>CM072519.1:55017488-55062488 GCA_036898135.1 Oncomelania hupensis
TCGGTAAGGAAATGTCGGCTATAACGATTTCGTGGGTTTTGAGCACACAGCAGGCCGATTCGCGGCCTCCAGCACCAGCCCAGATCAGCGTCCATAGGGGACAAACTTTATAGTAGAGGCGAAGAAGGACTTCCGGCTAAGCAATTTATATATATAGATAATATTCTTTCATACTCTCTCTCCCCCTTCTTTCTCTCTCTCTAATGTCTTTACCCCCTCCCTCCCACCCTCCCTCTCTCTCTCTCTCTCTCTCTCTCTCTCTCTCTCTACTTGTGCAAAAGATCATCACTGCTCTGACCCCCTCCCTCCTATTACAAAAACAAAAACAACAACGCACAAACAAATACGCACAGAACAACAACACCCACCCCTAAAACAAACACCCAACAAAACATAACCTATCCTATCTTGTCCCGTAACCCGAAGGTCGTTGGGGCACCACAGATGATCGTTTAACCTGCATACTCCAACTTTCTCTGTCCTCAGCAGCCCTGATGGCTTCGCTCAGTGTCAAACCAGTCCATTCTCGAATGTTGGCCTCCCACCTCTTTTTCGGTCTCCCTCTTCTTCTACCTCCTTGCACTGTGCCTTGCAGAATAGTCTTTGCAAGGCCTGATGATCTGGTGACGTGGCCATACCATCGGAGTTTCCGTTTCTTCACCACTGTGAGCAGGTCATCGTGTTGTCCAATGGCTTGTGTGATGGTCTGTCGGACTTCGTCGTTGGTGATGTGTTGGGTATAGGAAATGCCCAGAAGTCTTCTGTAGCACCTCATCTCCATGCTTTGTATTCTTCGTTGGAGATCTGCTGTGAGGGTCCTTGCTTCGCAAGCATATAGGAAGATGGAGATGACAAGGGAGCGCAGCAGTCTTACTTTGGAATGTAGACTGATGGTCCTAGATCATGTCTTTCCAAATGGGCTTCAACCTTGTCAGGGCAGCAGTTGTTTGTGCGATCCTGGAGAGGACTTCCTGTCGGGACCCATTGTCTGATACAATGGCTCCTAAATGTTTGAAGCTATGCACTGTGTTGAGGGATTGTGTTACGTTGAAACGCGCATGATGGTGCGTGTGAAATGCGCACGATATTATGTGTGAAGCGCGCGCGATAGATCTGTTTGTTTTATTTTGCAAAGCATGCAATAATAGAGTGTATTTACCTTTGATTTGAGTTTGCGTTGTTGTTGGAAGAACTTTTGTATGACGGTGGTGGTTTTTGTTGGTCGATATTGTTGGAGAGTTCTCTAGATCTGCTTGTTTGCTGTCGATCGAAGTTTCGCGATGTTTGAGAACATTCTTGGACAGAAAGAATGTTGTGTGACGTAAGTCAGTGATGACGAAGTTTTATTTGATTGGTTGTAGTGCGTCATTCTACCGTGTTCTAAATTGTTCTGGAGTATGAAGAGACTATATAAGTGTTGCACTGTTTCAAAAAAAGGTTGTTGATAGTGTTGTTGTTGATAGTGAGTTGAAAGGTAAAAAGTTGAGAGTGGAAAAGCCATTGAGCGATTGTATGCAGTTGTTGATGTGTGCTGAATAAAAGTGGAAAACTTCATACGTCGACTCTGTGACTTGTATGCTGATTGAACGGGTGGCGTGGATAAACGAATCCGAGTTTACACCTATCAGGAGAATTCAAGCATTGGGGCTGAATCAACTACTGATAGAAAAACACCAACATCGAATGAGTGTAACAGATTGGCCTTGGACTTTGATGTTCGTGTTGATGCCATTGGTGTTGTTGGTCATCATTTTGGTCTTCTCTGCACTTATTTCCATTCCATAGGCTCTGGAGGTGGTGTCAAGCCTCTGTACCAGCTGTTCAAGTTCTTGTTCCTCTCCAGCCAATCCATCAATGTCATCTGCAAAACGAAGATTGGAGATTGCTCTACCCCCTATGCTGACTGTGCCTTCATGGTCTGCAAGAGCATCTGACGTGATGCGCTCTAGGAAGATGTTGAAGAGTGTTGGAGAGAGTAGGCATCCTTGACGCACACCGATTGTTGTTCTGAACCAGTTCCCGATGGCGCTGTTGTGGAGGACTGCACTGGTAGCCTTGTCATACAGGCTTTTGATGACTTCAATAATTTTAGGGCTGATGTTGTACACTTTCATTGTTGCCCATAGAGCTGCATGCCAGACTCGATCAAACGCCTTCTTGAAGTCTATGAACACATGATATAGATGCTGTTGGTGCTGTAGGTATTTCTCACACATTATTCTGAGGTTGAAAATCTGCTCAGTGGTACTTCGCCCTGCCCTGAATCCTGCTTGTTCTTCAGCTATGATTTATTCAGCTTGGGGTTTCAACCTGTTGAGCATTATTTTCAGGAGGACCTTGCTGGGATGGCTGATGAGGCTGATGGTGCGGTAATTTTCACACTCCTGAAGGTTACCGTTTTTGGGAAGAGTGATGACAAGCGACTGGGTCCATGGTATAGGCCACTCCCCACTTTTCCAGATCTTGTTACAGATAATGGTGAGGGCATCAATCATCGCTTCTCCTCCTGCTTGTAGCAGTTCCGCGGGTATGTTGTCCACTCCCGCTGACTTCCCTTTCTTTAGCGATTGCACTGCTGCCTCAACTTCTTCCCGGAGAATTGGGAGGATTTCTTCTTCTTCTCTGTTCTCGGGACATGCTAGAACTGATGGGTCTTCATTTGGTGTATGGTTGTAAAGGTCAGAGCAGTACTGTGTCCATCTATCCAAGACTTCTTGTTCTTCTGTAAGGCATATGCCAGACGTGCTTTGGATCGTGGAGACTTTGGGCTGTTTGACACTTGTCAGCCGCCTCACAGTCTGGTAGGCCTTCTTGCTGTTGTTCTAATTCAGACTGTTCTCTATTTACTGGCATTGATCTTCTATCCAGTTCTCCTTTGCTGTGCGCATGCCTTTTCGGATGTCATTGTTGATTTTTCGTGTTTTTTTTTTTTTATCTCTCTTTGTTTATCACACAGATCCAAAAGTTCAAGTGTGATCCACGGCTTCTTCTTTGGTCGGTGCTTGCCAAGGATCTCAGTGGCGGCATCTGTCACAGCTGAGTTGAAGGCGGTGGTCATGTTGTTGACATCTACTTCACCAGCCCCCAAAATGAGCAGTGGTTGCAAATTTCCCTCCAATTGTGGCCTGAAATAGTTCTGCCACCTCCGGGTCTTGCAGTTAGTCCAGGGCGAACTTCAGTCTAGTGCACTTTGCTGTATTTACTCTCTTCAAGTGGAGCCGGAAACACATCATCACGAGATCGTGGTCACTTCCGATGTCTGCTCCTGGAAAAGTGCGTGTCCTGCCAATGTTGATGCTTGATCTGAAGCGTTTCTTGACCATGATGTAGTCTATTTGGTTGTGATGCTCCCCGCCGGGACTGTGCCATGTCCATCGTCTGGAGTTTTTGTGGAGACCAAGCGTGTTTGCCAGTACCAGATTGTTGTATCTGGCAAACTCCAAGAGTTTCAGACCCCTGTCATTTGTCTCGTTGTTGCAGTGGGGTCCACATGTGTCTCCCCAGTTGTGGTGCGCATCTTGGCCAACCTTGGCATTCCAGTCGCCTTGGACTACGACTATGTCCTTCTTCGGCACTTGGTCAAGGACCGCCTGTAGATTTTCATAAAAATCCTCTACTTCGCTGTCGTCATAGTCTGATGTTGGGGCATAGGCCTGGATGATAGTGATGTTGAAAGGGGCTGCTCTCAGGCGGATGGTAATGAGTCTACTGGAGAGTGGGCGGCAAACCATGACAGTGGCTAGAGTGTTCTTGTGGACCAAGAATCCAACGCCGTGTACGTGCCTGTCATCTCTACCGCTGAAATAAATTCTTGTGGCCTTTGTCGGTCGTTGTTTCACCTAGGCCTTTCCAGCGCAGTTCGCTGATGCCTAGAACGTTCCATCGATAGTGGTCCAACTCGTGGGCCAGTTCTTCTAATTTTCCTTCCGCATTTAGGGTCCTGACATTCCAGGTTCCTATGACGATGTTGTTTCTCGTGCGGATCTTGCTAAATTGTCCATCAGTAGCATACTTAACACCTCCGTCCTGGTGGCCAACGGAAGGCGCGGTCCTTGTGCCGGGCGACGACCGATCTGGTATGGAATTAGTGGATTGTGTCATCATGTAGTGTGTCTTGGGCAAAAAAGACCTGGCGGTGCCCAATCCTCTCCAAGCTGTTGGCCACAGCCGAAATCCACGAATACAGTGTGGCTCGCCTTGGCCCTGAGCACGTGGTCGTTGAACCTGTAGTAACGTGAGGTTCCTCCGCCCTGGCCGGTGACTTCTGTGTAGAAGACTTTCGCCCAGTAATGCCGTGCTAACATCACCCCTGTTAGTCGCCTCTTACGACACGCCGGGAAACGTTGGGTCTATTCTATTTAATGCCCGAACCCACAGGGACTAAAATGAAATAAATTCTTGTGGCCTTTGTCGGTCGTTGTTTCACCTATGCCTTTCCAGCGCAGTTCGCTGATGCCTAGAACGTTCCAACTCGTGGGCCAGTTCTTCTAATTTTCCTTCCGCAGTTAGGGTCCTGACATTCCAGGTTCCTATGACGATGTTGTTTCTCGTGCGAATCTTGCTAAATTGCCCATCAGTAGCATACTTAACACCTCCGTCCTGGTGGCCAACGGAAGGCGCGGTCCTTGATCCGGGTGACGACCGATCCGGTACGGAATAAGTGGATTGTGTCATCATGTAGTGTGTCTTGGGCAAAAAAGACCTGGCGGTGCCCAATCCTCTCCAGGCTGTTGGCCACAGCCGAAATCCACGAATACAGTGTGGCTCGCCTTGGTCCTGAGCACGTGGTCGTTGAACCTGTAGTAACGTGAGGTTCCTCCGCCCTGGCCGGTGACTTCTGTGTAGAAGACTTTCGCCCAGTGATGCCGTGCTAACATCACCCCTGTTAGTCGCCTCTTACGACACGCCGGGAAACGTTGGGTCTATTCTATTTAATGCCCGAACCCACTGGGAATAAAACAAAACATAACAAAACCACCAAAAAGCATCCAGATCCATGGCAGACGACTCAAAATGGTATTCAATTCAATATGAGTTTAAAATATATCAAATTAATAATACTCTTAATATGCATCAAGATAAAATAAAGGTTAGATGGAATACTAGATCTTTCAACTAGTCATTTTGATTTTCATTGCAATACATGAATCCAGACTAACAAGTAAAATGAACAGATTACAAAATCAAAAAAACAAACATTTTTTTTAACCTGTAAGCAACCTATCCTGTCCCTATCCTATCCCATAACTCGGAGGTCGTAGTGGCATCACAGATGATCGTTTAACCAGCGTACTCCATCTTTCCCTGTCCTCAGCAACCCTGATGGTTTCGCTCAGTGTCAAACCAGCCCATTCTCGAATGTTGTCCTCCCACCTCTTTTTCAGTCTCCCTCTTCTTCTACCTCCTTGCACTGTGCCTTGCAGGATGGTCTTTGCAAGACCTGATGATCTGGTGACGTGGCCATACCATCGGAGTTTACGTTTTTTCACCACTGTGAGCAGGTCATCGTGTCTGTCGGACTTCGTCGTTGACGATGTGCTTGGTATAGGAAGTGCCCAGAAGTCTTCTGTAGCACCTCATCTCCATGCTGTGTATCCTTCGTTGGAGATCTGCTGTGAGGGTCCATGTTTCGCATGCATGTAGGAAGATGGAGATGACAAGGGAGCGCAGCGATCTTACCTTGGAATGTAGACTAATGGTCCTGTCTTTCCAAATTGGCATTAACCTCGCCAGGGAAGCAGCTGTTTGTGCGATCCTGGAGAGGACTTCCTGTCGGGACCCATTGCCTGATACAATGGCTCCTAAATATTTGAAGCTATGCACTGTGTTGAAGGATTGGTCTTGGACTTTGATGTCGGTGTTGATGCCATTGGTGTTGTTGGTCATCATTTTGGTCTTCTCTGCACTTATTTCCATTCCACAGGCTCTGGAGGTGGTGTCAAGCCTCTGTACAAGCTGTTCAAGTTCTTGTTCCTCTCCAGCCAATCCATCAATGTCATCCGCAAAACGAAGATTGGAGATTGCTCTTACCCCTATGCTGACTGTGCCTTCGTGGTCTGCAAGGGCATCTGACATGATGCGCTCTAGGAAGATGTTGAAGAGTGTTGGAGAGAGTAGGCATCCCTGACGCACACCGATTGTTGTTCTGAACCAGTTTCCGATGGCGCTGTTGTGGAGGACTGCACTGGTAGCCTTGTCATACAGGCTTTTGATGACTTCAATAATTTTAGGGCTGATGTTGTACACTCTCATGGTTGCCCACAGAGCATGCCACACTCGGCCAAACACCTTTTTGAAGTCTACGAACACATGATATAGATGTTGATGGTGCTGTAGGTATTTCTCGCAGATTATTCTGAGGTTGAAAATCTGTTCAGTGGTACTTCGCCCTTCCCTGAATCCTGCTCACTCTTCAGCTATGATTTGTTTAGCTTGGGGTTTCAACCTGTTGAGTATTATTTTCAGGAGGACCTTGCTGGGATGGCTGATGAGGCTGATGGTGCGGTAATTTTCACATTCCTGAAGGTTAACTTTTTTGGGAAGAGTGATGACAAGCGACTGGGTCCATGGTGTAGGCCACTCCATACTCTGCCAGATCTTGTTAAAGATAATGGTGAGTGCGTCGATCATCGCTTCTCCTCCTGCTTGAAGCAGTTCCGTGGGTATGTTGTCCACTCCCGCCGACTTCCCCTTCTTCAGCGATTGCACTGCTGTCTCAACTTCTTCTCGGAGAATTGGGAGGATTTCTTCTTCTTCTCTGTTCTCTGGACATGCTAGAACTTATGGGTCTCCGTTTGGTTTGTGGTTGTAAAGGTCAGAGCAGTACTCTGTCCATCTGTCCAAGACTTCTTGTTCTTCTTCTTGCTTAGGATTGTGGAGACCTTGGGCTATTTAACACGTGTCAGCCGCTTCACAGTCTGGTAAGCCTTCTTGCTGTTGTTCTTGTTTAGACTGTTCTCTAGTTCCTGGCATTGATCTTCTATCCAGTTCTCCTTTGCTGTGCGCATGCCTTTTCGGATTTCATTGTTGATTTTTGGGTTGGCATCAGCTCCATGTGAGGTGTTCTTTTTCTTTTTCATCTCTCTTCGTCTGTCACACAGGTCCAAAAGTTCAGGTGTGGTCCACAGCTTCTTCTTTAACCGGTGCTTTCCAAGGATCTCCGTGGCGGCATCTGTCACAGCTAAGTTGAAGGTGGTGGTCATGCTGTTGACATCTACTTCACCAGCTCCCAAAATGAGCAGTGGTGCAAATTTCCCTCCAATTGTGGCCTGAAATAGGTCTGCCACCTCCGGGTCTTGCAGTTTGTCCAGGTCGAACTTCAGTCTCGTGAACTTTGCTGTGTTTACTCTCTTCAAGTTGAGCCGGAAAGACATCATCACGAGATCGTGGTCACTTCCGATGTCTGCGCCTGGAAAAGTGCGTGTCCTGCCAATGTTGATGCTTGATCTGAAGCGTTTCTTGACCATGATAAAGTCGATCTGGTTGTGATGCTCCTCGCCGGGACTGTGCCATGTATATCCTTTTGATTTTTTGTGGAGATTAAGCGTGTTTGCCAGTATCAGATTGTTGTATCTGGCAAACTCCAACAGTCTCAGACCCCTGTCATTTGTCTCGTTGTTGCAGTGGGGTCCACATGTGTCTCTCAGTTGTGGTGCGCATCTTGGCCAATCTTAGCATTCCAGTCGCCTTCCACTATGACTATGTCCTTCTTCGGCACTTGGTCAAGGACTTTCATAGAAATCCTCCACTTTGCTGTCGTCATAGTCTGATGTTGGGGCATAGCCCTGAATGATGGTGATGTTGAAAGGGGCTGCTCTCAGACGGATAATAATGAGTCTACTTGAGACTGGACGGCAACCCATGACAGTGGCTAGAATGTTCATGTGGACCAAGAATTCAACTCCGTGATCGTGCCTGTCATTTCTACCGCTGAAATAAAGCTTGTGGCCTTTGTCGGTCGTTGTTTCACCTATGCCTTTCCAGCGCAGTTCGCTGATCCCTAAAACGTTCCATCGATAGTGGTCCATCTCGTGGGCCAGTTCTTCTAATTTTCCTTCCGCATTTAGGGTCCTGACATTCCAGGTTCCTATGACGATGTTATTTCTGATGCGGATCTTGCTAAGTTGTCCATCAGTATGACATTTATCGCCTCCGTCCTGGTGGCCAACGGAAGGCGCAGTCCTTGTTGATCCGGGCGACGACCGATCCGGCATGGAGTAAATGGTTTTGTTCATCATGCACTGTGTCTTGGGCAAGAAAGACCTGGCAGGGCCCAATCCTCTCCAGGCTGTTGGCCGCAGCCGATATCCACGAGTACAGTGTGGCTCGCCTTGGCCCCGAGCACGTGATAGTTGAACCTGTAGTAACATGAGGTTCCGCCGTCCTGGCCGGTGACTTCTGTGTAGAAGACTTTCGCCCAGTGATGCCGTGCTGACATCACCCCTGTTAGTCGCCTCTTACGACACGTCGGGAAACGTTGGGTCTATTCTAATCAGTGCCCGATCCCATAGTAAGCAACCTATTGTCATATAAATACACAATATAAACTTTAAAAATACGTTTTGGTGATGTTTAAATGCTGCTCGAACGACGTGATTGTGATGCAATTATATATATTACCAACGAGGTTTTCGTGACAACATCAAGGGACGCAACCGAGTAGCTGTTCATCACTTTATATATATATATATATATATATATATATATATATATATATATATATATATATATATATATATATATATATATATATATATATATATATATATATATATATATATATATATATATATATATATATATATATATATATATATATATATATATTGTAAAACCCTTGATATGACTCAATGGCTTAGATTTGGTACGTTTATCTCCATAATAGCATACGCACGTTATTTCCAATTTTGTTCATCCACGTGCTTCATCAATAAATCACGTGCTTTGAGATTGTTTGGCAAATATCTGTCCAGTCGTCATAGCAACATCGAAAGTGCTTGTCATTTAACATTCTATATCCTATCCTATCCTATCCCGTAACTCGGAGGTCGTAGGGGCACCACAGATGATCGTTTAACCAGCGTATTCCATCTTTTCCTGTCCTCAGCAGCAACCCTGATGGTTTCGCTCAGTGTCAAACCAGTCCATTCTCGAATGTTGTCCTCCCACCTCTTTTTCGGTCTCCCTCTTCTTCTACCTCCTTGCACTGTCCTTGCAGGGCGGTCTTTGCAAGACCTGATGATCTGGTGACGTGGCCATGCCATCGGAATTTCCGTTTTTTCACCACTGTGAGCAGGTCATCGTGTTGTCCAATGACTTGTGTGAAGGTCTGTCGGAATTAACATTATAGATCCTAAATCGCCTTTGTGAATTACAAATGAAAAGGGGGAGTTAAGCCAATCCCACACTGCGTTGCCGAGACCACAGGGACATTTTGTATCCCGGCCTTGTTCAACTAGCCAGCAGTCATGCCATATGCACAAAGAGATTTGTAAGGGGAGACGATCCCTTATTAAACTATCTTATGAACATTCCTAGCAACATCGGTGCACCACTTCGTCCTTCTCGTTCTCTCGGGTTCATTTTGTTAAGCTTTTCAAGACTTTTCTTCCGCAATTAATTAATTAATTCATTCATCATTCCTTCTTCTTCTTCTTCTTCTTCTTCTTCTTCTTCTTCTTCTTCTTCTTCTTCTTCTTCCTCTTCTTCTTCTTCTTCTTCTTCTTCTTCTTCTTCTTCTTCTTCTTCTTCTTCTTCTTCTTCTTCTTCTTCTTCTTCTTCTCTTCATCATCATCATCATCATCATCATCATCATCATCATCATCATCATCATCATCATCATCATCATCATCATCATCATCATCATCATCATCATCACCATCATCATCATCATCATCATCATCATCATCATCATCACCATCATCATCACCACAACCACCACCATCTTCTTCTTCTTCTTCTTCTTCTTCTTCTTCTTCTTCTTCTTCTTTGTTGTTGTCGTCGTCGTCGTCGACCTTTCCTCTTTCTATCAGTTTTTCACAAGTTTCTTGTGTCTTTTTCTCTCTTGTTCTCTCCTTCTTGTAGCTACGGTAAACATCCGCAGCAGCAGTAGCAGTAGCAGCAGCAGCAGTAGTAATAATAATAATAATAATAAAAATAATAATAATAATAATAATAATAATAATAATAATAATAATAATAATAATAATAATAATAATAATAATAATTATAATAATAATAATAATAATAATAATAATAATAATAATAATAATAATAATAATAATAATAATAATAATAGTAATAATAATAATAATAATAATAATAATAATAATAGTAGTAGTAGTAGTAGTAGTAGTAGTAGTAGTAGTAGTAGTAGTAGTAGTAGTAGTAGTAGTAGTAGTAGTAGTAGTAGTAGTAGTAGTAAAGAAAAAAGAAGAAAGAGCGTAAACGGATTGTTTACATTACCGGCATGTCTATATTGTTGGAAAAGCCTAATCGTTCTCCTTGGGATGAAAGCATAAGCCGAGGTCTAGTCTGTGCACGCACGCCTTCCATGGGACGGACCTTAAAGATCCTGACGCTCATGACCTAGACGGGTGAGCGCCGGCTACACAAATACACCCAGCACGCGCTAGGTCCCTTCATTGTCACCATCCCCGGTCGCCCAGGATTGTGCTCAATCGTCTGAGCGCTAAACTACGCACCCAAAAGTTGCAAGTGAGGGCCTCGGGCGGCTTGGCTTGGATCCTGTATCGGTCAGCACATTACAAATCATTATTTTTCTTGCATGTGACTCAATAAAGTATTAAACAAAGGTAATGCAATTCAAATGAGAATTAATGGTCACGAGCCTATGAATAATGATTATAATGATCAAAATATCCAATCAGAATCCGAAATATTTTAATATACATATTTTCAGTTTCAGTAACCTTCCTCAGGGCACACATATATGGCCTACTTCTGCATAACGCACTGAGGAATATTAATGTAATGGAAATCAGGCATGTTGCCATGTTTGTGTTTTATAGGGGGTGGGGGTAAGGGGTGGAGGTTGGGGCAATCATTATTCTATTATTCTATTTTCTTATGGATTTATGAAATGATGTGTGCATTTTGATGGAGAGAAGGGGTCACGAGCATATTTATCATTACCCATTATCCACAGACGGATTAAAATTAGATATAATTCATGCAATTAAGTCTTCCTTATGGAATATAATTACAGTGATCGTCCTAGGGATTTGCAAAACCGGTACGACGTCACAGTAAACAAACCCACTCGAACGCAAACCGGTAGGCCAGTCACGGAAACCGGTATGACCCATAGCAAAGCTTAATAATGCGTCACTATTTTTGCAACCGAAAATCTGCCGACGAATGCAGTGATTAATTTATTGCTCACCGTAAAGTCTACTAACTATAACTGAAACGATGTTTGCCAAAAATAAAAGTGAAAAAAGAGATTTTTGCTTCTTCATTATTACTAGCCTATCTGCCACTGTCGCAATACATACTGACGAGCACGAGAAAAGAAAAAATCGAAAAGTGCGCGAGTTTAATTTATCTGTATTTACGATAGCCTTGCACCGTATTCACAATAGCCTTGCACCGCCAATGTTATATCATTCTGTATTAATTATACCTCAAAGAATATGGCAAGGCTACTGAACGCATACCCCCATTGGGGTGCCGGGGGTTTCAGTATAAATAGTATCCCCACTTTCTGGAAATTTAGTGCTTTAAATTCCCACTGTCGCTGTCTTTCTTATTTGCTCTTTCTCATTCCTGCTCTGTTCTATCAATCTGCTATACTATCTTCTTCTTCGCTAGACCAGTCATCTACCTTTTTTCTTGAAAACTCTTCCAGGACAAGACTCCTTATTTGTGTATGAGGTCTGTTGGATCAGCTTGGGAATATTGGACGCTTTCTGCCAGGTGGTCACTAGGGCTTCCTATGATGTTATTATTTAGCAATGTAGGCATTTTATATGTATGTATTTTGTTGATAATTTATAATGATGTTTGTATTCTATTTTGTTTTTGTAAACAGGGGTTCGATAAATTAGAGTAGGCCTACAGCCTCAGCGTCCCTTGCGTGGGGATGTCTTTATTGTAAAGTGACTGGCTGGCGGATGGCTTTCAGTTTTACCATTAGGGTTGTTTCGGCAGATCTTTTATGCGGATCAGGGGTTGTCCGGTCCTGATTTGGCTCGGAGGAGTCCGCTGGACCTAAAGCAATAATCATGTAATGTAATGTACTGAACGCATTCGCAGGCCTCTCGTCTACACTCCCTAAACACATAATCAGCGTGGCTGGCTGGCTGGCTGGCTGGCTGGCTGGCTGGCTGGCTCTCTCTCTCTCTCTCTCTCTCTCTCTCTCTCTCTCTCTCTCTCTCTCTCTCTCTCTCTCTTCATTTCTCTTGTTTTTCTTTCTCTTTTCCTTTATTTTTGAAACCAGTAAAACAAAATAAAAACCGGTAGGCTCTACCGGCTACTGATTTTCCAACCGGTATTTTTATTCTCAAACCGGTAAAATACCGGTACTTTCCGGTTAAATCCATCCCTGTAATTACGTGCATGTTTCCATGCTGTAAAATTGACAGTTCATTAGAAATTGTCCCACTATCACACTACAGCTCGAAAATCCATAGTGACCATACACTCTATATGGCTCATCCTCGTTGAAAACCACGTTACCTACAGCTCTCGCACGCTTCATGCTTGTTGCGCACGATCTTTCCATTCATTGAGTAATAGCGAAATGAAATCACCGTGTGCATAGACTATCATTTTTAATTTGTAGTTTTGCGCCAAAACCGAAAATTGTAATTATCCCATAATAATTACAATGTTCACTTGATAATTACAATTTTTACGTGATCATGCTTAATTTCGGCTCAGGCGGCTTTCTAGCGCCAAAGCTTGCATTTACAGGTATCAGTGATAATGGTAATTAATGCGTGTTTTGTGTAATTGACATAGGCCTATATGAAGCCTTCTAGCGCCAACACCTGATAATTAGGGCCTACGAAAATCATGGGATAATTGCAAATATTAGCGACCTATTTACAATTAACACGAAAAATTTATCAAATGAAAATTAAAATTCTTGTTTGTGGCGCACTTCCAGTCGGATTGCTAGAGCCCAAACTGAAAATTAAACATGATCACAAGGGAGTAATTTTAGTCATTTTTAATTGATAATTGTAAGTATTCCTTGCTATACTGATAATTATTAATTAACACTGTGGATTACCGGTATCTCTGAAAATTAAACAAAACACGTGTTAATTTCAATTATCTCATGATACTGGTACACCTCGGTTTTGGCGCTATTAGACCGTCACATACAGAGATAGTGGTAATCCACAGTGTTAATTATTAATTATCAGTATTTGCGTCGTCTGTGGTGCCCCTACGACCTTCGGGTTACGGGACAGGATAGGAATAGGATAGGATAGGATAGTATTTGCCATGCCTTCCTAGCGCCAAAACCTGATAATTTCAAATATCATGAGATAATTACAATTATCATGGAATAATTATAATTATCAAGTAATAATTACAAATTATCAATTAAAAATTACGAATATTTTATCGTGATCATGTTTAATGTTAATTTTGATAATTACAATTTTTAACGTGTTAATTGTAAATAGGTCGCTGATATTTGTAATTATCCCATAATATTCGTAAGTATCATGTGTTGGCGCTAGTAGGCCGTCTTATATGTCAATTACACAGAACACGTGTTAATTACCATTATCACTGATACATGTGAATGTAAGTTTTGGCGCTAGTAAGCCGCCTTAGCCAGAACTAAGCATGACCAGTCAAAATTGTAATTATCAATTGAAAATTGTAATTATTATGTTTTAATTACACATTTTGGGTTTTGCGCATATCCCGTGGATTGTTAGAGCCAAAACTAAAAATCAAGTGTGATTACACGAAGAGATTTGTACTTTTGAAATGATAATTGTAATTACCCATTGATAATTGTAATTATCCCATGTTGTTTGTAACTATCTCATGATATTTGTAATTATCAGGTTTTGGCGAATATAGTAGGCCGTCATATCTGTACGTAAATTAAACAGAACACGGGTTAATTTCAATTATCGGTAACTCTCGGTTTTGGCGCTAGTATAGGCCGTCATACTTAGTTGTGAACTTACTGTACTAGGCGATGTGTGCGGTTTGGAAACTGAGTGAGATGGGGTACGAAGAATCGAGCGTCCAGAGAATTGGGGTGGGATGGAGTGGAAGAGCCAAGAGGTGGGGTTGAGACTGGAGTGAGCGGAGGTGGAGTGGGGGTGAAGGAAGAAACTAAATATTCATTTATAAATTTGTAATTTGTTTTTTAAAATGATAAAAAGTTGTGTGTGTGTGGGGTGGGGTGGGGGAGTGTTTGAGATTGATGCATCCTCTCCTATCCCGTAAACCGAAGGTCGTTGGGGCACCACAGCTAGATATGATCGTTTAACCAGCGTATTCCATCTTTCTCTGTCCTCAGCAATCCTCTGGCCTCGCTCAGTGTTAAGCCAGTCCATTCTCGAATGTTATCCTCTCACCTCTTTTTCTGTCTCCCTCTTCTTCTGCCTCCTTGCACCGTGCCTTGTCACTTAATTATTGTTGTACAATGCATAAGGAGAGAAAAAAAATCGTGCTGTTTGTTGGGACAACAGAGATTCTGATACTGGTTAATGTAATTAGCATCATTGAGGGCTACATGAGGTGAGTGTGAAAATTATTTTCAGGCAACAAGTTGAGCCAAAGCTTGTTTAGCTATGCGAATGTCATAAGAGAAATTATTAACTTTCAATCAAATGTTTGCGTAATTATTACTTAAGGTAGTGTTTGGTCACGGTAGTCAGTAAAGCGTCTTCATCTCTGGGCAACGGCCATGATAGCGAGACCGTATATTCAACCAATCGGAACGGCTAATCCGATCGCTACACAAATGGGATTCACTAAAATTGTTTCTGATTGGTTAGCGATTTCTTTTTACGGCCTTGACACATTTGTATGTGAGATTCGACGAGTTTATAAAACGCCAGTGGGATACCCAATCCGGCAAAAACAGAAGCTATTAGAAGCCAGACAAGTTCCGGCATCTTTGCTGCGGTGTGTTGGATGTGTTTTGGTTGGAGAAGCCGCCATGGGAGGTACGGGTGAGAATTCTGTGCTGAGGCAGCGTTTGAGGAAAGGTCGGCTGTGTGTGTTGCATTCGGGAAACGTGTATGATGTGACTGAGTTTTCTGATCGACACCCAGGTGGAAAGGAATGGCTGGAGAAATACTCTGGCCAAGACGTGACTCGTGTCATGCAAGAAATGTCCCCGCACAAGCATACTAAAGCTGCTTACAACATTCTGCAGAAGTACCGAGTACCGGACGTCGATGACCAGCATAAACAGGTAAGTTAAACATTCCGGTTCGCAGACCTGTCGTCTGCTTCAATTTAACCTACGTAACTAATCTAATAAATTGCTTAATCTCCTGCTAATCTACCATTTGCAGCCTCATAACCGTTCCTACCTAGATGATCAGTAGAAACCACCCAATTATTATTTTATTTCTTAATAGACTGTTCGATGCCGTTCAGGTAAAAATTATTTACAAATTTAATCGTAATACTGAGTCACTTCTACCTCTGTACTTTTTTTTAATTCATGTACCCATCCCCATCGTTTAACTAGGCCTAAGTGTAAATCTATAATGCATACTTTTAGCCATACCGGTAATAATTCCGCGTGTATCAACACATGCTACAATGGACACAGAGTAAGGGACAAAGTCAAAGAAAATAGTAGGCGTACATACCTGGATATAGGTACGGACACACTGAATTTAAAGATCACATGTCATTCATACAAGATTTTCCAAATGTTATGAATTTAATCTGCCTTGTTTTGTATCCTTCAACATTTGTGTAATTTACTTACAAATCTATCTATCTAACTAATCTATCTATCTATCTATCTATCTATCTATCTATCTATCTATCTATCTATCTATCTATCTATCTATCTATCTATTTAATAAAAGAAAGATTATGTAACTTGTAATTAAGAGAAGGGTGTGTTCATGGTGGGCTAGGCTAAACTTTATAGTTAAGTATTGAATTTTCTGAGTCACTTCTTTAGTTTACTTAAATCATTACAGGTGAAGGATACTGCATTCAAAACCCTTACCGATGTATCAGAGATTGATGTACAATGTAACAATTATGAGCATGTCTCCCACTTTTACAGTGATTCAAGGCTCAGGCTCTCTCTCTCTCTCTCTCTCTCTCTCTCTCTCTCTCTCTCTCTCTCTCTCTCTCTCTCTCTCTCTTTATTTTTTTATTTAGTTTTTATAGCTGTTACTTACTGGTTGTATTTTTAGGTTAGTGTTGTCTGATAAAGAACTCGTTGATGCATTGAGATGGATCACCTGAATGCTGCAAACTATCACTGTATCAGTCATGTTTTCTATCTTTTTGGAGCATTGTTTTAACTTGAACAGGGTTCATATGGTCTTTGAAGGTCTTTGAAAGTTTGGGAGAAGCAGGGTTCCATTTTCCATGCCCTGGAAAATCTGTGAAAACTTAATAAAGTAAGTGTGGTTTGTGAAAGTTTGTGAATGTTGACAGAGTGCACAATCTCTGCTCTTCGGATTCTCACAACACAAGCAAAGATGACAAGAAAAATTCGGATGCATTGAATTAATTTCATTTTTTTGTTGGAGGAGAGACAGATCAGTGTACTTTCGTTTTCTCAGTTAACAGAAATTATTTCAAAACTCTGGAAATGAGTTCTTTTAGAAGGAAGCAAAAGTTGGTTGCAAAGATGACGGGATCATGAAGATTTAATGATGTGTGGTAATCTTCAGCAATCTAACCTGTGTTTATTAGTCTTTGGAAAATTTTCATACGGTCTTGAAAGTTTGGGAATTTTGGGATGATTTTAAAGTATGAACCCTATTGAAGTTATCAATTCTTATTCCTTTATTATATTAGTTCATATAATATAGTTTGAGAATAATGGCTGAATGGGCTGAACAAGATAATTATTTATAGAGCAAATAAAGTCAAGTGATGTTAAGAGGATGGCTGTAATTTTTTATGCTACAGCACCCCTCACTGAGTGGTACAATATGTAAGCCATTATGATTAATCAGATGCATGGTGTGATAACTATGTCTATGGAAAGCTCTCAAAGGATAAATATTGATCTGTTTATATACAGACACTTACTTAATTTGCAAGGTGTGTATCTTGCCTGGTATCATGTTTCAGTTAAAATGTGTGAAAATGAATAATATGAATGGACATCTAGGGAAGTGATCGAAGAAGAAGAAGAACTTTACAAAATATGACTGCTCGTTTCAAGGGTCATGTTTCTTAAAATACAAAATTTGGCTTGTATACACATGTACATTCTTTTGACTGTAGACACAATTTCAGTGACAATTTAAGAATTTTCTCTTTTGAAAATCCTGCTTATTAAATACTTATTGGTCACAAAAATAACAATGCTAGCACAAGGGCCCCTTTGTCATTTCATAACTCGTGACAGCAGTCTCACCTTATGCTTGGTTTCTATTCATTGCTTTTTGTCTTGAAAGCAAACCACAGTTGTGTTACTGTGTATAGTTTGACATGTAATTATTAAGAAATTAATGTTAAGGCCATGTTCTCTCAGATAAGTTTTAAAACAAAAATAATGTAAAATATTGCAATGCATAAACTGTGAACTTGTATACCTATATAACTGATGTATGTTCAGTTAACACTGAGGGAAGATAGGGAGCTCCACTTCAATGCAATACCATACAATAATAAAATCAATACTAAACCTCCCTCTTCGAACCCTTAGTCTAGGCAGTAGGCGTGTGCCTATGAGTGCTAGAGTACCTGTTCAAGGCAAATTTTGGGGCTACTGTTCTTGGGCAATACCTCTTGAGGTCTAGTGTCCCATTATATAGTTTGCATGTGACAGTGTGGGGCTACTGTTCTTGGGCAATATCTCTTGAGGTGTAGTGTCCCATTATATAGTTTGCATGTGACAGTTGATATCCAGTTGTGTGTTAATTTGGCCTGTGGATTAGTATGTGTGTGTAATGCATACAATGTGCGTGTGTGGGAATGTATGAATGATTTATTGATCGTTCTTTGTGTTCCACAATTGAGCTGTCTCCTTTCCTTCCCACATGTATGGCAAAGTATAGCAGTACTTATACGGCATGCAGGCTAGAAGCCTTTAGGCGTTTAGCCCTCATAATGAGGGTCAGTGGTCACTCTGTACCCTTGATCCAGGCGCAGAACATCCACATTGCTGGAGAACATATAACCTTCTTTAAAAACTTATCAGTTATTTAACTTATTTTTGAACGCATTGAGTGAATCTGCATTGACACCCTCTCGCACTCATGTTTCTGTATTGTTGTGTGTGGGTGTGCGCGTGTGCATAGGTGTCGATGTGTCCCTAGGACTTTTTTGGATCACATACACCTATCTTAGTTAAATAGAAATTAGTAAAGAATTCTAGATGTCATCTCCGATCCAACCATTCTATTCACTCTGTCGCATATTATTCATTCTATTATTTGACCAATATTTTGAGCTCTATTATAAACACCTCATGATGCTTAAGGGCGTGTAATTCACTCTAGATACTCCGGTCCCTTAACCGTTAACGGCATGAATGAATAATCATTATAGATTCTATTTGATACTGAACAGTTACTGAACCGTGAATTCAGTTCTATCAGATTCTTTCAGATTCTACCTGGGTTGAACATGAAAAAAGGGCTCTTCATACCTCCACTCCAGTAGTTCTAAATTGATTGAGGTGCGCATACTGATGATACTCACTTGTAAAAGTTGTATTTCAACTTACCACACTTCCAAAGTATTTTACTGTGGGTAAAGTTATTTTGCTGAAATAGAAGTACATACATGTATAAAAGACAATTGAACATAATGTGATTTTAGACCACACAATCATTCTCATTCACCGACACACAAACATTATCATACATGTATATAATTTAAATAAGTATAAACTTATATAATAAAGACAACCATTACGCAAATGTAAAACTAAAACTGTAATGTTTGTTCAGTTTTTTAATACACTGTATCTCGCTATTTGATTTAGTGACAAAGTACAATCAATAAGTACAATCGATATTGAAGTGTGACTTTTAGTACACTAGTCACTAGCCAGGAACAGGTTTATATAATGACACCTTTTGATGTTTCCATACTCATTTTATGTGCCTTACAAGTTTACAGCCCTCTGTATAAATAGTATCCCCACTTTCTGGAAATTTAGTGCTTTAAATTTCCATGGTCACTGTCTTTCTCCTTTGTTATTTCTCATTCCTATTCTGTTCTATCAATCTACTATACTATCTTCTTCTTCACTTGACCAGTCACCTACCTTTT
The DNA here is from genome assembly GCA_036898135.1 of Oncomelania hupensis. Lineage (NCBI taxonomy): Eukaryota > Metazoa > Mollusca > Gastropoda > Littorinimorpha > Pomatiopsidae > Oncomelania > Oncomelania hupensis. The sequence goes on from CM072519.1 coordinate 55,036,926, forward strand.
TTCTTGAAAACTCTTCCACAACTCCTCATTTGTGTATGAGGTCTGTTGGGCCAGCTTGGAAATATTGGATGCTTTGTGCTAGGGCTTCCTATGATATTATTATTTAGCAATGTAGGCACGTACTGTTTTGTTTATATTTTATAATTATGTTTATATAGATATTCTATTTTGTTTTTGTAAACGGGGTTTGATAAATTAGAGTATAGCCGAGCAGCGTCCTGCGTGGTATGGTAAAGTGACCGGCTGGCGGAGTGCTTTCAATGTTGCCACTAGGTTTGTTTCAGTGCAGATCTTTTAATGTGGATCAGGAGTGAATCCTCTTTCAACCAAATTGTGGTCCTGATTGTGTGATCCTGATTCGGCTCTCTGCAGTCCGCTGGACCCTGTAAGCAATGAATAACTAACTTTTAGTTGATTTTCTGTGATTTACAGTTTCGTGTAATATCCCCCTTTGTATGCTTTGTGCTACCCTGTTTTACAATTTACTGACGGTAAATAATATGATACATTATAGTGCCTGTCACCACTTGAGCCCTATGCAATGGCAATGCTATGCACTTTATACTGGAACCTGGATAAAACTGGTTGAAGACTGCCATGCCTGGTATTTTCTTACTCAGATATATCTGATATAAATTATTTCTTGTCAGAAACCACCCATGCATGCATTGTAGTAGTAGTAGTAGTAGTAGTAGTTAAGGGGGAGAAGAGGAGCAAAACAGGCTATGAAGCCTTTCTAAATGCCCCTTCCTCAACTTGGCAATAACTTATCAGTTATTGGGTCAGTTGAGTATGTAATTTTCCTATGCATTTCATTCATCATAACAATATTACAAAACAACTCTGGAAGTATATCTCACTGGTTTTTATTTATGTTTGATGCATTCTGAAGTGAAACATGCACATTACTTCCAGTTAGTATAACTTTATTAGTTATTATTCGCAACAGTACTCTTAAAAATTAGTTATTGCTTAGTCTAAGATTACTTGCATAGAGGTATTAGTATAATCACTTCCTAGACATTTTCTGTGGCATTCATTATTCACAGCAGCACTCTCAAAATTTAGTTATTGCTCAGTCAAAGATTACTAGCATACAGCAGAACTCTAAAAACTTAAGTTATTGCTCAGTCAAAGATTACTAGCATGGAGATATCAATACAATTACTTCAAAACATTTTGTAGTGAAGCTGGCGCAAGGAAACTAGTTGACTGAAAGCAGCACTCTTTAAAAAATTAGGTATTGCTCAGTCGAAGGTTACTTGCAAGTTGCATGGAGGTATCAGTTTAATCACTTCAACTTCAAGACATTTTCTATTGTGACACTGGCTCAAAGAAACTAGCAGCACTCTTTAAAAATTAGTTATTTCTAAATAAAAAAAATTACTAGTGTGTTGGCATCGGTTGGCTTAATCACTTCAAGTTCAAGACATTTTCCAGTAATAGTAGCTCAAGGATCGCACAAACAACTGCTGCCCTGACAAGGTTGAAGCCCATTTGGAAAGACAGAACCATCAGTCTACATTCCAAAGTAAGACTGCTGCGCTCTCTGGTCATCTCCATCTTCCTATATGCTTGCGAAGCATGGACCCTCACAGCAGATCTCCAACGAAGAATACAAAGCATGGAGATGAGGTGCTACAGAAGACTTCTGTGCATTTCCTATACCCAACACATCACCAACGTTGAAGTCCGACAGACCATCACACAAGCCATTGGACAACACGATGACCTGCTCACAGTGGTGAAGAAACGGAAACTCCGATGGTATGGCCACATCACCAGATCATCAGGCCTTGCAAAGACCATTCTGCAAGGCACAGTGCAAGGAGGTAGAAGAAGGGGGAGACCGAAAAAGAGGTGGGAGGACAACATTCGAGAATGGACTGGTTTGACACTGAGCGAAGCCATGAGGGCTGCTGAGGACAGAGAAAGATGGAGTATGCTGGTTAAGCGATCATCTGTGGTGCCCCTACGACCTTCGGGTTATGGGACAGGATAGGATAGGATAGGATAGTAGCTCAAGGAAACTAATTGATTGAAGTGAGGTTTTCTGGCAGTAGGGAAGAGGAGAGGGTAGGGGGTTGGGGTGTTTAAGAAAGGCCAGGAAGGTATGGGGGGAAGGGGAGTAAAGCAAGCGTTTATTGGGGGGCAAAAAAAAGGGGTGGGGGGTGGGGTTGGGAAGGATAGAGAAGTTTGTGTTTGTGTGTGTGTGTGTGTGTGAGGATGTTTACACGGCGTTATTCCAGGGACAAACTAGTGCAAGTTTACATACGTTCTTTGGACAGACCTCCTTGTTGGGACGTCCATTTAATGATCCGTGAGGGTTAGGGTAAGGGTTAGGATTAGGGTTAGAACACTTTAAAGTACTTAAAAAGGGGGTCGTAGCACGACCCATTGTCCGCTGAGCGTATGTGGCGATAGAGGAAAGTCCAAATAACGGTGTCTGCGCAAGTATGTGTGGGTGTGTACGTGTGTGTGTGCATGGTTCTCGTAAAGAGTTTCTTTCATGTGCCCATGTACTCAAGTTAAAGATAATTCTGGATGCAGCCAATGTCAAGCCCAGTGAGTGGCAGGAGATTATCTCAACAGCAGTACTCTCTGAGCTCAAGTATAGGGAGTGTCAGAACTATGCCTATTCTTGAAATGATACTGATTAAAGCCTGTGCCCTTATTAATCTCTACTAATGCCTATTCCGTGTATTTTAGTAATGGGGTGTGGGTGCATGTAAATAATAGTAATAGTAATAATAATAATAATAATAATACTGGATGCTGTACACGCCTTATACACGCTCACATGGTATAGACTCTCCAACATACACAACTAACACACATTCATCACTCAAACATGTGGTGTTTAGTAAAGGCGAGTCACTATCAGAATACAAGAGGCAAATAGATTGTTATTTTTGTAATGTTAAATAGACTGCATCCAATACAGTTATTGAAGGGAGAGAAGAAATTGGGGAAAAAAACACCAAACACACTGTGACCTGAAAAATCTCATACCTAAGTTACTTAAGTTTGTCCCCTGCTAGATTCAAACCCATGACCTTCAGCATGTAAACTGGCAGCTAACCAACTGACAAGGCCACCCTCTGAATGCTGGAATCATTTACTTGATTTAGTCTGTCCTTCTGTGTTGGCATGTGTATGTGTCTGTATTTTTTCAGTTCCTTTTGTTATTTTTATTCTCCTGGTGGGACATGATTCATTGATCCAATTTGGAGTGAAAGTTATCTACACATTAAAAAAACAACAACCAACAACTACTGTTCTAATAAATTTTGTAAAACTAAAGTATCCTGTAACTCGGAAGTCATTGAAGCACCACAGATGATAGTTTAACCAGCTTACTTCTTATTTCTCTGTCCCCAGCAGCCCTCATGGCTTCGCTCAGTGTCAAACCAGTCCATTCTCGAATGTTGACATCTTCAGCACCTGTTTTTCTGTCTCCCTCTTCTTCTGCCTCCCTCTTCTTCTGCCTCCTTGCACTATACCTTGCAGGATGGTCTTTGCAAGGCCTGATGCTTTGGTGATGAGGCCATACCATCAGAGTTTCCGTTTCTTCACCAATGTCATCGTGTTGTCCAATGGCTTGTTGGTCTTTCGGACTTCGTCGTAGGTGATAACTGATATGCTGGGTATAGGAAATGCCCAGAAGTCTTCTGTAGCACCTCATCTCCATGCTTTGTGTTCTTCGTTGTTGGTCTGCTATGCCTGATCCATGTGTATAAGAAGATGAAGATGACAAGGCAGCGTAGCAATCTTACTTTGGAATGTAGACTGATTGTCCTGTCTTTCCAAATGGGCTTCATCCTTGTAAGGGCAGCAGTTTTTTGTGCTATCCTGCAAAGTATTTCCTGTCGGAAACCATTGTCTAATACAATTGCTATTAAATATATTTGAAGCAGTACATCTTGTTGAGGGATTTTCCTTGGATTTTGATGTTTATGTTGATGCCATTGGTGTTGAAGCTGAGGTTCCATTCGGCATAAAACTGTCACTATTGCACACTTTTCTCTGAAACTAATGGACGGATGTATTATTATTATTATTATTATTATTATTATTATAATTATTATTATTATTATTATTATTATTATTATTATTGTTGTTGTTGTTGTTGTTATTGTTCTTGTTGTTATTATTAGTATTGTTATTATTAGTATTATTACTATAGAAATAAGTACTAGCCTTTTGCACTGATGACTTAAAAAAAATAATAATATACTAGTAAAAATCTTGTATATTTACTTTGTTCTTAACTGTTGTTGTATTGACACATTATGTGCTGGGCAATTTACTGCGGAGGCCACTCTGCATAGCTGACCCTTGCTGATTCTTTATGTTCTCCTCTCCACCATCCATTGAAGAGGCGAACCCAAGTTGCGGCTAGCTTCAGCTACTCATTATGCTGTGTTTTTGTTTGAGATTTTCTGGTCTAAATATTCTGCAAAGCTTGCATCATTTTAATCATTATTGCTGATTTAACCCATGTGGCACACAACATACACAGTCGGTGGCAACTAATGAGGCTACTAAGTGTATTAAAAAAAGTATTATTCGGTTACTATTCTATTCTATTGTTATTATTATTCGGTTACTATTCTATTATTATTATTATTGTTCTTGTGATTGTTCTATTGTTAGTAAAATGTCAATTAAAAAAGCAAACTATTCTATTAATCTATTAGTATTACTATTAATATATTACTGTTATGTTGTTATTCAATTACTATTATGCTAGTAGTGCAGTGAAACCACCGGTATACGACCGTCCAAAATCTGAGAAAAAACGGTCTTATAATAGAGGTGGTCTTATACCGGAAACAAGAAGTGCGGTGGGGAGGAGGGGGGGAAGGGGGGGAGGGTGCGGTGGTGTCCGGCTCGGAGGGGTATGTAGTCATAATTTTCACACTCACCAGCATGTATTTTCTCTGACAAAGGAAAGTGTAAAACATGTTTTATTTTTAGCTTTGTCTTTTATTCACAACATCAAAAATAACGGAATGTTTCTTCTTCTTCCCTCCACGAACCACTGCCAGACACGTTCATCCAAGTCTGTCAGCGCAGAAGCTCTCAGTTTCGATTGTTTTCCTTTCGCCACTTTCTCCATTCTCCCATCGTAGTTTCACAGATTCCTTATCCTTTATGATTAGCAGAATTTGGGTCTTCCCAACGTCTAAACTTCGTGCAATAGACAAACAACTCTCCCAATTTTCACTTCTTTCAATCACTTTCATTCTCTCTGCCAAACTCAAAACTTTCCTCTTGCGCAACGCCATTTTGACAAGCCAGTGTAGGCGAGTAATGTCCCTTACTTGCGAACCGGAAATAGCAAACAACAGCAGGCGTACACTAACATGAGAGAAAAAACGAAAGGTACAGACAATAAATTAACTGATATCTCCTTTAAATTGCCTACGACGGTCGTATAAAATTGCTTAAGACACGGTTGCTGGTCGCATAAACGAGGTTGTCGCATACCAGAGGTCATTTATTATTGGAAGTGAATCCGTCAGAAGTTTTCAGGTCACATAACGGAGGGAGTCGTATACCAGAGAGCCAGAGGTCATTTATTATTTATTTTTGGAAGTGAATCTGTTAGGAATTTTCAGGTCACATAACGGAGGGAGTCGTATACCAGAGAGACGGATACCGGAGGTTCCACTGTAGTACTATTGTATTCTTATGATTTATTCTATTATTTAATAACAATAGTAATATTATAATAATTTATTATAATATTACTATTGTAATATTATAATTTATTCTGTTACCTTTGTTATAGTTTACTATATTGTTATTAATCTATTAATTATTATTCTATTAGTATTACTATTATGTTACTAATCTGTTACTGTTCTGCTACTATTCTATTACCATTCTATTATTGTTCTATTGCCATTATAATATTACAATTCTGTTACTATTCTAAGTATTCTATTATTATTCTAGTACTATTATAATATTACTATTATGTTACTGTTCTATTCCATTGCTGGTAAAGTGTTATCATAATATTATTCTGCTTCCCATTTTACACGCCTATATTAATTGAATCTTCATTACAGCATTGAGCAGAGATTTTGATGCATTCAGATGGCAATTTTCGCTTGGTTGGGGCCTAATTAGAATAGCTAACCTTTGCTGGGAATGTGCTTAACGACATAATATTAGCAGTAGCATTAATAATGTAAGTGACATTATTAGTATTAGCATGGCATTAACAAAATTAGCAGGGTGCTCGAATGCAGGTTATACAGTTAAAGTTGGTTAGGTTTGATATCTTTAGCATATGTTTGTTGTTTTTTTTATAGCGGCATAACAACGTAGTGGTTAGGGCTGACTCTGCTGTTTAAGTTTAGCAGAAACCAGTCCAGTTAGACAGAGGCTACTGTTTGAATGAGTTAATTCTTGAGGAAAGAGTATGGGGATATGGCAGTCAGTGATGAGGACAAAGCAGATATTTTAAATGACTTTTGTGCAGTGCTTTTACAAATAAAGATTTAAACAACATACCTAAATTGGATCCTGGATCCAGGTCTGATGGTATAAGTTTGTAGTTTCTGGGTGTCCGATAACTCAGTTAATAGTGAGCTGCTTTCCTATGCTGAAGGTCGCCGGTAGGACACTGAGGGTTTTCTCTGGGTACTCCGGTTTCCTCCCTCCCTTCAATAATGGTATTGGATGCAGTCAGTCTAAAATGTCAAGAATAAAAATTGAATTTCTCTTCCGACTTCTGTAATAGCGATATCTTCAGATCGCCGCACTTTGAGTTTGATGGAAGAAAAAGCGAGCGATAGCATCCTGTATTATTATTATACTTATAAGTCAAAATGAAATTCTTTTAACACCTAAAGCTGTACAAGGAAAAACTATCTAAACTAGACTCATGTAAGGCATTTGGCCCTGACTGTATTCCGCATAGAGTGTTAAAAGAGGTGAGTGACTAGTCAGTACCTTTGTCTACTTTTTACTAAATCAATAGTGAATATATGAGGGCACTGTTCTGGCAGACTGCTTTTTAAAAAAACGGTAGTCATGCAGAAGTTGGCAACGATAGGCTACTTAGTCTCACATGCATCCTTTGCAAGGTCCTTGAGTCTTTTGTGTTGAGGATGCTGTGGTGGACCATGGGAATCTATTCTCACTTTATACTGATTGTCAGTCAGCATGGTTTCGGGAATGGTAGGCCACGTGTGACTCAGCTGTTAGAAGCCATGGAAGATTTTACAAGAATGTTGGATGATGGTGAAAGCTTTGATGTGCAGAATCTAGATTTTTAAAAAGACATTTAATTCTGTCCAGCATGCTAGACTTTAAACGAAAATAGAATCATATGGCATCACTGGAAATGTGTGTCAATGGATTAAGAAGTTTTTGACAGACAGAAGCCAGTGGGTTAGAGTCGGGGACTGTTTCTCTTCAGAATCTTACCTCAACATAGTATTTTGGGTCATGTTTTATTTACAATTTTCATAAATGACTTACCAGATGAGGTGTCCTGCATCTGTAAAATTTTTGCTGACACGAAACTATACAACTTGTACAAGGAGAGTTTTAAGTTACAGTCTAATATCTATATATAAATAATCTTGGTAAATGGTCTGACACAGGTGGCAACTTCATCTCAATGCTTCCAAATGCAAGGTACTAAATATTGGTAAAAATAAGCCTTGCCAGGAAAATAATATGACAGCTGATGAATCAGAGAGTGTCAATTGACAGTTGCAGTGAAGAGACGGTTCTGGGAATCACTTTTGATAAAGAGGTAAAATTTGACCATATTATTAATATTGTAATTGCAAAGGCAAATAAAATGCTGGGGATCCTTGAAAAGAAACACAATTGTCAGCGATTGAAAAAGTACATCGAAGAGTTACACAATTGGTTAAATCCTTAAAACAATTGCCTTAAATACAAAGATTTAAAAAATTAGGCCTTCCGATTTTGAAATTTAGAAGAGTTAGAGGTGATCTTATACAAACTTATGAAATATTAAGAAACATCGACAAAGTTATTGCTAACACATTTAAATTTCATTCTGGACTCAATACTAGAAACTCAGAAAATAAAATTTTTATCCGGCACTGTCATACTAACAATAGACAGCACTGTTTGAGCCATAGAATTGCACAACTCTGGAACAAACTACCATTACATGTTACAAATCTAACAAACTTAACCTCCCCCTTGGGGGTGTCGGGGGTTTCAGTATAAATAGTATCCCCAATTTCTGGAAAGTTAGTGCTTTAAATTCCCACGGTCGCTGTCTTTCTCCTTTGTTCTTTCTCATTCCTACTCTGTTCTATCAATTTACTATACTATCTTCTTCTTCGCTAGACCCGTCACCTACCTTTTTTTTTAAAAGAACTCTTCTGGGACAAAACTCCTCATTTGTGTGCGAGGTCTGTTGGATCAGCTTGGGAATATTGGACGCTTTCTGCCAGGTGGTTTACTGGAGCTTCCTATGATTTTATTATTTGGCAATGTAGGCAGTTTATATGTATGTGTTTTGTTAATATTTTATTATGATGTTTATATTCTATTTTGTTATTGTAAACGGGAGTTCGATAAATTAGAGTATAGCCTCAGCGTCCCCTGCGTTTGATATCTTTATTGTAAAGTGATCTATTGGCGGAGTGCCTTCAGTGTTACCACTAGGGTTGTTTCAGCAGATCTTTTATGCTGATCAGGTGCGAGTCCTCTTTCAGCAAAGTTGTGGTCTTGGTTTTGTGGTCCTGATTCGGCTCTTTGCAGTCCACTGGACCCTGTAAGCAATGAATAATTAACTAACTAACTAACAATGTTTTAAAAGTTTCTTGAAAAGCTAAGTTTTATTGTGGATTCAAAATTTGAGCATGATCACTGATGGTCATTTTAATTTTAATTCCATGAACAAACTGTAAAACTAACTGAAGAATTTAAAGTCATAGAGAAACAGGGACATAAAAAAGCCGTGAGGCTTAACATAGTCCCTTCAAACTGAACTGAACTGAACATAGGACTGAGGCTACTGTTTAAGTTAAGCAGAAACCAGTCCAGTTAGACAGTGGTTACTGTTTGAATGAGTTAACCCGAAACCAGTCCAGGTTACTGTTTGAATAAATTAAGGCGAAAAAAAAGTACAATTTAGTAGTTGGATTTGATGACCCGTCCAAGATTGAGCAAAACGATTAAAAAAAAAGAAATGAAACATTACACAACAATTCACAAAAACCACGGAATGTATTCATTAAATAAATAAAGAAACAACTAGACTTTTTGTTTTTTGTTATAAGCTTATTTTTGAAGTGTGGCAACACTCACTGTGGATATTAAAAGGATCTTTTGAGAGGGCGAGGTCAAAGTGAGCCCCTTTAAGTGCAGCTACGTCGAATGCCCTATATATCGCCAACGTAAACGATTTCGCTTTGGAGGTCAAGGGTATGTTTTGGCACTAGAACTGCAGCCAAAAGTAGGCTGAGCATCATTGAGGTGTACATGACCTCCCTTTCTCTGTATTTGTCTGTAATCAATCTCAATATCTCTCTCTCTCTCTCTCTCTCTCTCTCTCTCTCTCTCTCTCTCTCTCTCTCTCTCTCTCTCTCTCTCTCATATAATTTCCCTTCCCTTTCTCCCTATTATCTCCTCCATCGTCTTTTGTTTTGCAAAGCGGTCTACGTGATAACAGGATGGGTTATAATGTATAATGTCGAGTCATTGTAAAGCTTCTAAGCTTTTGTGATTTACTGCCGCGGCCCAACCATTCGTGCTAAAGTGTCACAGCATGTACTTATCTTTTTTACCAAAATAGTGTGTAATACCAAAGAGCTTAATGATAGAAAGAGGGGGAACTTGGTACAGAACCGCGAGACGAAAGGTACGAGTTATGCTCCCTTGTCGACATGCTGAAAATGGCTCGTGGCAGAAAGTCAAAAGGGACCGAGTGAAACAGGGCGGTGACTTTTGCACAGCCATCAATTGCCATAATGCCAGATACAAGAAAAGTTGTGTTGGCAAGTCCTTTTTCAAATTTCCAAGAGACAAAGAAAGGTAAATTGCAATTGAAAAACTTCTTTTTTGTGTGTGTTTATGTAGGCCTAAACTAAGACCGCTGCAGTGTTGTTAGTGTTAAAACAATCGGAGAGCGGCTTGAATGATTCATGTTTATACCTATGTGCTAAATCCAAAACAGTTTGCTTGCTGACAGTTTACGTTCAACAGGTCGCTCACTGTTTACGTTATTGCTAGGTTGTTTGACTATATTTGTGCTTATATTTCAAAAGTAGATGTCAGATTGGCAGTTTGGCTTCGTCAAACTGCTTATGTTAACAAGTTAAATTAGACTAAGTCTGTTTTCTCATCGTGATCAAATACTGTGCAAGATAACCCCTTACCTAGGCACAAAAATGGTCCTTGATCTGTTGTAATCCCTTTTCGTTTGAGTGTAAACGGGAGAAAAAAAATGTAATGTAGAAACTCAGTCCTTGTTCTGATCTGTGAATTTCTGAGCATTAGATCTATATTGCGTGGAATGTTGTAGTCTAGGTTCTGATTGTTCTTTCTGATTAATTAATTATTTTCCATGAAGTGACTGATGTTATTAAGCCAGTGATGTGGGAGATGAGAGGGGGGACACCTGATATAAATTAAATTCACACTATTAGTGAAACATTTTGTTATTGTGCTTTATTGTGATTAATTGATTGAATGACAGAGCTCTCTCTTCCCCCAACCCCCTCTCTCTCTCACTCTCTCTCTCTCTCTCTCTCTCTCTCTCTCTCTCTCTCTCTCTCTCTCACGATTACGGATTTACAGTTTCGGATAAATGAAACAGTCTGTCATGCATATTTTAATTTTTCTGTCGTTAATTAAAAAATAATAAATTCCAGGGCAGAAAACGAACCTATGACATACACACATAAGCAGCATAAAAGCACCTAATAAATGTCAAAAAGTAAACATAAAAAAAAAAAAAAGACAGCAGTAGCGGAATGTTAATAATAATGATGGTTAAAAGTTTGGTTTTTGCAAACGTTGCCATAAAAATGTTCTTTTGCAATGGCATAGGCTCAATAAGTTACCACGCACAGATCATTCATATAGCAGATGATGAAATATAGCCAGCCCGAGCAAAGGGAAATAATCCGTGAGAGCGTCTCGCATTTTTGTATATGACATAATGGAAGTTCCCCCTCTTTCCGTAATAAGCTCTTTGGTAATACTAATGGCGCTGTAGGTCTTGGAATTGAAAGGCGATTGATCGTTTTTGTGAATGTCGAGTCGCTTACCCAGAGAAAGCACAGCAGCTGCTGGGCAGCCCTACACATTGAGAGTGGGGTGTAGGACCCACCCATCACTATTGCATTCACACACAACCATTCGGCATTCATTGCATAACTACCACTGATAGTTATATAAGGTTATCATCAACCTTTTACTATCTATAGTTGAAGATGAGAAATTTTACGTGGATTTTGTACTGAAGGAATCCAAATTAATAGATAAGTCAAGTCAAGAAATCGGTATTACCCACGATGAAGAATGAATACAACTCATTTAAAAAAAACACCAGGTGTCTTAGCCAGAGAATCCCATTTAAAAGAAGAAGAAAGAACAAAAAGAAGCTTAAAAACAACAGAAAGAATTTCGATAATTGCACATTTATTTTCATAATTTTGTGAATTTTAATGCAGCTTGCACAAAGTAAATCTGCATATGCCTGAATAATGTAAATCTGTCCAGTCTGAGTAGGGAAATAAACCCCGAGCTATATTCTTTCTACCGTACAGCTGATTGTTATATGCTACCGCACAGCTGGTTGTTGTATGCTACCGTACAGCTGGTTGTTGTATTCTACCGTACAGCTGGTTGTTGTATTCTACCGTACAGCTGGTTGTTGTATGCTACCGTACAGCTGGTTGTTGTATTCTACCGTACAGCTGGTTGTTGTATTCTACCGTACAGCTGGTTGTTGTATTCTACCGTACAGCTGGTTAGTGTATTTATAAACAATTCTATATCTTGGTATAAGAATGTGCATTACCCCCACATACACACTGAACTGTTATTTGTTACTAATGTTGATTGATTTAAGCAACTAATACGAATTCATTCATTTCGTTGGTATAACTAACTATTATAATGTACAGTTTTTGTGGCTGTATAGGCAACTATGTTTCCTTGTAAAGTATGCTTATTACCCCATCCATTCTTCACACACTCGCACGTCCACCCTCCCCTCCCCCCTCCCCCCAAAAAATTACATAAAACACAATTAACTTTATTGTTGTATTTTAACTGTGGTTGTATTAACAACATTGATCAGTAGTTGTATAATTGTGTCGGTCGCCGGATCTTTATAATTTTAGCAACTTTATTGTCACATCCTATTGCCTTTCCCTTTGCTGACTTGTTTTAAGCCACCCCCACCCCTTTAAAAAAAAAAAAGTGTTTACGGTAACATACAAAAAAGTAGGTCGATTTTTTAAAAACCTTATTCACTTTGGGTGCCATTTTTTTGTATTTTTTCAGGTTCTTATTTATTTTTATTCCAGACGATCCCAGACAAAGTTTAGGGTTTTCCTCTTTCAGTTTCATCCGTTGTCTGTTTTGTGCTTCATAATTTTGTTAGTTCCATCGGGATTTGAGCAGAGTAGATTCTACTCATAACTAACTACACTACTATTACTAAACCCATGTGAGCGAACTACAAGATAAGATTTATCCCGAAAGAAGACCACTCAGTCGATTCAACAGTGATTCATGCAAACATCCAAAACGATAAAAATGCGCAGTCTATTTTTAAACTCGTTTATTTTTTTTGGCACCATTGTTTTTAAAAAATAATTCACCTATACACCGTGTATTATTAGTAGACTCTACTCCGCTCACATCCCGAAACAGGCGCCTGTGTTCCCGAGCGATAACTAAGGAACTATTGTTTTGGGCTCTTTCGTCCGTCCGTGATTATTGCAATTACGAGCGAGCCTGGGGTTATACGTACATGTAATAATCAATCTAATTTTCTTTCCTGTCACAAGGGTATAAAAAGCTATGACCATATGGTCTGCATTGCCATAAATGTTGTGATTACTATAGAACGGACGTGTGTTAGACTAGGTGTTTTGTTAGCTCCCATAGTTTATAGTTGTATTATGCTGTCTAGTTATGTTTGTGTGACCAACCAATGAATTTATTTATATGTCAAGTCATGTTTCATGGTCAATGCAATTTCTGTATCTGATTGTTTAAAAGTGTGCTCTCGGCAAGATTCATTCGCTTTTTTGCTTGCTGTAGCGTTTTGTGTTAACTGTAATAAACATTACTGGACATTTCATTTACAGTGCCGTTGAGAATTATTTTTTCAGGGTCGTCTGGGGAAGTGTGTTATGGGGTGGAGGAAGGGTGGGGGAGGGGGGAATAATGGTAGTGGGTTGTGTGCGAGTGCGTGTGAGGGCGAGAATACTTGTTATAAAATTGATTGCAGGGATCATACGTCGTAAAGAGAATATGAATGATGATGATGATGATTGATGATGATGATGATGATGATGATGATGATGATGATGATGATGATGATGATGATGATGATGATGATGATTTATTTACTTTCGGGTACTCTGGTTTGCTCTCCCAGCAAAATTAAACAACCCTCCCTTCCCCCCCCCCTTTGGACATCCCTCCCCCACCCACCCAACCACCCCATAAAAAATAAAAATTAAGAACTAATATTAAGTATAGGTTGGGTTTGGGCGCGCCACAGGCTGCGACTACGCATTCCCCAGGGGAGACGGCCCAGAATTTCCCGATAAAAAGGGACAATAAAGTGTCCAAAAAAAACTACCACAACAACCAAGTGATGATCATATGATGATGGTGATGACTATGATGATGATGACGCCATCGACGATAATAATGATTGTGGCTAATGACGATGATGGTAACGACGACGATGATGATTGCAATGGCGATGAGATGATGGTGGATGTTGATAATGACGTACTCGACACATGATGATTGATTGATTGATTGATGATGATTGATTGATCGTTTGATGATTGATGATGATGATGATTTATGGGTGGCCTCGTGGCGCAGTGGATTAGTCGCCGGTTTCCTATTCCGAAGGTCGCGGGTTCGATTCCCGCAAGGGGCGAACGTATGTGACTTAGGTACGAGACTATTGAGGTCACCGAGGGTTTTCCCCAGGCACTCCGGTTTCCTCCCTCCCTCCCTTTAATAATGGTACTGGACGCAGTCAGTATAAAAATTTCAAAAAAATAAAAATTCGATTTTCTTTCCGTCTTCCAATAGCGATTTTTCTGCTTTTACACCATCTGTTCGAGTAATGGGTGTGTATTGGGTGTGTGAGGGTGGATGGGACAGGTGAGCGTATACAGATCGCCGCACTTTGAGCCTGATTGATTTGGGGAAAGGTGCGTATATAGCATCCAGTCTTATGATGATGATGATGATGATGATGATGATGATGATGATGATGATGATGATGATGATGATGATGATGATGATAGTAATGTTTAAAGTAGGATTTTTCTTTTTAATGTATCGAAGCGTGTAGAGTGAGCAAATTGGTTTTTTTTTTTTGTTTGTTTGCTTTTTTTTTTAAACATAAAGCCAACTCCTCTATCTCCCATCCCATCCCATAAAACAACACCAGCTTGGCGAATCAGTAATTGACCATGACGACTGCAAGCTGCAGGGCAAAAGTTTTTGTTGAGAAAGTGAGAGAATCATCTTTGTTATGCCAAAATAATAATAATATTATTTACGATGTCGAAGAAGTGCCAGTGTGTGTTGGGCACACACACTCCATTAGTGGTTTAGTAAATCTGTAGATCTATGGCCAGTACGATACAATAACCTATAGGCTATACTACAGATCTATGGCAGGCTGTCGTATCTCGATGCGACCGCCCTATCTGTGCCGTGATAATAAGAGTACAGAGAGGGTGGTCGCGTCCGGACACGGGCGCCTGTGCTATAGATCTGCGTCTAATGCGATGGGCGAAGAAAGCCCTGTGCTGCCTCTTGCACTTTTACGTACCTAAGTAAGGTCATATGTACTCTTCGGCTCTTTCTGTCTGCGTTGGGACACGGGGTGTCCGAGGATCTGGACTAAGGTCGGGCACGTTGCCAGTATAGATAGTATAGATCGGGCAAGCATTGACGGATGGGGCAGTCTGTCCCACCAAAGAGATTAGAAAGAGGGTTAGGGGTGGGGTGGGGAAAGTAAACGAGTGAGGAGATGGGTAGGGGAGGAGGTAGGGTAGGGAGAGGTGGGGTTAGGATGAATGAGGGGGAGGGGGGGGAAGAATAAGAGATGGCAGAAATAGGCGGGGGAAAAGTACCCTAGATACTGGACGAGAGTGACGTCTATCACGTATTATACTTCATGCACTTGGGCACTTAAACAGCCAAACCAATTCATATCCCTTGAGAGTGCCGTAATAAATGGCTGTTTGCTAATGCTATGTCTCCCAAGCACAGTAAAAAGCCGTTCGCAGAGGACTGGGCATCAAAAGCCTTTTAATGGGTATAAAATTGCATGATCAACGGTGAATGCCTCTAAACGGTGGGGAAGGCTGTTGAAGAGAAAATAGTACGCTTCTCCTTTTACGGACAGTATTACACGCGTCATCGATAGAGTGACTGTTCGTCGTTAATCCTTACAAATGAGATGATCCAATCCAATTTTCCTGATTTGGCTCGGAAGAGTCCGCTGGACCTAAAGCAATAATCATGTAATTCAATCCAATGCAGTCTTCACTTGTTTTGGCGCACAACTCCATGTCCCAGAGACATGCTTGGGGGGGAAGAAGAAGGAGAAGAAGAAGAACAATAACAATAACAACAAAAACAACAACAACAAAGTGGAGTAAGCTGGGGAGGAGGAAGAGAGGAAGTAGTAAATACGTGTAATTCATTGGTAAGCAGGCTCGTCGCGGCCTAATATGGAAAACAAAAGAGGGTGTGACCTAACCTTTTACGTTGTGGCACCATCCTGTAAGTGTTAAAGTATTGTACACATTGTTTTGTTCCGAACGAAGAAATGTCAAATCAATGTCGCCACACCCAGCATAAACGTATGCCCTACACTACAGATGAGATATCATTGTTTATTGTTATTTGCTTGTGTACCAGATGAAGAAGAAATGGAAGAAGCGTTGGCAACAACAACAATTTTCCTGTAAGCTTATTTATGCGGAATAAAGATTTGTTGACTTGACTTGTTGTTTGCTGAAGAGAAACGACGAAGAATTAAAACAGGAAGATAATATCTGGAAATGCTTGTAAAATTGTCGTAATCAGACCGTCGATTTATCAGTCCGTCGGTCTTTCGCATGCTATATCTCAAGAATCACATTTCGAACAAACTTCATAGGAACCTAAGTTAGTGGCCAATCTCCCGTGCCAGCGAGTTTGCTCGATCTCCTAGGTCATACCGTCAAGGTCGCTGAGATCGACTGCCTTCTAAATTTATGTGTTGCTCAACAACGTCTGGACCGATTTGGAGGATTTAGCTTATTGCCAATCATTCAGTAACGGTCTGTTGGTCGGCCAGTCGGTCGGGTCGGTCTGTCCGCCCGTCCATCCGAATGTCACCATTCTTTCCAAAACCCATTTATAGTATTATCTCTCCCAAAAAAAATCACTTGACCGATTTTCATAATTTTTGCTGTGCATATACTGCTCAGCCTTTAGTCGTTTAGATGAGTAACATTTACACTTTCTCAACAGTCAAGGTCGATGAGGTTCATCATTTTCGCAAACTTGGCTCAACCAAATGTTTGCCTTGCAGAAAGCTCAAAGGATGATAATTTTGCTTCTCAAGGATATATCCGGGACAGAACATGTCCACGAAATTATCACTTTTGAAAATGCATTTTTTGTTGTTTTTATTTAAAGCTAAAAATATATTTGAATGGCTGGTCATCTTTTTTCATATTAAAAAAAAAAGTTTCCATACGATGCACATAATATAATGCAAGAATGTCGCCACACCCGGCAAAAGCATGAGTTCTAGAGATGAGATAGTGTGTGTCGTTAGCAGGCGAAGGAGAAGTTACAGAAGCTGCTTGTTTGATGAATACAAGAGAAGAAGATGATGATAAAAACATTGTTGTGACGTACTCATACCTTTGTATCTCTCTCTCTCTCTCTCTCTCTCTCTCTCTTTCTCTCTTTGTGTCTCAGTTATACGTGGTTATTTATAAATAGTTGATTCAGCACCGATGCTTGAATCTTGATAAGTTTAACTCGAATTCGTTTATCCACGCAGCCTGTTCACTCGGCAACAAGGCAGGAGACGTCGTATAAAGTTTTCCACCTTTATTCAGCAGACATCAACAGCTGCATACAAGACCGCTCTCCGAAAATCACTTCAAAGATTATCATAAAAAATCATCATAAATCTCTCTCAATCACTCACACAAGCAGACAGTGCGTTGTTTATATAGGCTCTCTGCAATCGAGAGAAAGTTCGAACATTCCAGCACGATGCAATAATACCCAATCAAAATAAAACTCGTCACCGGAACTATGACTGTCTTACGTCATTATGTTTGGAGAATCGCTTAGCTATTACCAGATCTATCTCGAAGCTTCGGTCAATAGTAAACAAGTAATTCCAGAAAATTCTGAACAATATCGACCGAACGAAAATTATTAACATTATTCAAAGCTTCTTCTAGTAACAGCGCAAAGGTAAATACGCTCTGTTATCGCATGCTTTGCAAAACAGAACGATCGGATCTATCGAGCGCGCCTCAATCGTAACACTCTCAATCGGATCAATGCGTCATACTTGAAATTTCAGCGCATATGTCTCATCATTAAAATACAGAAAGTCCACGGATCTCGATAATGTCACAACCTTTTTATTTGTCAAACTTTCCCTTCCATATATAATTGATTCGTTAACTTACGTATATAACTTAAGTATTAGGTCAGGTGTTTTTCCAGGCATTTGGACATCGGCAAAAATGATTCCTTTACCAAAAGGAAAAGATCTTTGTGACATCAGCAACTTTCATTTAGTATCCATGCTGTCGGTATTGTCTAAACCTGTTGAAAAATATATTCATATTAAAGTTTTGCAGTTTATTGAACAATATTATACGTTATCGGCATGTTGGCGTAGACAATAATTATGAGATATGTCCAACGAGATCTATTCAATGTTTCCACGAACCGAAGGAGGCAATTAATACTGTTGCACTAAGGTGCAATAATAATAATAATAATAATAATAATAATAATAATAATAATAATAATAATAATAATAATAATGTTTTTACATCTATGGTCATAACGTGCAGACAGAAGCATCGTAGAACGCCGCTCTGCCTTGACCTCAATTTTGGGACCGAAGTTGTTGAACAAGTTGAAACGCATCGCGTGCTTGGAGTTATTATTGATCATAAACTTAGATGGCTTAAACATGTAGATTACGTTGGCCAACTGTGTCTCCAAATATATGTGCCTCTTAGGTAAATTAAAAATTGTTGTCGGTTCTGATGCGAGAATAATATATTTGTTTTACGTCCCATTGCCTTTCACATCTGATTTATGCGTCATCAGTTTGGTGTGGTGCAGCAGAAGTGCATATAAACTAGACCCCTTGCACCGTAGAGCAGAGAAGATTATCATTGATGATCCCAGTCCTTCATCATCGGAAAAACTGAAAGCAGCAAACCTAATGTCCTTATGCCACCAGTTTTCATTGAACATTGTCACCCTCTTGTTTAAAGTGCCACATGACCTGACACCACTTTATTTGAGCAATCTATTAACTGCTGAAACAGAACTGTACGGTTTCAACAAATACGTCCTGCCTCGAACACGATTTGACCTGTTTAAGATAGTTTTGCATTGTCGGGACCTGTAATCTGGAACTCTCTTCCTTTAGTCATTAGATCTTGTACCACTCTTCCTTCATTCAAACGGACATTAAGGCAGCATTACATTAATATGACGTAACCACTGAAATTGTCAACCTGTTTCGCAACGTGCTGCTCGGTATTTGATCTGCGAATGATGCGTCTTAGAATGTATGTATGGATTGGCTGATTGAACAAGAACTTGAACAGCTGGTACAAAGGCTTGATAACCATCTCCAGAGCTTTGGGAATGGAAATAAGTGCAGAGAAGACCAAAATGATGACCAACAACACCAATGGCATCAACACGGACATTTAAGTCCAAGGCTCAATACGGTGCATAGCTTCAAATATTTAGGAGTCATTGTATCAGACAATGGGTCCCGACAGGAAGTCCTCTCCAGGATCGCACAAACAACTGATGCCCTGCCAAGGTTGAAGCTCATTTGGAAAGACCGGACCATCAGTCTACGTTCCAAGGTTAGGCTGCTGCGCTACCTTGTCATCTACATCTTCCTATACGCTTGCGAAACATGGACCTTCACAGCACACCTACAACGAAGAATCCAAAACAAAACAAAATGAGATGCTACAGAAGACTTCTGGGCATTTCCTATACCCAGACCATCACACAAGCCATTGGGCAACACGATGACATGCTCACTGTGGCGAATAAACGGAAACTGCGATGGTATGGCCACGTCACCAGAGCATCAGGCCTTGCAAAGTCCCTCCTGCAAGGCACGGTGCAAGGAGACAAGAAGAGGGAGACAGAAAAAGAGATGGAAGGACGACAATCAAGAAAAGACTGGCTTGATACTGAGCGAAGCCATGAGGATTGCTGAGGACAGAAAAAGATGGAGTACGCTGGTTAAACGATCATATGTGGTGCCCCAACGACCTTCGAGTTACGGGACAGGATAGGATAGACTGTATATGTAATTGTACCACCAGATTATTTGATATACATTGGGTTGTTTGTTATGTATTGTGTAATAGCAACATAGATTGTCATATATCTTTTTTATATGCTGCATAATAGTTCTTTTAGTTATTAGTTTTGTCATGTGACTATAGTTATTTGTCTTGCCGTTGGCATATATGACTGGAAATCGCAGAATGTGAGTGTAAATGATACGAGGATCGATATTTGCTACCCGCCTAGTTTGTTGCGAATAAAATTTCTGAGTCTGAGTCTCTCTCTGTCTCTGTCTCTGTCTCTGTCTCTGTCTCTCTCTCTCTCTCTCTCTCTCTCTCTCTCTCTCTCTCTCTCTATATATATATATATATATATATATATATATATATATATATATATATATATATATACACACACACGCACACACACCGACACACACACAGACAACAACAAAAACTCCGATCCACTTAAAAGCCCTAGATATGATTGTGTTTCATTTGCTGGAGATAAAGAAAGACACATGTTGTGATACATATATTTCTCAATAAATGCGCTACTGACGGCCACTCCCAACAACAAACTTTGTTACAGAATGTGCGTCGTTTGCTCAAGAACAAGAAGTTTGTTATTCGTTGTTGAGGACATGAACTTATGAAGATGTAGATGGATCAGCATCTGAACTCAGTAATTACATACGAAGTTTTAAAAAATGAAAAAGACTTTACGATGATTACCTCACTCGATTTGCATAAGCTTGGTTTTACCTTGGAGGCTTAGTTGTTTTTTTGTTGTTGTTTTTTTATAAATATGACATCACCTTGATGACGTCACCCAACGTGCATAAATGTTTGTCATCTAGTAGGTTCCACTATTTCCTAAACACCAAGTCCGAAAGGAATCCATCCATTAGTTTCAGAGAAAAGTCCGCAAATGTCACCTCCGGACGGCCGGACCCCTGTCACATCCTTCAAGTTCCGGGTCTCCTAGTTTATCCGAGCGCATTTGCGCATGCGCCAGGTCATGCCGGGCCGGCTTTTTCATGAAGTTCTTAGGCGTCATAACCTTAACCCTAACCCAAACCCTAACCCTAACTCTTAACTCTAACCCAAACCCTAACCCTAACCCTTACGAAGACTATGATAGCACTGTGCGCATGCGTCGAATTTTGTAACGCGTCGACCAATCAGAATGCTCACATTCGCTCCCAGCCCAGCTAAGATACTAGGAACTGTGAGGATGTCACACCCCGAACGCCCAAAGCTAAAAACAGTAGCTTCCGAGTTATATGAATAGCTCGGGAACTAAAACAGTAGTTTTCCGAGCTATATATATAACTCGGAAACTAAAATGAAGAAGAAAAATAAGAAGAAGAAGAGCTTTGGTCAGTACCGTCGGTGTTTTGATTACACAAGGCGCTCGCTCTCCCCTGCTTCAAAGGAGAGGTTCGGATGCGAGGTGAAGTAAACAAACTTTACTGCCGAGACTAATATATATTATATGCTAGAAGGATAAGAAAAAGCAGGAGAGAGAGAGAGAGAGAGAGAGAGAGAGAGAGAGAGAGAGAGAGAGAGAGAGAGAGAGAGAGAGAGAGAGAGAGTCAAGTTAAGTCAACCAATCTTTATTACCCGCAATGGAGAATTCATGCAGCACATTGCATCTCAGCGAATAAGAGAGGAAGAACAGGAAAAAAATCTTTTAAAACAGAATAATACGCAAAATCATTATCACACACAATCTCTTCCAGCTCTTATTACTAACGCGTAGAGAGAGAGGGAGAGGGGGGGGGGTGTGTGTGTTTACATTAATTTGAAACATGGATATATATCAGTTTGCGCGGAGTACGTGATAGCGATCACGCCATGACTACACTCGTATCTAAATAGCCAAGTCCTAGCCTAGCACTACCAACTCCTTCTGGCCGCCGTTTTAGAGTGCCAACGGTTTCCACAGTTAGAGCTAGAAACAGTTTTGTTCCCAAATCAGTACAAATTCTTAATAAGTGTTGACTGAAAGCTGGGTGTGTGTTGGTGTATGTGTGCGTGTGGCGTATGGGTGCACTGCACTGGAGTTTTATCATTTATAATGCAGCAATTTTACCACTATCCAGTATTCCGTGACTGTATAATACTTAATTGAAGCATAATTTCTAATAGCAAACCTGTGATCTGCCATCGAGTTTGTGATTGTGTGTATATGTGTGAGCGTGTGTGTGTTTTTGATGTTGAAGTGTAATGAGGGTGATGTTTAGTTTCCAAATATTGTGGAATATGCATGTAAGGATACAGTGTGTCTGTAATGTTCATGTTAATATGTACATTCGTGTGAGTCAGTGTATGAGGTATCTTTGTAAATATTTGTTGTTTTTATTTAAAAAAAAATATTATTGTTACCTTTATTTTTGTAAATGTTTGTTGTTTTTATTTCTAAAAAAATATTGTTACCTTTTTAATTGCTTTTTTACTGACAGCAATTGCATGTTATAATTTCTCTTGTGAGATAATAAAGTTTTCTGAATCTGAAATGTCGATATGTCTTTTAAAAAATAACTAGTGTTGTAAATGCATCATTGATAACCCGGCGCCTGAACTTGTCACTCGTTTTTTAAGGCTTGTTGATAGGTCGTATCATAATTCTTGTACTATACTGATTTTTACAAACTATGTGGTGTACCCTCGTACCAAGGAGGGAATGCATATAGATGGGCACCGCCCTCTTTAAGCTGGCCCAGAGAAAATAAAGGTCCCTGATGCCTGTAGCTCACTTCAACGAAGGAAGTGCTATGAGAATACCTTTATCGACAGTGAATGGTTGTTCATGGTTGTTGGCTGCCCCTTGGCATTTTACTATCACTTCGATTACGAAGTTTTGATTTTTTTTTTTAATAACCCTTTGAATGAGTATCACAATCACGTGTGCATGTCTATTTATATTAAATGCGTTAGTCTGCAGAGCAAAAAAAAAAAAAAAAAAAAAAAAAAAAAAAAAAAAAAAAAACATTTTTGTCAAATTTATGACTAGACTTTTTGGACCGTCGTTCAGATGACGTGACAGAATGAACGTTGGCTGTTGATGTCGGCTGATTTGTGCTTTTCTGATTAAGGCGTCCTGTCTCCGTGGCCTTCAGTACCGATCCCCACCTCCCCCTTCAAAATCACCTTCTCCAAACCGGTGTTTAGACTCTCACGCCATCCCCTACTCTCACTTCCACGTTGGGGTGCCAGGGTTTTGTGTATAAATTGTATCCCCACTTTGTGGAATTTAAGTGCTTTAAATTCCCACTGTCGCTGTCCTTCTCCTTTGTTCTTTCTTATTCCTACAATGTTCTATTAGTCTACTATACTATCTTCTTCGCTAGACCAGTCACCTATCTTTTTTCAAGAAAACTCTTCCAAAACTCCTCATTTGTGTATGAGGTCTGTTGGATCAGCTTGGGAATATTGGACGCTTTCTGCCAAATGGTCACGAGGGCTTCCTATGATATTATTAATAAGCAATGTAGGCATTTTATATGTATGTGTTTTGTTGATATTTTATAATAATGTTTGTATTCTGTTTTGTTTGTGTAAACGGAGGTTCGATAAATTAAAGTATAGCCTCAGCGTCCCCTGAGTGGGTTGCCTTTATTGTAAAGTGACCGGCTGGTGGAGTGCCTTTTTAATTAGGTTGTTTTGTAGCAGATCTTTTATTGGGATCAAGGGTTAGTCCTATTTTAAACCAAGTTGCGGTCCTGATTCGGCTCTTTGCAGTCCTCTGGACCCTATTAATAACTGACTAATGCTCTCATCTATCTCCAGATGTCCTTCCTTTACTCACTGTAAAGATCAATTGATGAATGGGATGTCTTTAAGCAGATGACTGTGATTATGACTAGACCTATTGGAATAATGGGGCTGTCTCATTGCTGTTGGATGCCATGCTGGTGGTGGTGTTGGTGTTCTTTGTGTCTCTGTGGAATTTTGATTGTAAAAGATGCAGTCAAAAATATTGTGACTAGATTAGTCAGAGTACGAGATGTGCGGTTCTTTGCACTTGAACGAAAGTCAAGTAATTGTGACCGAAGTCCTAGTGCAGTATCTTCAGACACGTTTTGAATGTTTTGTTGTCTTGCGTGTGTGTGTGTGTTTGTACGTGCGTGCGTGGATTTGTGTTGTGTGTTCAGGTGCGTGGGTGTGGGTTTGTGTGTGTGGAATTTTGATTGTAAAAGATGCAGTCAAATGTTGATTGTTGAGAGTGAGCAGAAGTGATATTGAAAGAAAAGTAAGTAATGTGTGAAAGTGTTAGGAGTGTGAGATGTGGAGTTTTGAGGTGTAGAATGTTGAGAGAAATGTTGTTGATGAGAACAACAAGAAAGAGGATAAGAGTGATGTAAGAAAGAGAGAGAGAGATGAATTGGACACTTTGAGAAAGTTCATGGACAGATTAGACACAAGAGAGAGAGAGAGAGAGAGAGAGAGAGAGAAGAGAGAGAGAGAGAGAGAGAGAGAGAGAGAGAGAGAAAAAAGAGAGAGAGAGAGAGAAAAAAAAAGAGAGAGAGAGAGAGAGAGAGAGAGACTCACTCTCAGACTCGGAAATTTTATTCACAACAAAGATACAGATTTTAGGCGGGTACCTAATCTCAATCCTCCGATCCTTTACACTCGCATTCTGCGATTTTCAGTCATATATGCCAACGCCAAGACAAATAACTATAGTAACATGACAAAACAAATAACTATAAGAACTATTGTGCAGCATATAAAACGATATATGACAATCTATGTTGCAATTACACAATACATAACAACCCAATGTATATCAAATAATCTGGTGGTACAATTACATATACAGTCTATCCTATCCTGTCCCGTAACTCGAAGGTCGTTGGGGCACCACATATGATCGTTTAACCAGCGTACTCCATATTTTTCTAGATAGATAGATAGATAGATAGATAGATAGATAGATAGATAGATAGATAGATAGATAGATAGATAGATAGATAGATAGATAGATAGATAGATAGATAGATAGATAGATAGATATGCTGCCGCTAAACTTGTAATGTATAAAAATATAGGCGGTGTTGTTCTATTACTCTCCCATTCCTCCAAAATGAGAAGTTTCGTTGATAACGAAGGATATTTATAGGTAGGTACCAGAGTTGTACAAAAAGCATGGGATGTATGAGCTTTCGGCCGTTGGTTCCCACTGTACTGTTTGTTTATATACGACTTCGAGCTAACGAAATCTCAGTAATAGCTATCTCATTTACTCCAGCAGCATCAGAAGGCCCGACTGTAGCTTTGTGTGGCACAGTAATACATTGTTGCTCAGATTGAACCCCACCCAACGCCACCCAAGCCTATTGGCTTGGTAAAGAACGATTTTGAGTGTGTATGTGTGTGTGTGCGTTCGGCTATCCTTCAGCGTCATTCAGGCTTGCATTATTTGTCAGGTTAGCCTTTCCTTTCTGGGAGCTTTGCTTGGCCGTCTTTGTCATCGTTCTGTCTCTCTCATCCTCATTTTAAAATATATAGCCTCTAAAAGGATTGCTGTCGATCTCTCTCTGTCTCTCTCTCTGTCTGTCTGTCTCTGTCTGTCTCTCTCTCTCTCTCTCTCTTTCTCTCTCTCTCTCTCTCTTTCTCTTTCTCTCTTTCTCTCGTGTTCACCTCCTCCAGCCTCCCTCTACCCTTCCCTCTTTCTCTTTTTATCTGCATGTGTGTGGTGCTAGGTAGGAACTCCCCCTTCTCCCTCGCCCCCTTTCCACCCACC
>CM072519.1:55067488-55099988 GCA_036898135.1 Oncomelania hupensis
TTTCACAAAATTTCACTTTTTTTTTTCTAGATTATTAATATTGAACTTATGATTCTTTGATGCATGATAAATATCAATGAGACACACATACTATACAAATTTGATCAACCTCACACCAAGTTCAAGATCACTAGACTGGAACTGTCCAAAGTCAGTTAGAATAGGTACTTTGAAGTGAACTTGACCCTAAACTATGAGAGATATAAAGTCCAAACTTGTATTTAGAAATGATAGATTGGTCTTTCGTATGTTCCATTTTTGTGTGATTTTGAAGGTCAAGGTCATTTTAGCCCGTTCAAAAACATAAAAATAGGTCATTATTCAATAGAATGTCTATTTATTTAATCCATAGTATGTAACAACATTGTGGTTTTTTTATCAGACATGCATAAAAGGTCAAGGTCATCTCAAGTTCAAGAGCATAGAAGGATCAAAGTCGGTATTACTTTGCATTTTAATGCCAGCGTTTCTTTTCTTTTTTTCTGGGCACTCGTTTTCATATTAAATGTTGGAAGTTCCATGAGAAGCATGTCAGTCATATGGGCTTTGCCCTTCTAGGTAAAAATATTTTTAGAATTGTTTTAATTTAAAATTACCCATACTTTAATTGAGACAGCAAAGAAGTTGATTTGCTTACTTGAATAGGAAGACGTCGAGAGAAAGAAATTACACGAAAACACCCATCACATTTGGTATATGAAGAGAAAGGACAACCAAATTATTAGATTTTTAGAGTTTAGCAGTTTAGGCGAAATGTTTGATATTATGAATTAGAAGCCAACTGGTATAATTTATATTGTTGTTTGATGTTGTCATTGCTTTTCTCTTCTTTTTCTTTGCCTTTCATCTGGTTCAACAACATGCATGTGTAGTCATCTCTCTTATTTTTTTTCCTTAAAAAAAAAAAATCTGCAGTTTATTATGTATGACAGTTTATGTATGACCATGCATGTCATTCAAGATCTTTTTTCACATTTTGTTACAATTTTTTTTCTTAAAACTTATACTTTGCTCGTAATTCATCAAATGTGATTTCATTTTGTGATTATTTTTCGTCGAATAACCGCATCCATCCATTTACACTACATGTCTGAGTGATAGATTTGTGTTGAAATGCATGTAACTGTTAAAAAATGTCAGCCGTGTGAGTGTGTATGTTGGTACATGATCACCGCACCTTACGCTAGTTTGGTGGTTTGGGAGAAAAATGCACGAAAATAGCATCCATTATTATTATTAGTATTTTACTGTATTATTTTGGGTTCAATGAGCAGGACGATCCTCTCATCGACTGGAAGAAGCCCATCCTGTCTCAGATCTCCAGCCTGGGGGACAACTACTACCAGTGGGTGCACGAGCCGGTCGATACAAGCCTGCGCCTCTTCCATTCCGACTTTGTGGAGTTCTTCTCCAAGTGCCCCTGGTACATGGTGCCCATTGTGTGGGTGCCCGTAACGCTCTTCGCCATCCTCAAGTCTTACTTCCTACTATCCGACCCCCAGACCACCTACACTTGGAACATCTTGGCTACAGGTCAGTAACGATAGGATTTGTTTGCCTCATGTCCTCAATTGTCCCCCAAGTGCTTTTTTAGCTTGAATGGAGGAAAGTGCTATACAAAAGATTCATTATTATTATTGTTGTTATTGTTATTACAGACCTGCTTACTCTCCCGCGTTTGGCGGGAGACTCACGCTTTTGACATGCAATCCTGTTGCTTTTGTTGTTATACTGTTATACTTGAAAACTGTTGTTGAAAAGGGTGGTTATCTTTTTGATCCCCTGTCTCCCGCTTTTACTCTGAGGGGGTAGGCAGGTCTGTTATTAATATTATTATTATTATTATTATTATTATTATTATTATTATTATTATTATTATTATTATTATTATTATTATTATTATTATTAGATGCTACACATTTGCTAGCTGAAGATGAAGGTGTTTACATACATAGGTCTAGGTGATGAAGGTGTGTACATATATATATTTGTATGTGCTACACTCTGTGTGTGTGTGCGTGTTTGTGTATTTAAGACTCGGTTATAATGGATTTCTACCCTTCATGATGGACTAAATGTCAAAAGGTGTTTTTTGTTTTTGTTTGTAAAGATGTGTGTTACACAAAATACAATCCTTCATTGTCCCCATAAACATTACTAGCAGATTTTTTCTGCAGTGTCCATCTCCATATACAAAATTCTAAACAATTAAATTACATTATTATAGCCACATAAAATTGAACATAAGTGACGACATTGATATTTACAGGCTTGTCGACAATGACACCATAAGGTATAGAGGATAAATATCGTCCACCATGCACACACATTCACAACCACACACCCACAAGCAGACAATTGAGACACGAGTAAGCCACTTCAGAATTAAAAAAAATACGATGTGGCACTAAAAATAAACAACATATGTGAAAAACTAACAATTATAAGGTAAAATGTTCACAGCAAACATGCAAGGAACGTTATGATAAGTGTACCGCACAGATCCTATCAATACCAGTTGACAGCAAACATGCAAGGAACGTTATGATAAGTGTACCGCACAGATCCTATCAATACCAGTTGACAGCAAACATGCAAGGAACGTTATGATAAGTGTACCGCACAGATCCTATCAATACCAGTTGACAGCAAACATGCAAGGAACGTTATGATAAGTGTACCGCACAGATCCTATCAATACCAGTTGACAGCAAACATGCAAGGAACGTTATGATAAGTGTACCGCACAGATCCTATCAATACCAGTTGACAGCAAACATGCAAGGAACGTTATGATAAGTGTACCGCACAGATCCTATCAATACCAGTTGACAGCAAACATGCAAGGAACGTTATGATAAGTGTACCGCACAGATCCTATCAATACCAGTTGACAGCAAACATGCAAGGAACGTTATGATAAGCGTACCGCACAGATCCTATCAATACCAGTTGACAGCAAACATGCAAGGAACGTTATGATAAGCGTACCGCACAGATCCTATCAATACCAGTTGACAGCAAACATGCAAGGAACGTTATGATAAGTGTACCGCACAGATCCTATCAATACCAGTTGACAGCAAACATGCAAGGAACGTTATGATAAGTGTACCCCACAGATCCTATCAATACCACTTGGTTTATTGTTCTCATCGTGTGTCAGAATGATCATCACATTACACACTGACAGTGAAAGGACATTCATAAAGGCTTGATGGCCTGTTTTTGACCTCTACCTACTACAGTGGAACCTCCGGTATCCAGCTCTCTGGTATACGACTCCCTCCGTTATGTGACCTAAAAACTTCTGACGGATTCACTTCCAATAATAAATTACCTCTGGTATGCGACAACCTCGTTTATGCGACCAGCGACCATGTCTTAAGCCCTTTATACGACCGTCTTACTCTTAGGGCAATTTAAAAGAGATATCAGTTAATTTGCTGTCTGTACCTTTCGTTTTTTCTCTCATGTTAGTGTACGCCTGCTGTTGTCTGCTATTTCCTGTTCGCAAATAAGGGACATTACTCGCCTACACTGGCTGTCAAAATGGCGTCGCGCAAGAGGAACGTTTTGAGTTTGGAAGAGAGAATGAAAGTGATTGAAAGAAGTGAAAATGGGGAGAGTTGTTTGTATATTGCAAGAAGTTTAGACGTTGGGAAGACCCAAATTCAGCTCATCATAAAGGATAAGGAATCTGTGAAACTACGATGGGAGAGTGGAGAAAGTGGCGAAAAGGGAAACATCGAAACTGAGAGCTTCTGCACTGACAGACTTGGATGAACGCGTCTGGCAGTGGTTCGACTGTTTTCTATTTTTGAAGTTGTGAATAAAAGACAAAGCTAAAAATGAAACATGTTTTACAGTTTCCTTTGTCAGAGAATACATGCTGGTGAGTGTGAAAATTATGACTACATACCCCTCCGAGCCTGACCCCCCTCCCCCCCATCCACCCCTTGTTTCCGGTATAAGACCACCTCTATTATAAGACCGTTTTTTTCTCAGATTTTGGACGGTCGTATACCGGAGGTTCCACTGTACTACTGCTGCTGTGGCTGCTGCTGGTTGTAATACACACAAGGGTGCTTATTTGCAATGCATATTAGAGATATGAACATTCTCTCAAACATTGGCCCACCACCAAGAATACACACACACACACATCTACACACACACATACACCACACATGCATGCACACACACTCACACACACACACACACACACACATACACACAACCCTCTTCACCATCCACTGGTCCCTCTCTCTCTCTCTCCGTGTATACATGGCACTCAGCTCCGTGCACGCAGTCTACCACAAAAGCCTGCAACTATTTATACAGCAGATTAAGTACATCGTCAAGCATAACTAAAATGAATGATTCTAAGTCATACAAAGAAAATAAGACTAGATGATTTACGTTAATATGACATTATGAGAAAAAAATTAATAAATGACTGCATTTGGTCCTACTTTTTTTTTTTCTTCTCCAGAGGTGACATTGACGCCTGCCTTCGTGCTGCCAACGGTGCTGTTCGGCATCATGATGTGGACCTTCAATGAGTACATCATCCACCGCTGGATCTTCCATATGTGTCCTCCCACCAATGTTCCGGGTCTCATGTGGCTGCACTTCATTCTGCATGGCCAGCATCACAAGGTACACACAGCACTATTGCCCACTGTGCAGTACTGATTACAGGGTGGAGAATTGTCCGCGAATCCGCGGATTTCCGCGGAAGGCATTTGCATTTCCGATAAAAAAATATTGAGTTCCGAGTGTGAGAAGCTGAGGGCTACCCTTTACTGGGCATAGCGGCCAAAAGCGGCCGAAGGTCTAAACAGGCAAAACGTCAAAAAGCGTCCGTATCAACCATGTGGTTATAGTCTTGCCTTGTTTGAAAGATTGCGAGACTTCCGGCAATTGACTTCCGGTTTATTCTCATTCTGTTGTGAAAACATTCGACTGCATTTCCACAAGTTTTCTCTGTGATGCGTTCGTTTTTTCGATTTTTTTTTTCAAATTTTCTTGTGTGTGTGTCTAAAATGGATGGTTTGGATTCTTCGACTGATGAAGGGGAGTTTACAGGCTTCCATTTATCAGACATTAAAGTGAGAGAAATGGACTTGGAGTCGGAGGAAGAGATCGGTACTGACATTAGACAATTAAAGTCAGTAGTGTGCATGCATACGATCTTTCAGACTGGCACGAAAGTGAAGAAGAGGAGGGGGCTTGTTTGGACTTTTTAAAACTTTTTTTTTTATACACATGGAGTAATAAAAAAGAAGACATGACAAGAGAAGTATAAAAAGGTAGATAATCAAAAGAGAATTTATTTCTGTTCATTTTGAATTTTATTTCATTTAAAATTAAATCTATACACTAGTCACTAATGTAGTAATACCTAAGATGTAGTGTTTTTACTAACGTACCCCTAAATATCCCTAAAATTATAAAAATTCTTACCTGTTTACAGCTAAAAAATAGACAAACGTGTGCCCAGTAAAATTGGAAATGTGGAGTTTGTGTGTAACAGTGGTGGACCTCAAACTTTGTTAGGCCTACAAATCAAGATTCTTAACTTTTTTGAAAGACACGTGCATAAAACATTCCTTTTTTTTGTTGTTATTGTTTCTATTCATGTTTACTTTGTGCTTTTTGCTTTCAGGAGGTAAAGGTAAAAAAGGTAAAGGTAGTCCCATAGCCTTGTGGCCGTAGGGGAGCGTGATGTTGGAGATCACACTTATCTTGGGCCAGCGTAATGAGGGTGATGCCCAACTCTCTCCCTCGCTGCTTTACCTTCCCCACCCTCAAGAGAGTAGGTACTCAATCACAGTTGAGTCAACTGGGGGCGTTGTTGTTTGTCGCTTCACACCTTAGCGGTCACCCATCCAAGTGCTAACCGCACCGGACGGTGCTTCACTTTCGACACAGTAGCAAGTGCTCCAACCACTGCACTATCCGACACTCCTGCTTTCAGGAGAGGCCCTATATTACTTTCAAAATTGCATATATTCATTTTCTTCCAGGGGGCGAATACCGGGGCTTGGCCCCTGGGCCCCGGCCGGATTTCAGAGATTTCTTGATTCAGTTGTTCTCCACCCTGTGATTAAGAGAACAGGCTAAATATTTTATATAATATCACCATCATCATCGTTGTCATCATCATCATCATCATCATCATCATTATCAATCATCATCATAGTCAAAAATATTCATCATCTTTCTGTCTTTTTTTTTGTTTGTTCTTTATTTTTTATCCTCCTCTTCCTTCTTTTCCTCCATCACCATCACCACCACCATCTTCATTATCATTCTCATCATCATCATCATCATCATTATCATCATCATCATCATCATCATCATCATCATCATCATCATCATCATCATCATCATCATTATCATTTTAAATGTTGTTGTTGTCAGTCTCCCATGGACAGAAAGCGGTTGGTGTTTCCCACCGTCCCGGCGGCCATTTTCCTGGTCCTCATCGGCGGCTTGTACAGTCTACTGTTGCCCTTGCCGATAGTCTACGCCCTGTTAGCGGGCACGCTGTGCGGCTATATGGCGTATGACCTGACCCACTACTACATTCACCATGGGAACCCTACCATGTTCTACTTCGGCAGCTTGAAGCACTACCACGTCAAGCACCACTTTGAACAGCAACAGTTAGGTGGGTACATTACGAAATTAAACAACTAATACTCTAACACTTCATAGTCTTTGAATGTTATTTACCTAGTCCTTCATTCTGGAAGACGGAACGTCTTGCTTGAGTGGGTTCCTCGAGCGGCTTGAGTTAGACCTTGTATCGGCCAGCGCTTTCAGCAGCTGTTGAGCTGGAAAAGTTACATATATATATAATTATATATATAGATATATAGATATATATATATATATATATATATATATATATATATATATGAAAACGATTTTTTTAAATTAAAAAAACCACGATTAAATAAATGAGGCTACCTAACAGGTGGGATAGAAAATGGCTCACGTAGGTAGTCCAAACATCTCATAGTTTACTAATATATTATATCGCACTGTTCCAGCTGGGGTACAACAGAGATAAACATATATCTACATGTAGTCCTAAAAGCCTGTGGGGAAAAGCACTGATGGGCATGCTGCTGTATTTCTTAACTAGACATTTTGACGTTACAACACGCATCGATAGTAGTAGTAAATTATTGGTCATTTATATGTTTTGATCAGGATCTCTGAGGAGTTGACCACACAAAAAAGAAGGGTGTGTGTATATGGAGTTGCAAGTGTTGGTTTTATTTTTAATTGTTAACATTCAGATTTGGTTTGGTTTGGTTTGGTTTGGTTTGTTTATTGTTGTTGTCAGTAATTACAAAATTGAGCACTCGTAACAAATATGGGGCACTGATCTGGTATTGACATGCTCAGCCTCAGAATGTGTAAAAGGATGAGGGGGGTCGGGGCTGAGGGAAAAAAAGAACTGTATTTTAGGGGATCAAAACATTAAAAGTGAAACTGCATGTGGACTGTCTGGCTGTGTCTTGTTGGAAAGGTGCCACGAATTGCTATGGGGAGATAAGCGTGCAATATAAATCCTTTAATATTATTATTATTATTAGGCTGTACATGCGTATAGGATCGTCATCTTTTTAGTTACTGTGAGAGTGGAACTCCAGCTCAAAACTTTGCTAGGGCAAAGCGTCGTCAGTAGAAGGCGTCTCTTTCGATTACCTTTGTCCTAATGAGCTCAGACAATCACTGTCATTGTTGATGGGAATTTGGGGCATTTTCTTTGTTGCCTGTGACCTCCCTGAGAAGCTTGCCATACATGCACGTGCTTTTAAGACAACATGTTTGGTTGGCATGCTTTTCGCAGCCTCTCATGCGCCCATGTGTATCAGTTCATTTTTGTATACTTATTTTCTTTTTTTGCCTTACATTTTTAATTTTTTTAAAAAATATTCCTTAATTTATTTTACAAGGAGCAGTTACAATGGCAGCAGCACATATGAAGTATTTTAAAGTATGTACTTTAAAGAAAAAAAATCTTCACATTAAATTGTAAATTCATAATTTCTTAACACAGGTTGGTTGGTGGTTTGTTTTGTCTGTGTATCTCTTCACCCTTGTCGTTTGTGCTTCAACAGCTTTTTATTCGTATTGATTATAAATGCTCCCAGCTCTTGCTGGGCTTGTGACTTACTCCATAACAGTCACACGTCTCATGCATAAATATTTATGTTTGTTTTGGGCAGGATTTGGCATATCCAGCAAACTATGGGACTATTTCTTTGGAACTGTGATTCCGAACACCAAGTGAAAACTGCCCTCTTCTTTACCTTGGCAAGGTCTTCTGGTTTCTGTGACAGTGCTTTTGGTTGCTATGGTGTCGCATGGCTGCTAATGACACTTGGGTAGTGACCTTTACATTTGTTGGCCTTGGCAGATCTTTGGCAACAAATAAGTTACTGTTGCAGTCTGTGGTTTGCTAAAATTGCTAGAGACAGAAAAAAAGAATGCAAATCAAGGAGTCCTGACATCCAGTAACCGTGACGATGCCTGGTAACCATGACAGCACCTAGTAACTCTGATGACCTTCTGTGTGAAGACAGCGGTGCGGATCAAATAAAAATAGTTCTCGACGTCTGATCTTCAACTTTCGCTTTTCACCGCTGTGTTTTGGGTGGTTGTTTAGTTCGTTTCTTGCAATAGCGGATTCTTACCTCTCTCACCTTTTTTTTTTAATCAGGTTAAGATATATTTAGTTCTGTTCTGTTCTCTGTTGACATGGTGATGGTGGTGATGATGATGATGGTGATGATGATCTCTTGCGTAGTGCTATTTTATCATGATTATGTTGGTGATGGTGATGATGATGACGACGATGATTTTTGGTCCATTTCAGTCACATGTTTGTTACATTCAGGAACGTTTGTGCATATATATATATATACTCTTATACGCACCGGAATGTGTCAACATTTTACTTTGTGACGGAAAGAGCGCTATTTAAGGGGAAGGGTTCGGGTAAGGGTTAGTTGCAGTTCTATCACTAGCCCTTGCCCTAACTCTTTCCGCTCTTTCCGTCCCAAAAACCCATCTGCCTTCTTGGATTCTTAAATTGTATGAAACCAAGTGAGGACGCTATCCGGCGTCAATAAACGGTTCGAAAATATTCCCAAACGGTTCGCAAAAGTCTCCTGACCTAGATACAACTAAGCGTGACCTAGTTCGTCGCCTAGAGGGGACGAAAGTTACTTTTTTCTCAAGTTTTCGTAGCTACTTTAAGTTCTCCCGTAATGTGTCAACTTGCGATGTTGACACTTTCCGGGAGGCCGTTGCACAACTGCCGTTGTACTAACGGTTGTGCAGGTTGACAGATTCCGGTATTTATAAGACTATATATATATATACATATAATAAAAAAAGGTTTCTTTCTACAATATAGTTTATTCTGCTAGGGCAGTCTTGATATATATATATATATATATATATATATATATATATATATATATATATATATATATATATATATACATACATATATATATATATATATACATACATATATATATATATATATATATATATATATATGCAATTTCTGTGCTTTGTGATTTCTTGACAAACTACTATGCTGCCTCTTTTTCATTTTTGCATTTATGTACAGATTATTTCATGATCATGGGTGCACTGTGTGAGGTATTGTTTTCCTCTGAACTGTGTGAGTGAGTTCCTGAGCAAAGTGGGTGCATCTATAGAGCTAAACGTGTTGCTTGTTTTTGTGCCATGTCAGGGTTTACCCCACCATTGATTTGGTTCTATTGGAGATTGTTTTTTTACGCTGTAGCAAAGCCTACCACTGTTGCTATTTTCACAGGCCTGCATTTATAGTAAAACTGTCCTTGTTGCTGTTGTTATTGTCGTTGAGTGTGTCGGTGATTTGATTAATTGATTTGATTGTTGTAGGCTTGCCGAGCCTCCTTCATGAAGAGTTTTTTGCCGAGCCTCCTTCATGAAGAGTTTTTTGTGGTCACTTATACCGTCAGTGGGCAGTGTCATGAACGGGTTGAAGGAACGGGGAGCAGACTTACACCGCTTAAGTTGTCTGTAATTATTGAGTTGTAAGTCCCTTTTGTCCCTAGTTTTTGGGAGTTTATATTTTTGTCATTTGTGCAGTTGTGTATCAGTTGTTATCTTGCTTGGTGGTGACCCTGACCAAAGTTTGTTCAGCAACAAGTAACAATAACGATGTGTGCCACAAGGAGGTATATAGCATGGGGGTGGATGTGTGTGATTGAGGTGATGAAATTGTACCTCATCTTACAAATTTGTCATGACTACTGCAGCCCTCAAGTTTTGAAGAGATTTTTCAAAAATTCTTGTATTAGACATTTTCACGCTGCGCAGAGGTAAAAGAATGTAATAATATTTCAGCAACAACAAAAATTAAACTCGCTCACAAACAGTATACTGTCATAAATTCTTCTTGGACATGTGGACTTTTTCCCCCTCAACTTCTTGCAGGTATTAGTTTAGGACAGTGCTGTATTGGATTATAACTGGTATTGCTTCAGCACAGATAAGAAAATGGATAAGGTAATGACATGGTCATGTTCACAACAGTTATAATAGGTTTTAAAAAAGTATTTTTTTCATAGATCCTTTTTACCCTTCACTTGCCAAATGAACTGTAAAGACTTAGATGCTGTTTAGATTCTTACAGTTACAACCAAAAAGAAATCCCAACTAT
The DNA here is from genome assembly GCA_036898135.1 of Oncomelania hupensis. NCBI lineage: Eukaryota > Metazoa > Mollusca > Gastropoda > Littorinimorpha > Pomatiopsidae > Oncomelania > Oncomelania hupensis. The sequence goes on from CM072519.1 coordinate 55,078,239, forward strand.
TGACCTAGAAATCCCCAATTACTGCCAAGTGCCAAGCACAGAAGGAGGGAGGGTGTTGCAAGTTTTTTTTTTTTAGCGTGAAACAAATGGTGATTTATGTTTTGGAGGGGTCGGTGGGAGTTTTTCAGCCAACTTGATGCACTAGAAATCCCAAATGTTGCACAGTGCCACAGAGAAGGATGGGGAGGCGGAGTTTGGAGGTGGGTAGAGGAGTGGTCAAGGTTTAGATTACCCCAAAAACAATATTCTGTGTGAGTTTCTCAACCAACTTGATGCAGTTGTCTTGTGTAAGCGTGGTATGCACATTGGCTGTGGCAGAGTTAAACTTTGTTTTGATCCCAGTGGAAGTAAACAGTCAATAATTGTTATATTATACACATATGGAGAGCCCACTTCCTAGTTCAGAGGGCTGGTCACTGGGCACTGGATGCCTTCAGGATCCTAACCCGAGCCACTGGGATACCACCTCGCTTCCTCTTGTGAACTGTTAAACGCCCTTGGACAACTTGGTTACGCCTTGATAGACCTGTGGGTATGCCTGAACATGTGGGCCTCGGGTGGCACGAGTTTAGATCCTTTATCGGCATGTGCCTTGAGCTGGAGGAGCACTGAATAAGAGAGATTAAATAAAATGAAAAAAATCTAATAAATTGAATAAATGTTCGTAGCAAACTTTCATCACAGTCCTACCAACCTGGATCGATTTTAGGAATGTTGTAATTGTTGACTGCAACTTGCAACTGACCTTCCAGTTCATTTCCTTATGAAATGGACGTTTTTACAGTAATTGTTTTTTTTGTTTTTTTTTTCTCTTTCTTCATGACTTGTTACTATATAGAGTACAATTGAAATGGAACACTTAGTTGGTTTTAGTTGTGGTTACTGTGTAGCTACATGTACATACTTTCATCAGTCATGAGTTGATACATCCATCAATCAGTTGTTACATCCATCAGTCCGTTGTTACATCTATCAATCGTAACATCCCTATTCATTTTCATGCTTACATCAACTGTTTTTTTTATGTTCTATTTCTCACTCGTAACACTTACAGCTTGAACTGTTTTTTTAATGTACTGAAATGATCCTTTCAACATTTTAATTTATGCTTTCATTTTGTAATCTTTTGTGCTGTTTTTATTTATTTATTTATTTTTATATCATTATATTCCTGAAAATCCACTAATGTTTAGAAGTAATGTAACAATTGATGAACTCTCCCACACCCCACATTCTCTGCCCGCACCCTCATTCCCCCAACCCCCCTCCCCAACCCACCCACCCCAAAAAAACCTGATAAATACTTTTTTTCTTTAACGTACATGTCATACCTAAATTTAGGAGTTGTGCATATTCAAATCAGACATTTGAAATATATAAATTTAAAAAATTGTGTTTCTGTTCAAATCAGAATTTAAAAAATTCTTTACATAAATTCAGAATATTTTTTGCATATTAAAATCAGATTTAAAAAAAAATATTAATAAAGATGAATTCAGAAATGTTGTGCATATTCAAATCGCATATGAAGAGTTACCTTTTGGTTTGAACTATATTGATTATATTTGTTATAACACAAATAATGTATGCATTAGCTTGTTTGTACCACACACACAAAAAAGGGACATGGATATTTTGAAAACAAAGCTTTATTTCTGTTAAAAACCACCCTTTTTTTTTTTAATTTAAAAACCTTTATTCTAGATTTTTTTTTCAAAGTGGGTCACATATCAGAATCAGAATCTTGTTCACAGGAAACAGAAATAACCAACATGTTTAGAATGGAGACAAAAAGTTTGTGTAACAAAACAAAAAGATTTCCATGAAGTTATTACAATTGTCCCCCCTTTACATTCATTTAGTGTTAAATTCATGAACTAATTTGAAATTGAATTTATTTGGAAGTGAAGTTGTTAAATTGAATTAAATGTAACGTTTACTTTGAAGTCATACATTTTCAAATTACAATTGAAGTTTTATTAAGTCATAAGCGATAAAACGTCAGTTACCTTAGTCTGAATGTTCTTTTATTTGAGTTATTACAATTTAGATGTCTTTCATGTTTAGAATTGTCCTTTTGATAATGAATGAAGAATGAAATTTGGGGAAATTCCAGTATAAAAGTAAGGAATGGAAATTGATTCTTTGAAGCAAAACAGAAACCACTTTTTTAAGTTCAAGCTCAATTGTTTAACGCATACTTGAAAAACCATAGGAACTGATTGGTATGAAAACCATATTATATTTATTAATGCTTATTATGGATTGCCACAGTATTGTTGTCATTGTTATTATTCCCCTTGGGGTCATGAGCAATCTTGCCACTGTAGATTGTTCTAACCTATTAAGGGTACAGTGAAAGCCCCAGTTGAAAACCTGTCTTGCCTTTGTAGGCATGACAAATTAACTGCGGCAACAGTTCCCCCCGTTGGAGTGCCGGGGGTTTCAGTATAAATAGTATCCCCACTTTCTGGAAATTTAGTGCTTTAAATTCCCACTGTCGCTGTCTTCCTCATTTGCTCTTTCCCATTCCCGATCTGTCCTACCACTCTGCTATACTATCTTCTTCTTCGCTAGATCAATGACCTACCTTTTTTCTTGAAAACTCTTCCTGGACAAGACTCCTTGTTTGTGTATGAGGTCTGTTGGATCAGCTTGGGAATGTTGGACGCTTTCTGCCGGGTGGTCACTAGGGCTTCCTATGAATGTACTATTTAGCACTATAGGCATTTTATATGTATGTTTTTTGTTGATGATTTATAATGATGTTTGTATTCTATTTTGTTTTTGTAATCGGGGAGTTCGCGTAGTTGAGGTCAACCCTCAGCCGTCCCTCGCGTGGGATGTCTTTATTGTAAAGTGACTGGCCGGTGGAGGGCATTCAATTTTCCCACTGGGGTTGTTTCAACAGATCTTTTATGCGGATCGGGGGTTGTCCGGTCCTGATTTGGCTCGGAAGAGTCCGCTGGACCTAAAGCAATAATAAATCAATCAATCAATCAATCATTGTTATTATCATTATTATTATTATATTTCCCCCAGTAGAGTTGCCGGGGGTTTCTGTATAAATAGTATCTCCAATTCCTAGAAATTTTGTGCTTTAAATTCCCACTGTCGCTGTCTTTCTCTTTTGTTCTTTCTCACTGCTACTTTGTTTTATCAATCTACTACATGTATCTTCTTCGCTAGTCCAGTCATCTACCTTTTTTTTTGAAAACTCTCCCACAACTGCTCATTTGTGTATGGGGTCTGATGGGTCAGCTTGGGGATATTGGACGCTTTCTGCCAAATGGTCACTAGGGCTTTCTATGGTATTATTATTTAGCAATGTAGGCATTTTATACGTATGTGTTTTGTTAATATTTTATAATGATGTTTATATTCTATTTTGTTTTTGTAAACGGGGGTTCAATAAATTAGAGTAAAACATCAGCATCCTCTGCATGGGATGCCTTTATTGTAAAGTGTCGGGTTGGTGGCTAACCTTCAATGCTAACTTTAGACTTAGAGTGGTTTCAGCAGATCTTTTATATACGGATCAGTGGTGAGTCTTCTTTCAACCCAGTTGTGGTCCTGATTTTGTTGTCTTGATTCAGCTCTTTGCAGTCCGCTGGACCCTATAAACAATGAATAACTAACTACTATTATTATTATTTAAAAAGTGTTACAATTATTTAATTGACTTTTCTTGTAATAGTAACCTCTACACTCTTGATTGCGTTTTCGTTACACTAAAACAAGTCATGCGTAGGTTACCAGATTTTGGTTTGCACAAGAACTCTTTATTTTAAATTATTTTTGAGGGCTGTATGAGTTGACATTTAAGTTTGTGGTGTAGCGATATAACATAGAATTGTTCCTGGTGGTTTGGTTTGAAGTAAACCTGTTGTATATTTTGATGGAGTTATTTATCAAAGAGGTATCGGTAAGTTGTTGGTGGATGTGGCATAATGAATGGAGTGCATGGTTTGTGCGAGAGACAAAATACACATCAATACGTGTTTTATATATATATATATATATATATATATATATATATATATATATATATATATATATATATATATATATATATATATATATATATATATATATATATATAGTATACCCATTCCAGAGTTCAAGAATTTGTTGTGAATATCCAGTCCGGTGACTTGATGGTTTTGTCAGACTCTGTAAACTACTAATGCAAATGAAGCCCTAACAATAGTAACATAATAATTTGCGCATTTTTAATTTGCCGTTGGCTAGAGTTTCAGCCCTCGTTCAGTATTTCGAAGACGAAAAGGAGCTTATACTTGTTGACAGGTACTGAAGACCAAAATTTGGAAGAAGAACAAAATCTGATTTATGTGTCTAAGGAAAAAATAAAGCTATATAAATAACCTTATTGTTACATAAATTATTAATCTATAAGTATTTGTATTTGAAAATGGCGATTGGTGCGGTTTGGTTTTCCATGTTTCGTGTATAATTTATTTAATAGTGTTATCAACCGATGAATAAATTAATTTTAAAATCAGTATCCTAAGTTTTCTTCTTTTTGAAAAAAAAATTGTGATAAACACATTGTCATACCTTCATATAGCATTAAAATTTATGACATTGTATGCTCCATAGGCTCTACGGCCTTGCTCATTTTCAGTTCTCGGCGGTATTATTATTATGTAAATTTCTGTTTCATGTAACAATTGCGCTGTTTAAAAATAATAATATCCACATCGGTCTGCATGGTCATTGCTTTTATTAGGCCCAAAAATATTATATCTGTTTATGGTAACATAGATAAAAATAGGGTTGGTGGGTAGGCTTCTTTTTTTTCTTTTTTTTTTCGGTGTAAACCTTTTTTTTTTTTACTTTGGGTGCGTTTTTTGTGTGGCTTTTTTTAAATTTTGTATTCAGACGACCCCCCCCCTACCCCCTATCCCCTTCTCCCCCCAAAAAGAAAAAAGTTTAGGATTGGGCCAAAAAATTAAGGGTTGGGATACCTTAAACAGATATTTTTTTGTTTTATTATTATTATTATTATTATTATTATTATTATTATTATTATTATTATTATTATTATTAAAATACCCCCTTTTTTCCTTTTTTTGAGTACTGAACTTTATTTTATAAAATCAGTTGTGAAATATCTTCACAGGATTTTGTGAAGTTTGTAAGTTGGCATAATGTTTACGTAAATTTACCTTTTATTGCTTACAATGAAGTCTTTCATTGTAAAAGTGTGGATAGTTAGAGATTTAAAAAAAAAATTATTCTTGAATTATAGGGTTATTACGCGTGAAAATGTATGTGCACTTTTGAGTTTTTACGTGTCAACGGTTGTCTTAAATTATACCGTTGATATCCTTGAACACTGTATGCCTGGTAGCATATGATGGTGGTTTTCGTTTTCATTACTTTCGGGAAATGATAAGACTTTTTTTGTTTGGTTTTGGTTACTTATATTAGACGAAATTTATCCGTATGTAATTTATAGTTGATTAGTGTTTTGTTTTTTAAAACATTAACCTTCGTTGTTTGTTCTGTGTTCTTTTCAGGGGTTACAGTTTCATTGCTGTATAAACTTTCTAACGAATTTATAGACCCGCACTAACATTTTGGTACAAGTAAACCTCTGTTGTTGTTTTTCAGTTGTTGTTTTTTTTAAAATTGGGGTGGGGAGGGGGTGGGGAGAAGGAGATACACGGTGTCTTAAAGCAACTGAAGAATGTTTGTTTATATTATAACAAAAAGAGAAAAGACACGCATTAAAAAGCTTGGGTCAACACGTAAACCTCCATTTTGGGAATACCTGAGATTTCAAAGCATTTGAAGAATATATTTTAATACAGGGGTGTCAAACTCGATCGCTCAGCAGGCCAAAACTCAAATCACACGTAAGGCTGGGGGCCGAACAGGATAAACAGTCAATAAGCAACATTCAATAACATTCAATAATAAGAACTGAACGTTGCTAGGTTATTGTAAGGAAGAACATCCACTTGTCACACAACTTGTATTTTCACTTATTGTGATAGAAGCGAGAACGCACCGAGGTAGCCTGTCGTTCGGCAAGGCTGTTAATTAGGGAATTTGATTTGCACTTTATATCGCATTGCCATTGAAAAATATTTTTGCCTAAAATTCTCTCTCAGGCCAGATATAATTGTACGCTGGGTCTGATGTGGCTCGCGGGTCTTGTGTTTGACACATGTGTTTCAATATGACAAAAGGAGAAAAGCTAAATCATGATGAAAAAGTTAGGGTCAATCGAAAAAGACTTTTAACATTACGTCGAAGGTTGAATGGGTTATTTTATTATTATTATTTATTTGTTTGTGCAAATAGGGAAGAGATATTATTGGTTCAGCTGATTTTTGAGAAGAAGAAGAGGGAGAGAAATTGAGGTAGGAGGACAGTATTCGAGAATAGAATGGCTTGACACTGAGCAAAGCCATGAGGGTTGCTGAGGACAGAGAAAGATGGAGTACGCTGGTTAAACGATCATCTGTGGTGCCCCAACGAATTTCGAGTTTTGAGATGAGATAGGATAGGATTTTTTTTAGACAAATATTGAGGTATCTTTATTTTCTTTATTTATTTTTTAAAGCTATTGTTATTTGGTTTGTGCTCTTGGATGTTTTTTGCTGTTCTTTGGTATTTATATTAATCCGTCAGCACACAAAAAAAAAAAAAATAAAAAATAAAATGTGCTATACACCTAAGTTGATGACTATATAATGCTACATAGTGATTTTTACAGCTACAATATTCTTTACTATTTTATACAATGTTTACTACAACAAGAAAAAAGAAAAAGAAATCATTTTGTAAGCATGTTGTGTTGATCATTGGTTGTGAGTTGCGATTTGATGTGTGATTTGTGGAGTGCATTATTAATTTTATTTCATTCACTAGCCTTTTGCCGCTGTCTGACTGGACTGCTACTAAGCTGGTAGAAGCAGTGGGCACAGAAAGCTACGATGGTCCCACTCCCCCCTTTCCCTCTTCCCCTCCCCCCCCCTCAACCCTCCCCTGTCTGGGTGTCAGAGATTGTTGAGAGCAGTCATGCCTACACCCAGCCTATGGTTGATAGATCTCTGACACTCGGCTAGCGTCAGGGTGGCCTTGTTAGTGGAAACTGGCCTATTTGACGCAGCAGTTGGGAGTGGGGGCTGTTGCTATTTTACTAATTTTTTTGTCGTCCTTTGCCACCATTGGGTTGTTTTTTATTATATTTTATGATTGGTTTGTGTTTTTGATTGGCAGTGCTTTTAGCATGCTCAGATACATTCTAAGCTAAAGGCTGGTAAGGGTGGTGGTGGTCATGTATTTTATAGCCTAAAGTTGTGTTGCCGTGGACTTTTCTGTACTAGGTATTCAGAACTTACTGTATCGTTTTGAAAAATACGCTTGCATAATACTTGGTCACTCAATTCTTGAAGTATTGCTTTTCCCTTCAGTGGAATTGTGTTCTGAATCTTATTTCATGTTCCTTTTTGAGCTGCGACTGTGAGATTATGTTCCCTGTGAAGTATCGCATCCTGATTACAAGTTCCTTCTTCTTTCTTTTTATTTTTTAATTTGTACAATGCGTAAAACTACTACTATTGTTCCTATATCAATATGAGGATAAAATCAAGAAGTCTTTAACTGTTCGTGTTTGAAAATACCTGGTCTTGTTCGGTGTAGTTTTTAGTCAGCATTTTCCTAGTGATCTCTCCTCAGTTCTTCAAACAAATTACAAAATCAAAAAAGAGTCTCATTATCTCCATGGCATGATACATTATTAAACTTACTGAAAATACTGTCACATAAATGTATACTGACCCCCGTTGGGGTGCCGGGGGATTCAGTATAAATAGTATCCCCACTTTCTGGAAATTTAGTGCTTTAAATTCCCACTGTCGCTGTCTTTCTCATTTGCTCTTTCTCATTCCTGCTCTGTTCTATCAATCTGCTATACTATCGCCTTCTTCGCTAGCCCAGTCTCCTACCTTTTTTCTTGAAAACTCTTCCGGGACAAGACTCCTTATTTGTGTATGAGGTCTGTTGGATCAGCTTGGGAATATTGGACGCTTTCTGCCAGGTGGTCACTAGGGCTTCCTATGATGTTATTATTTAGCAATGCAGGCATTTTATATGTATGTGTTTTGTTGATAATTTATAATGATGTTTGTATTCTATTTTGTTTTTGTAAACAGGGGTTCGATAAGTTGGGGTGAAGCCTCAGCCGTCCCCTGCGTGGGATGTCTTTATTGTAAAGTGACTGGCTGGTGGAGAGTATTCAGCTTTACCACTAGGGTTGTTTCAGCAGATCTTTTATGCGGATCAAGGGTTGTCCGGTCCTGATTTGGCTCGGAAGAGTCCGCTGGACCTAAAACAATAATCATGTAATGTAATATAAAATGTATACTGAATCAAATGTTTTGTTATTAATGGTAATAATAATAATAATGATAATAGTAATTGTTACTATTTGATTTACCATTACCTCTCCCACTCATCTCTTCTCAGTTCAATTTTCTCGAAGCTTCTCAGCACACACTGTTCACTCCGTATTAATCATGCATTTTGTTTTCAAAATAATTATATTTAAAGGCTGGTTAGAACCATATTAATCATGCTTTTGTGTGTGTGTCTGTGTGTGTGTGTGTGTGTGTGTGTGTGTGTGCGTGCTCGCACGCGCTCTAACATAAATTATTATATAGTAATAAAGGAGCAGCCAAATGTGTTGTATTGTGTACATTTCCTTAGACTGTATTGTGTCCAGTCATTGACAAAATCTTCAGGGATTCTGGGAACTGTGATTTCTGGTGCATGTTGTACTATTATGTAATCCCCTTCGCATGTTTCTGAAGGAGCAGAAACCATTCACCAGGGCTGTAACGCATGCACTTTGTTGATTATCTGTCTAAGTTAAAAGATTGTGAGTGGGCTGTTTGGGTTAATCTTGGCTCATTTGAGTCCCTTGGCCGTCTTGTCAAGCATTGTGATTGGTTTTGCACAACAGCAAAAAAGTCTCAGAACCAATCACAATGTACATAATTGCATTAGTGGACTTCCTCTGTATGTTCCTCTCAAGCATTGTGATTGGTTTGACAGTTTTAAAAAAAGTCTCAGAACCAGTCACAGTGTATATTGAGGAGTGGTCTTCCTCTAGATGTTCTTCTGAAGCAATGTGATTGATTTGGCCCCAAAAAAAGTCTCAGAACCAATCATCGCAATGTACATTGCACAGGGTGGAGAATTCTCCGCGGATCCGCGGATTTCCGCGAAAGGCATTTGCATTTCCGAGAAAAAAATATTGATTTCTGAGTGTGAGAAGCTGAGGGGATACACTTTACTGGGCATAGCGGCCAAAAGCGGCCGAAGGTCTAAACAGGCAAAACGTCCAAAAGCGTCCGTATCAACCATGTGGTTATATTCTCGCGTTGTTTGAAAGATTGCGAGACTTCCGGCAATTGACTTCCGGTTTATTCTGTTGTGAAAACATTCCACTGCATTTCCACAAGTTTTCTCTGTGATGCATTCGTTTTTTCGATTTTTTTTTCCAAATTTTATTGTGTGTGTGTCTAAAATGGATGGTTTGGATTCTTCAACTGATGAAGGGAAGTTTACAGGCTTCCATTTATCAGACATTAAAGTGAGAGAAATGGACTTGGAGTCGGAGGAAGAGATCGGTACTGACATTAGACAATTAGTGTCAGTAGAGTGCATGCATACGATCTTTTAGACTGGCATGAAAGTGAAGAAGAGAAGGGGGCTTGTTTGGACTTTTCAAAACTTTTTTTTTTAATACACAGTAATAAAAAACAAGACATGACAAGAGAAGTAGAAAAAGGTAGATAATCAAAAGAGAATTTATTTCTGTTCATTTTGCATTTTATTTCATTTAAATCTATACACTTCTTCTTCCATTTGCCGTACACTAGTCACTAATAGTCACTAGTCACTAATACCTAAAATGTGGTGTTTTTACTAACGTACCCCTAAATATCTCTAAAATTATTTAAAAAAATTCTTGCCTGTTTACAGCTAAAAAATAGACAACCGTGTGCCCAGTAAAATTGGAAATGTGGAGTTTGTTTGTAACAGTGGTGGACCTCAAACTTTGTTAGGCCTACAAATCAAGATTCTTAACTTTTTTGAAAGACATGTGCATAAAACATTCTTTTTTGTTGTTGTTGTTTCTATTAATGTTTACTTTGTGCTTTTTGCTTTCAGAAGAGGCCCTAAATTACTTTCAAAATTGCATACATTCATTTTCTTCCAGGGGGCGAATACCGGGGCTTGGCCCCTGGGCTCTGGCCGGATTTAAGAGATTTCTTGATTCAGTTGTTCTCCGCCCTGATTGCAGGAGTGGTTCAAGGGAACAAGCAGGCAAGATTAACAAATAACGGCTCATTACCTGGCATATCTCATATCATTGTTCTTGTTAGTTTTGAACGAGTTTGTTTCCTGTTCTCTCTCAAATGTATAGAAGGCAATTTGTTTGTGTGGCTGGACAAGTTGTTGAGTTTTTTAAAATTATGCATGCTTATACAATCAGATATAAACATTTGGGTATTCAGTTTTGAGAGAGAGAAAGTGAGTGTGTGAGTGAGAGTGTGTTTGTGTGTTGTGTGAGAGAGAGGAGAGAGAGAGATTAGGAGTACAATTTCACTTTATATTTTGAAGATGTTGTTTTAGACTTCACAGGTCTCTCATGACTTACAGAGTTGTTGAATCATGTCAGTTGTAAAACAAACTTACAGTTGTGTGTGTGTATTTAATTAGACCAGGGTGTAGATTAGACCATTGTGCATTAGGCCATTGTACAATATACCATTGTACAATTTATAGACCATTGCACTTGAGACCATCGGGCATTAGACCACTGGGTAAAACTGTCGTTTTAGGTACCACCAGTTACCTTGCCTGATTTGATCACGTACAATATTTTTGTTTTATCGCCATATACAAAGAGCATTGCATGTTAATAGCAGGTAGAACTTTTGATGCAACCATCAACAAATATGTCATTGGCTTTGGAGAGAGCGCTTACAACAACAACAGTTTTGATCGGTGTGTATTAAATATCATTGTATTTCATTAGCTAAGCGCTTTGTTTGGTTTTTATTTGTGTGTGTGTTTTTGTTTTTGATGGAACCACTGCACTGCAAAATGTTCCCAGTAGGACCAGACAGCAACAACAACAACCACACAACACGTACACAAGCAGCAACAAATATGTTTCTGGACAGGAGTTACTGGGGCCACATTTACACATCAAAGAGTGTGCTGAGGGGTACGATTGTTTGACAGTCGCACGCACCTGGATGCGTGTCCCACTATATTGCTAGTGTAAAGAAGGGATGGGCACTTTAGAGACGTTATCGCATCTAGATACAGGCGCCTGTGGACTAGTGATACATCTCTGAAAGTCAATTTATCCCTGTGTAAGGTTAGTTAATGATTTATTAAACAAAAAATTTAAATCATGTTAAAGATAATCTCAGTCGAGACCTTAAAATATTTATTCATTTTTAACCATTAAAAACACCAAAATCTTAGATTTACAGTGTAGAAGTATCTGGGTAGGTTAAGATTTCTAATTTTTAATCTTAAATTTGTTTTTCCTTTCAGCTGCAGGTGTTGATAAAATAAAATAAAGTATTACATTACAAAGCCGTTTTTTAAAAAAGCACATTTGGTAAAAGGAGCTGCTTAAAGTAATACCACAAAATGCTATCATATTACATTACAATTACGATTAAATATAGGCACTTGTTGACATTTTAAAATTGTAATTTGTATGATTGTATAGCAACCATGATAATTATTAAAACGTCTTAGTTTGTTGATGAAATTGTTGATTATGATTAATTTTATTATGTGTTTCTTTTTGATAACAACATTTCAACAACCACTTTGTAAATAAATAGAATTAGTATTTTAGCGTTATTTGAGTCGAGCCTTAGTAATTTTGTTTTTCTTTTGGGAGACTGAATCTGTACATATGGATCAATGTTTTAATTAAGAGTCTGGCTTTTGTCTTGTATATGTGGGAGCTTTATTCATAACTGGGTTGTTGTCAGTTTTCCTTTAGGGTTGCGAAGATTTTGTGTTATTAATTATCATTCATTTGTTCTAGTGGTTTTGTTTATAATATTAAACCATTTTAAAACCTTTTTTTATGTTTACTTGATCTACTTAGTATTTAACAATATTAATATCAACCTGTCCTTATTACGTTTGCCAGGTTAATCAAATGCACTCTTTCCTTGGTTTGTACTAGCGAATTTCATAATGTTCTGGTATGTTTCTTGTTTTGGCAGCATGTGCTGTTGTACGGTGCGTTTTGACTGGATGTGCAATAATAGTTGTATTTGCTTATTGCATTGGAGCATATTGCTTATCGAACTGGGTATATGATACTGCATCAAACAACTAACTAGAATAGCTAAGGGCCCATCACTAGGCGAAAAGGCAAGATCAGGATGACGGCTCATTTCTGTTGTGCTCAACTGCATCACACGATTATTCATAGCCAGGGGACATAACCAACAGCTGCATATCACAGCCAAGAGACATTACCAACTGCATCATTCATTTATAATAGTAAAGGGACATAACTTCGCATCAGTTTTACTTTGCCCAGCCTCGGTATTTTTGGTTAATTTGTTCTTGCAATATTAAACTGTCTTCAGAACTTAAGTTATTAATCTGTACAAAATATTGTTGCTACGCTTACTCACTGTTTTAACTCACTGCCATTACCTCCTTTTTTTTTTCTTAAACCGCTAATTAGTGTGTGTATATATGTGTTTGTAGATTGAATGAATGAATTTTTTTTTGTAGTTATGTTGATAAATGAAATGGTTCTTGTTGGTGTTGTTGCAATTTTTGTGCTTTTTGCTGCTAACTGCTGCTAACATTTGGCTCATAAATGCCCTGCTGTTCCATGTACTCTGCAAACCAATTTTATTCATTCAATATACCCCCGTTAGGGTGCCGGGGGTTTCAGTATAAATAGGATCTTTCTAGAAATTTAGTCTTTCTCATTCCAGCTCTGTTCTATTAATCTGCTATACTATCTTCTTCTTCGCTAGACCAGTCATCTACCTTTTTTCTTGATGTTATTATTTAGCAATGTAGGCATTTTATATGTATGTGTTTTGATAATTTATAATGATGTTTGTATTCTATTTTGTTTTTGTAAACGGGGGTTCGATAAGTTGGGGTGAAGCCTCAGCCGTCCCCTGCGTGGGAGGTCTTCATTGTAAAGTGACTGGCTGGTGGATGGCATTCAGTTTTCCCACTAGGGTTGTTTCAGCAGATCTTTTATGCGGATTTGGGGTTGTCCGGTCCTGATTTGGCTTGAAAGAGTCCGCTGGACCTAAAGCAACAATTTTGTAATGTAATGTCTTGAAAACTCTTCCGGGACAAGACTCCTTATTTGTTTATGAGCTCTGTTGGATCAGCTTGGGAATATTGGACGCTTTCTGCCAGGTGGTCACTAGGGCTTCCTATGATGTTATTATTTAGCAATGTAGGCATTTTGTATGTATGTGTTTTGTTCATAATTTATAATGATGTTTGTATTCTATTTTGTTTTTGTAAACGGGGGTTCGATAAATTAGCCTCAGCGTCCCCTGCGTTGGATGTCTTTATTGCAAAGTGACTGGCTGGTGGAGAGCTTTCAGCTTTACCACTAGGGTTGTTTCAGCAGATCTTGTATGCGGATCAGGGGTTGTCCAGTCCTGATTCGGCTCGGAAGAGTCCGCTGGACCTAAAGCAATAATCATGTAATGTAATGTAGGCATTTTATATGTATGTGTTTTGTTAATATTTTATAATGATATTTGTATTATATTTTTCTTTTTGTAAACGGGGGTTCGATTAATTAAGAGTATAGCCTCAGCTTCACCTGCGTAGGATGTCTTTATTGTAAAGTGACCGTCTGGTGGAGTGCCTTCAGTGTTACCACTTAGGTTGTTTCGGCATATCTTTTATGCGGATGAGGGGTGAGTCCTCTTTTAGCCAAGTTGTGGTCTTGAATATGTGGTCCTGATTCGGCTCTTTGCAGTCCGCTGGACCATGTAAGCAATGAATAACTAACACACACTATGACTGCATTGTGGTGCTAAAAATGCCATGATAGTCACTCCCCAAGATGTCAGTTTCCTGCCCTGTTGCAAAAAGCAGCGATAGATAGATCGAGTCAAAACCCTCACTCACAACTCATTTTGACTGCTTTTTGTCTAGAACTGTCTGCTGAAGACCTCTTCGTGCATCAGACCACTGATGTTTTAAAATCATGTTATTGTTTTATTTATGCGCGTGTCCTTTTTTTTTTTGTTTTGTTCCCTCTCTTTCAATTAACTTTAAAATTTTAAAAACCTTATTATAATGCTTCATGATTGGTTTTGTTTTTTGTGTGCGATTTTGTGCTCTTTGTAATTTTATTTATTGAATTTGTATTAAAAATTTGTGTTTTGAAAATTGTCCGTTGTAAGTGGAGATCCCATTGGCCTTGTTACCTTTATATTTCCTGTGTATGATCAGTCAGTACGTTTAGTGGTTGAACTCATTCATTGTTATTTTGCCATCGTTGACTGGTTCATGTGCTACAAAATGAAATAAACTTATGCAGAGTAACAGGGCAGTTTGTGTTTTTTTTTTTTTGTGGTGTGCTCCAGTGATGCTTAGGCAATTTGCTCTTCTGGTGCTGGCTTGCTTGTTTGCCCGCTTTTTATACATAATAATAATAATAATACATGAATTTATATAGCGCACATATCTCACACAAACAAGAGTGATTCAAGGCGCATTCTCCCACATTCATACATTTTAAAAAAAAAAATCAATGTGCACGTGCAACACAAATTGTGATAGGTCAGTAGACGTGTAAGCCGATCAGCGCTAGTGAGATCAAGGTAGCTACTACTGGGAAAACAAATGGGTTCTGAGGGCAATTTTGAAAGAAGGTACAGGCGGCTTCTGGCGGAGTGAAAGAGGTAGTGAATTCCAGTTGACGGGAGCTTGGTAGGAGAAAGAGCACTGACCGGCGGACACGAGTCTGGTTCGAGGCACTTTGAGTCTGAGTCTCCCTTCCCCCCACCCGCACCATACTCCCATGTTGGGGTGCTGGGGTTTTCTGTATAAATAGTATCTTCACTTCGTGGAAAATTAGTGCTTTAAATTGCCACTGTTTCTGCCATTCTCATTCCTAATCTGTTCTGTCAATCTGCTATCTTCTTCACTTGACCAGTCGCCTATCTTTTTTCTTGAAAATTCTCCCAATACTCCTCTTTTGTGCATGGGATCTGTTGGGTCAACTTGGGAATATTGGATGTTTTCTGCCAAATGGTCACTAGGGCTTTATCGTATTATTATTTAACAATGTAGGCATTTTATATGTGTGTTTTGTTAATATGTTATAATGTTTAAATTCTATTTTGTTTTTGTAATCGGGCGTTCATTAAATTAAGAGTTCAGCATCCCCTGCATGGGATGCCTTTACTTCAAATTGACCGGCTGGTGGAGTGCTTTCAGTGTTACCGTTAAGAGTTTTTCAACCAAGATGTAGTCCTGATTCGGCTTTGCAGTCTGCTGGACCCTATAAACAAAGACTATCTAAATCTATCCCTGCTTTTTCTTGCCACTGACAGTATTCTCATTGCTTACTTTTCCTTACAATCAGTTTTGGTGGCGGTTGTTACTGCAGTGTACAACAAGAAAACTATTAGATTAAGTTTTACATTATATAACACCAAATGAAAGAACACACACAAATTCACAAACATACACAAAATAAATCTTACTTCAATATTTATTAAAGTTATCATAAAGGATCAAATAAGGAGAAATATCCCGACATTTTCACACACATGCATGCCAATAAAGGTAAAACAATATTACAAGAAAAAGAAAACTCAAGAATAATCCTAAGAGGATAAAGATGTCTCGTTCTTCGTTATCATTGATCAATGCATTCGATTCCAACAAAATGAAGTACTTTCAGACGTCAGCAAAATTAAGTTGAAATAAAGTTGAATCAGCAAAATAAAGTTGACAAACTTCAAATTTTTGTGATGCTAGTGTTTAACACAAATTAACCACCAAGTTCTTTCTTTTGGCTATATGCATACCTCTTGAAAAAGAAATAGCTATAAATGTCAAGACATTTAGCCTCCAATTCAACTATGAAACTGTAAACTTTCAATTTTCATTTATGAGAGAGTGAAGTTGGCTCATCTCGCTCTCTCACGCTTACACATCTTCAGATAGCAAGCTGAAAATAAATAATTCTTCAAATAAAACTTCTAACAGCAACGAGAAGACCAAACCAACCTTTTACCCATGGTTAACAAAATTTAACGATTTAAATCATTTTCAAACTCATAAAACCCATAATGGAGCAACTCAAAAGAGACACACACACACACACACAAACAATGGCAAAAAATGAACTTAATAATCTGAATGTATAACCGATTGAGCTGTCACTGAACATATACATTTCACATTGTGCATAAAACCTCAGGGAAATGCCTGCAGGGATAGCTCAGTGGTCAGAGCGCACGACTTGTGTGAGTGCGTCTTGGGCGACGTGGGTTCGAATCCTGACTTTAGCAAACTATTTTGTGATTGCTGGATATTACGGGCCAGCGCCTTGAAAAGCTCTCTGAGCTTGTAAGTGCATTATATAAGAGAAATCTCTTTCTCTTTCTTTCTTTTTACTGACGAGCAAGAGATTGGTGGTCAGGGCATGGAACTAAATTTGACTATTCAAATGTCCATTCAACAAAATAAAACAGCAGACACACACACACACCGAAAAGAAAAATTCAAACAATCAAGAACAAGAATGGCATTCAAATTTAAAAAAAAAAAAGTACTGTTATATTACTCACCCTTCACACACACAGGCAAACATATTCACTGGTGATCTACATTACCTTCTCCACTAACTACACCTCTTTACAATTAACATTAAACCACGGTTGAAAATTCTGCCGAAAATTCCAGTCAATATACTGGTCAATATGTTGCTCATGTATAATTACACTGAAATGAAAATACAATGTATGGCTTTATACGAGTCACAAAAGTACTATGAAGTACCATTTTTGCAATCAAAGAGACAGGTTGTTAAGAAAAAAATGAAAATGTTCCCATCTGGAGAAGAGTTGGTCTAATAGTACCAGAGGCAATCTAGAAGATTGTCTACCAAGGTAGCTCAATGTTACCTTAAGCAGGACTAAATACTAAAGTAACAAGCTGAATTGAAAACAAATGGGGAAAAAAGAATACTGTTCAAAGAATTTTTAGCCAAATCACTAAATTTCACAGAATCGTTTATTGGTAAAGCCAAAACATAAGTTCCTGAACAAAAACAAAAATAACATGGAAATATTACTCCAGTATTATCAAATATCAGGATTTTATATTCCCTGACAGAAATTGCATGGCCCAACCATGTTTGAAAGCAGTAGGACTCGATGCTAGTACCAGGGCTACTCTGATGATTCTTCAAGACAGCTTGAGGCTGGCAAAGTCGGTGGCCAGCTTCATTGCCTGGTCCACTGCTTCAGGCTTGGTCCCGGTGGCCTGGGCGGTCACGTCCTTACCGCCACCCTTGCCATCAATGACGCCCACCACTTGGTCGATCCAGGCTTTGGCGGTCAGGCCATTGTCTGCTGCTTCCTGGAAACAAACGTTTATCAACTCTGTTAGGTTCACTGGTGTGAAAGCCAAAGTCCAATAAGCTTATTTCCAATGTTTACCAAAGGATTGTGGCTTAGGGAGCTGACCCTGACTAAAGTCTCCAGTCCTAGAACTTGACAAACAACAAGAAGGATCTCCACAATGCACAGAATTGTAACACCCAAAACCTTGGTGTTTACATTTTAAAATGCACGCACCAACTTGTTCACACAGCAGGCAAAATATACTTTGTGTAAGCAAACGTCATCAGGGTTATTGAAAACTGTGTCCATTTCTTCATGAATATGAAACGCGAGATGAAATTCAAATAATAATAATCATAATATAGAATAATATAAAGCATTTTAAAGGTATTTTTTTAAGGATCTAAACATATTTGCTTTATCTAAGGCCTTATGATTTTAAACAATTTTGTCTCAATAATTATATGTAATGTGATGGGATGCACATGTGTGTGTTTTGTGGTGTTTATACTTTAGCAGTGTTCCCTCCACACACAAAAAATGAGAGTCCTTGGGACTCCCAGGTATAAAATTTTAAGAGTCCTTGTGCACATTTTGAGAGTCCCCAAATCGGAAAAAAAAAAGTAAAAACAAGTCCAAGCCTCACTTTTTTTTAAAACTCTGTTAAAGCGTCACATTAGTTATCATAATCATATAAAACCAAAAAATTAAAACATGTATTAAATGTTTATTTAAGCCTGAGACGCTTGGTTGCTGCAAACTCCTTCAGAGCACCCTGCACAACAGCTTCTGGATCTGTACTTGAGGTTGCTGTGGATGAACGGGTTTTGGACCCAGTCAACCAAGTCAGAAGTGACATGATCGTGTATGATAGAATCAAAGAATGGATTCACGAAGATTTCTGTTCGGTGAATGGATTGCTTGGAGGAAGTTTACAATGCGCGCCCATGCGATTTTTAAGGACGACAACTCCCGACACAATCTTTAATCGTCTGCAATGGCAGTCTCAGTTGGGTTCTGATTCTGATTATGCCGTGTATTAGTTCGCCACTCGTTGGTCGTATTTTTGACTTCAGCGATTCGAAAAAAATGGACGCACACATGCAAATTTTTCTGCGTCATTTTTCATATTTTGTGCGTAATTGACGCACTACTGTGCGTAATCGGGAACACTGCTTTAGTGTGTGAGTTTTGATGCATCGTGAGTGTGGTGTGTTGGAATGGTGTCACAAGATGCATGTGATGCTGTCTGATAAAAGTGCATAGTTGTGTATAGTTAATATATATAGTTTTAAACTGTGATTCAGCGCCTGTTGTAATTCCTTTTGAGGTAATACAGATGTGTTGTGTTGCATTGTATCGTTTCATGTAGTTAGCTTCATCTGACCTTTGGCACGGCACACATGCAGAGGATCTTGTTGTTGTCCTTGTCCACAGTGAAGAACATGGTGGAGGTGGCAGGACTCAGAGCCTTGTACTGCTTCATAGCTCCATCCAACGCCTGCAAAATAATGCAAACTAGCAAAACTATCACACACGCACACAATTTTAATAACATAGAGCCGATTTCAACATAATTGTTCCAAATATTAATAATAATAATGGATGCCATATATACGTTCTATTCCCAACATTATTAATCTCAATCAGGCTCAAAACGTGGCGATCTGTAGCCAGGAGAAAACCCTTAACGACCTGAGAAATCTCAAACCTAAGTCATGTAAGTTCATTCCCTGTGGGTTTCAAAGCGGTGTCCAAACCACTACAACACCAGGCCACCTCAAAAGGAATAGAAAGGAACAAGAAACAAAAGAGGCTACATGACCTACAACCTTGCACATCTACAATCAATCACAATGTGTAAACATGTAGTGGCAAACACAGCCCAAGGACCATGCCATATATAAAGGTTTGACTGTAACCTTGGCATTGGATCCAGCGTTGAAGAGATGAACCACAAACTTCTGGTTGGGCGATGCTTCAATCATCTTCTTGCTCTCCTCCACCACCTGCGAGTAACAAAAGCAACCCAACAATTAGAAAATGTTTTAATTTGTGGGATAACGTTATGTTGTTTCACTTTGGACTGTAGCTTCAAAGTGTGTGTTTGTTTTTTTTTTCAACTAATAGTTCACAGCATAGGCGTACAAATTACAAAATATATTAATTTGCAGTATCAGGTTGTGTTGTTCCCTTTTTTGACTGTAGCAGGCTTCAACAATTCAATCCATTCCATTTTTTCAACTGAAACTAACACGGCATAAGTTTGTCTTGACCCTTTCATGGCCCGTTTTTAAAATTCTGGAGAAACTCTGAACCTGAAAATTGTAATTTTTTTAGTTTATATAAATTTTCTTGTTATTGTATTTGTATTTTATATTAGAATTACATGTTGCTGTATTGATCCCTCCTCTCCCCATGCAGCTAGCAAATATCCCCCGTACCACCACTATCCCCTTCACTGTCTAATGTAAAAGCATTTCCACAAACAGAGGTGAAATACAAAAAACAAACAGACTGAAAATGCACTAAACATGCAATAACCCCCCACCCACCATATTTTTTGCATGTATTTTATTAATTTATTTATTAAAATGACAGTTTTTTCATGATTCTCAATATAACAAGCAAAACTCTGGTCTGTGTCTCAACGATGCACGGCCATGGTTTTCAGAACCAGAAGATTTATCTTCTCAGCAAGGAAAATCTTGTTCACAGTGTACAACAATCACAGACAATAGCATTAACACAACACAGTCACTATACAAAAAAAACATCTATTTGAGAGTTTGTGAGTGTCAATTACACGCAGATCAATATTTTGGGGAAAACCTGTTTAATACGTTTACCTCAGACAAGACGGCAGCTTTTCTAGCCTTGTCCATATCGTCCACTCGCTTCTTCAAAGCCTTGAGCTCTTTCCGCAGTTCGTCCTTCCTCCAGTAGCAGATTACACTCTGAGCCACCTCCTGAACACACACACACACACAAGAACACAGGGCATTCATTGACTACATACAAGTCAAGTCAAGTCAAAAACTCTTTACTCCATAAAACCCCTTCGAGGCATGTGGACAAAAATGAATAAAAAGTGAAACCTACAAAAATAATGGAACAAACGAAATGCAA
This sequence comes from Oncomelania hupensis, assembly GCA_036898135.1. Classification (NCBI taxonomy): domain Eukaryota; kingdom Metazoa; phylum Mollusca; class Gastropoda; order Littorinimorpha; family Pomatiopsidae; genus Oncomelania; species Oncomelania hupensis. Next base: position 55,099,031 of record CM072519.1, read on the forward strand.
TATCAAACATGTATGTACATATGTTGCACAAATAACAGTTATTCACACTCTAGCGTAGTAACATTGGCATTAAACACATTCCTTATTAGCACGCCACAAAAGTACACTTTATCCCAAGTCCTTTGAGATGAGGCCAACTCTCTCTTCAGTCTCAGCCAACCCTTTGATCATGCAGGGAGGTGTTACATAATGAGGTGAGTTGGTCAGCCTTATTTTTCTCTCTGTTATGAGGAGAGAGAGAGAGAGAGAGAGAGAGAGAGAGAGAGAGAGAGAGAGAGAGAGAGAGAGAGAGAGAGAGAGAGAGAGAGAGAGAGAGAGATTACGATTACGATTGTTTTATTCAGTATAAGGCCTATGCCCCCTAAAAAAAAAACAAAAACAAACAAACAAAAAACAATAGAAGAGAGAGAGAGAGAGAGAGAGAGAGAGAGAGAGAGAGAGAGAGAGAGAGAGAGAGAGAGAGAGAGAGAGAGAGAAAGTTTTTGATTGATTGATTGATTGTTGCTTTAGGTCCAGCGGACTCTTCCGAGCCAAATCAGGACCGGACAACCCCCGATCCGCATAAAAGATCTGCTGAAACAACCCTAGTGGGAAAATTGAATGCCCTCCACCGGCCAGTCACTTTACAATAAAGACATCCCACGCAGGGGACGGCTGAGGCTTTACCCCAACTACTCGAACCCCCGGTTACAAAAACAAAATAGAATACAAACATCATTATAAATTATCAACAAAACATATACATATAAAATGCCTATATTGCTAAATAATAACATCATAGGAAGCCCTAGTGACTACCCTGCAGAAAGCGTCCAACACTCCCAAGCTGATCCAACAGACCTCATACACAAACAAGGAGTCTTGTCCAGGAAGAGTTTTCAAGAAAAAAGGTAGGTCATTGATCTAGCGAAGAAGAAGATAGTATAGCAGAGTGATAGGACAGAGCAGGAATGGGAAA
>CM072519.1:55102488-55174988 GCA_036898135.1 Oncomelania hupensis
TGTATTATGCCAAAAGAAAAACTGTGACCTTGGGATGACATTGACCCTCATAGATGTCTGATCAAATAAACCAATGTTGTTGCATACTATGGGTTAAACGAACAGACATTCCACTGTATAATGACCTTTTTTTAAAAATGTTTTTACAAGGCCTAAAATGACCTTGACCTTCAAGATCAATGGAAAAACTGAACATTTTTTTATAAACAATCTATCATCTCTAACTGCAATAAGTTTGAACTTTATATCTCTCATAGTTTAGGGTCAAAGTCACTTCAAAGTACCTATACAAACTGATTTTGGACAGCTCCTGTGACCTTGACCTTGGAGTGAGATTGACCAGATTCGTAAAGTATAAAGTGTATTTCTCTCATGGGAGACAAAAATGAACCCAGTTTCTTTTTAAACAATATACACATTCAGTATGCCAGTGGGATGTGGGAGACACACACACACACACACACACACAAACACACTCGCTTTCAGAGATCGTCAAAATAAATTCAATTTAACCAACACCCATGCAGGCGCAGAGCATTTTTTAAAAAGAGGTTTTGATGTGTAAATATTGAATACTTTTTAAAATATATTTTCTTTAACTGAATTTGTATTTACATATTCACAAACAAAAATTCTAGACAATTTGTGTCCATTTTGTTTGTTAGGGTATTTTGCCTAACTTCAACTCCAAAACTTGGGATATATAATAAAACACGAATAGAGCTTCCTCGCTGACTAAACAACTAACATTCTGATTGAAAGATAATCTAAAACGTCCGTCATACCCTCAGGATTATAATGTTGAAAAATATTTTAATTTTATTCCATCCGAGAAGACGTACTGCAATCTAAGAGACTTACGTCCCACCGCAGAACTCCACGGTGGTGAGAGAGGCCCCGGGTCCCATGGGGTCAGCCTCCAGCTGCTCTACTGGTACGCCCACCGACACCACACGCACTGGGTCTGGGTATGTCTGAAATGGAAGAAGACCCAGTACTTTGCAACAGCAGAGACCACAAGTTTTGTGTAGATTGATTTGGGGAAAGGCGCGTATATGGCATCCAGTAATATTATTATTATTATTATTATTATCCACCAGGGGAGTAAAGGAATGATAAAAAAAGATCTATCTCCTCTTCTCTTCTCTTGGGGCAGAGTGCCGTAGATACAGACGGCCATTTCCGCCGCGTTGTCAGCTCATCAAGCGTATTAGGCTTTTAAAGATTCATTCCTTGCTTCTTTTTTTTCTTACCTACACACCCTTATCTTATAACCCCCTGTCACACGTGTGTGCCATAATAAAAAACAACTTTGTTATTAATACATTAATTAAAATACAACATCAGAAATATGGTAATTATTGCGCAACAAAGTATTACAACGATATAATTTACTGCCAATAACCTCGTCAAAAACAGCACGCAGTCCTTGGATGCTCTTAGCAACGGCCAGAGAACAATCCTTGGCATAAACTTCCTCGTTCTTGGCAGCCATCTTGTTGACGACTTCCTCTGTCTCCTTAACTTCTTGCACTGACATAGCACCCTGCAACCATGTCGTGTACTTGCTGATTAGTAACACATTTTTTAAAATAATAATAATTACAAAATGTTATATTATTGGATGTGGAAACGATAATACCAAAAAAAATATTTTTCTACTTACCAGTTGACCATATATCATTGCAATGAAGCAAAAAAATAAATAAATAAATAAAAAAGGAAAAAATAAAAACACAGTACTATTAGGTCAATTGGCTCATAGATAAGTGAACAGCAAAATGCTGCTTTTATTGGCAAAATAAATTTACTATACCTTATATTTACCAACAGTAATGTAAACCGTGCCAATCAAAATACAAAACTTAGCTGAGAAAGAGAGAGAGAGAGAGAGAGAGAGAGAGAGAGAGAGAGAGAGAGCGAGAGAGAGAGAGAGAGAGAGAGAGAGAGAGAGAGAGAGAGAGAGACAGAGACAGAGACAGAGAGAGAGAGACAGAGAGACAGAGAGAGACAGAGAGAGAGAGAGAGACAGAGAGAGACAGAGACAGAGAGAGACAGAGAGATAGAGACAGATAGAGACAGAGAGAGACAGGCAGAGAGACAGACAGAGAGAGACAGACAGAAAGACAGAGACAGAGAAAGATAAAAGAGAGAGAGAGAGAGAAAGAGAGAAAGAAAGAGAGACAGAAAGACAGAGACAGAGAAAAGAGACAGACACAGTGAAACAGACAGAGATAAGAGAGAGAGACACAGAGCCAGATACAGAGCAAGAGAGAGAGAAGGTAATTCCATTCAAGCCCTCCGGCTAACCTTTGCTGTGAAGTCAAAGCGTAGTCGATCAGGCGCTACCAGTGACCCCCGCTGGTCAGCCTCTTTCAAAACAGCACGCAGACCAAAGTTCAACATGTGAGTGCCGGTGTGGTTTTTCATCACCGCACATCGCCGAGACTGAAACCCAGAAAAACTGACATTTAGCCGTGAAAAAAATTGTCTCCGCTTACTCTCAATCTATTTTCAGCACATTATGATGCCAAAGAGTTTGTTGGTTTGTAGATATTTCTGTTTTACTGCGTTTCGCACGCTTTCAAATACTACTGCAGGAAACCATTTTCAAAACCACACTGCACACTGCTAAGAAAGTGGTATTGTGAAAGTTATGGATTTGAATGGTGGTGAGCTGCTGCAGAAAATCTTCAACTTTACACTACAATTGCTCTGCCCTAACCCTCATTAACGGTTAAAGGTCAGGATGTATCAGATGACATTTAAACACCGGCTGTTCTCCTTTCACAATTTTTTTTTTTTTTAAATTACAATAAATACACATAATTCATTTTTTATTAACTGACCGCCACATTGAGAATAACACAAATCAAAATATAATGTGACTGAATGAAAACTGAAGGTACCCATTTATAAATGGCTACCCTTACAATGCAATGCATGAGCTTTTACAATATAATAATTTTTAAATAACATTGAACAAGTTAAAAAAATAAATGTGACTCCTGTGTTCAACGAATGTCAAAACCAAAGCCAAATTAAACTAAAACCACTGGTCATGAATACCACCAAAATTGTTCTCATTTCTGTTTACATTACATTACATGGTTATTGCTTTAGGTCCAGCGGACTCTTCCGAGCCAAATCAGGACCATCTCATTTCTGTTTGAGGTAGTAAAGTATCCTAAAAAATACTGCATATTGGAGCAGTCATTCACAAAATCAAACTCAAGTGTCCTTCACATCTGTACAAAAAGATTCAATTCTAACAGGCCTAGGGTGATCTCGTTTAAACACAACATTGATAAAATTTACACTGACGTATACCTTTGACCAGGTACGCAACATCAAACAACCAATGCAAAAGTCTGTACACAAAGATGCAAATGTACTAGCGAGATTTCCTTTAAAACATTTATCAAATCTCATCCACTGTTCGCACTCACTTCATCAATAAAGAGCTTCATAGTGTCGCCCACTTTCAACGTTCCCTCTATGACGCCAATGTGCAGAACATAGCCCCCTCTCACTTGCGCGTTCTTCACCTTAAACTCCACCTCCTGAAAAACAGAAAATTATTTTTTTTTTAAATAACAACAACGAAAAAAGGAAGAAGAAGATGATTAAGGTGAAGATCAGGTCACTCGTGGGGCGGGAAAAGGATTGGTGTGTATCCACAGCCACTATAAAATAAATGTTCACACTTTGCATTCTCTCACCTCATCTCCTTCTTTGACCAGGAAGCCCTCGTCGTAAATCTGACCGCCCTGTTCAGCGTAGAAGCAGGTTCGATCCAGCAGCACGCCACACTCCTCTGTCCTGTGGTCACCTCGTCCACAAATGCCTTATTGTAACGCAGTGCTATCACTTTCCCTGTGGTGGGTTCAAAGGCTGCACGCGCATACAAAACCGCCGTAATTAGTATGTCAGCACAATAGGATACGATCATTTATTGCCAAGTAAAAAATTGACAAGGAAAGTGCCTTTGTAGGTGAGGCAACATCACAGCAAGCAAACAAACCAACCTGTCACGTCCCCCGAGCGGGTTCTGTGACGTTTTGCACATAAAGCGAGTGAATAAGGAATAAAACTCAAACAAAATAAACTAACACAAATGCCAGAATACAATCACACTCTTTTATTCAACAATCAACATACAAACACAGGACAAATGGGAACTAACCTTCCCCCCCAACCCCTAAATAGACCCCCGTCCCAATACTAACTAACAATTACCTCCCCTTGTAACAAACCCCAAATAGAACTAAACAACAACAGTTTCTTTACAAAGTGTGTACAGCAAAATCAAAATCAACAAATCAATTCAAATGTAAATCTTCAAATAATAAGCAATGGCGTTAAATCATAAACTATTATCTAGGCGAAGCTGTGGCACAGAAGTAATGTCTCAATGTTCTTGTCAAGTAGCTCAGAGAGCTAAACAGTCTCTTTCACAATAAGCGGATGATTCTTCTAACTAAATGAATATGTTTTTAGGTGTGGTGCAATGTGAGTCTGTGTGTGCATGAATTAGGTATGAAAACCTCCTGTAAATGTGTTGCCTCGATACATAGGCAAAACCTGCAGCAGTGTAAGAGATCACCACAACACTACTCTGTTGTAGAGGCAAAGGCACCCCACCAGGCTGGTTAGAATCCAATCAACGTCAACAACAGCACATCAGTACAGCATAACAGGCAACATCAGAGCAACAGCGTTGATATAATGCGTAGAAATAAACAGGTAGAAGAAACACGTAGAAGTAATACGTAGAAGTAATAATCAGCCCACACCTGGAATCATATACACAGTCTTAACAACCTGCCTACAAAACAATAAACACTATATAATATAATATAACACGCCGTCCTCCGTCCACCATCTTGACCTGTATATAAGTACCATGATGATAATACAAGATACTATACACACATTTCAATAATATAAATCAACCTTTGATGCTAAATAATTCGCATCTTCTATAAACACAAACCAATGTTTATATAAATATACATAATTATCGCAACCACACTTCAATCTCACAGTCCTGATTCATTCCGCCCCCCTTTCATCACCACCGTCACCCCCAACAATTATAGCACATCACGATTACCTCCCTTCATCCATACTATACTGTAAACATGCTTCCTTCATAATCATCACTTCATCTTTCTTCAGTATAATACATTCTATCGCTCTCCCCATACATACACCCCCACTCTCTCTCTCCCTCTCTATATTCCCCATCGTCGCCTTTGACCCATTTTTATAACAACAACAGCAACGACATTTCCCCCATCACATATTCAACAAGAAAATCATAAGAAAATCATATAAAATCAACAAAATTCATTATACATCCTAAAATACATCCCCTTCCCCACACTCATCACCACTCATACACGTACGCAGTTCTCGGAGCGCGCCACTAGAGAATTGAATGACAGGATTTGCTCACCTTATAGGCCCCGGCTTGTGACACCCTTTCTCCCAACACCACAACACGACACAACACTGTCACAATACAATGGGTTAGTCTTTTTGAGAGTCACTTTCTCTTGCTACTGCACGTTATTTCACTTTCCAAATAACACTTATACTGAGGATGAGGTCACCTTAGCGCTATCACAGACACTAAGTCTTGGTGGGTGTTCAATCGAGAACTACACACACCTTAAGTATGTAACTCTACATTCGTTGACGAATGGCAGTTAACATCTTCCTTCGAATTCTAAACATCCTTATCCCGACGAGGGCATAAGACCTTGGGTGGCTATATAAACAATAAACACACCCTTCCAACAGTACCCTACACTACAATGACCTCTGTCACAGGGTTGCTGCCTCGTTAGAATTCGTTCCTCTCGCAACAGCATCTCAAACCACTCTGCCCTTCAAAACCGCGCCGGCCACAAGCAAAATAGTCGAGCTCTCGTCAGTATGCACGTTCTTTATTACGCGTATCCCTATTCGAAATTGGCCGACTCCCTGTCTTCTACGAATCGCACGGACTTTACGAAACTGCACTTTCATACGCAAAAGTAAATCGGTCATGCTATTCTATGTACACTAATACGGAGAAGTGTAACTTCGTGAAAAGTATAATTCTCCCTGCTATCTGAAAACTCGTGTCGTAACACAACCAATACATTATAGACAAGTATATACAAGCAGCTTTCACATGAGCTAATGTACACATGGGGCTAAAGCTAATTCTGTCTTGTGTCCTAATTGCAAACATATGGAAACACTAGTGTTACGATTGAGACGCGCACGAGTGAAAGGGAGATCATACTCGGTGCACTACCAAAATGTTACATGCTTTATCAATAGTCAATTCAGCCCCGATGCTTGAATCTTGATATGTGTAACTCTAGTTCGTTTATCCACACAGCCTGTTCACTCAGCAACAAAGCAGGAGTCGTCGTATAAAGGTTTCCAACTTTATTCAGCAAACACCAAGAACTGCAAACACGATAGCTTTCCAAAAATCGCTACTCGCTAGAAGACAGTGCATTACTTACATAGCCTCTCTGCAATCCAGGAAAGCTTGAAACATTCCAGAATGACGCAATAACACCCAATCAAAATAAAACTCATCACCCGAACTACGCACTGTCTTACGTCACAGAATGTTTACGAATTTACAAGATTCGACTAGCTATCGGCGGAAAGACCTGGAACATTGGATCGATCATAAACAAGTAATTCCAGAAAATCCTCCACGCTACTACAACAATATCGATTGACAAAAATTATAAACATTACACCAAGCTTTTCTAGCAACAGCGCATAATCAAATCAAAGGTAAATACACGCTATTACTGCAAGCTTTGCAACACAAAGCGCTCGGAACTATCGTGTGCGCCTCAATCGTAACAACTACCATCAAAAGAATGTGTCACTAATGTAACCATTCTGCAATGAACAAAACCCTTTATGCAATCTCTAAGCAATCCAATTATGTGGAATTGTGCTATAGGTAAGAATGGCCATTTCTGCTGTGTTCTCAGCTTATCAACTGGGCTTGTTGAAAATCAAGTGACAGGTTTTCCAAAGCATAAGACGAGACCTGAACAAAACTTCAATTCTTGAGTGACCAACATCTTCTTTTTTTTTTCTCTAACATTTTTTCAAGGAGATATGGGTAAAAAAAAGAAAGGAGAGAGACTCACTATAGTGTCCTTCAGCCCCGGCAGTGTAGTTGTACTTGGGGCTATCGTCAGTAGGTGGAATGCCCTTGCTCTGCAGTTCATTGATGGAGTGGACTTCCAGTGCAATCTGATCATCCACAGTGCTGCCTCCAGCTTGCGACATCAACTGTGAAAACAAAGATATTTTAACGAAACCATTAATTAAAAGTTTTGTACAAATATTTTAGAGCACCTTGAATCCTTCACCCTAAAGATGGTTGTCACGACAAAAGTTGCGCTATACAATTCATTTCATTCTAATGATCACAGTTATTTCCCTTTTACCATATTTGAAATGAATGGCTTCCTTTTCATCACCCTGTTTGACGCAGACAATGGAGTGTAACTTTCTGAACACCGTTATGCAATGTTTTTATACAACTGAACACAGAACCATGTCTTTCCTTAGAGAACCAGTTCTTTCCTTAGAGAACCATTTCTTTCCTTACAGAACCAGTTCTTTCCTTAGAGAACCATTTCTTTCCTTACAGAACCAGTTCTTTCCTTAGAGAACCATTTCTTTCCTTACAGAACCAGTTCTTTCCTTAGAGAACCATTTCTTTCCTTACAGAACCAGTTCTTTCCTTAGAGAACCATTTCTTTCCTTACAGAACCAGTTCTTTCCTTAGAGAACCATTTCTTTCCTTACAGAACCAGTTCTTTCCCAGATTTACAGTGAAAAATGGCCACTTTTTGCCCACCATACACAGCAGCTCAATGCCTATGTGAGCAGCACTCTTAGGTTCACCCACATTTTGCTGGCTGCGGGCTATTTATAGCTTGCCTACACCCTCCTTTCCAGTGAAAGGAAAGGAAAGAAGCACTGGCGAAGCTATCGGCGAAGCTATTTATAGCTAGTCTGGCTGAACTAACCTCAAAACCTAAAAGCTTTGGTTGAGTCGGTGTGCATAAGGTTCGAACCCCAGTCATTGATGTGCCATGCTAGCGCTCTACCACAGTAATTAACTTCAGTCTAAGCCTTCCTACAATACTAATCTGGTGCACACATCCGATTTATATGGAAAGGGTTCATTAGCTTTGGCAACATGACCGAGTTGGCTTATTAGCATGACTCTTGGCTGACATTACTAAAGAAGCCATTGTCGCAGTCCTCTTTTATAGCATATAATTATTCAAGTATTACAACAGCTTCAAAATTGTAGCCTCTTACACCATATTTGTGTGCACTGTCTTATCATTTTCAGATGCATCAGTACAACTTTACGTTAGTCTGACGAATAAAACTTGATGCAACGATGCAACAAAGAGAGTAAGAAGCATGAACTGTTTGTTATTAGCAGAACTCTTAGCTGTGTAAGACTTCCCAGCCAATCTTTTATTCCTACATGACTTCTGTTCCAGACTGCACTTTCTTTTCAAAAACCTACCAGAGAATGCTGCTTGGCCTTTTCGAAGCCTTCCTGGTCAATGGTCAGGCCTTTTTCTTCCGACATCAGCAGCGTAAGATCTACGGGAAATCCGTAAGTGTCATACAGCCGCCATGCAACATCACCTACAAACAATAAAAAAACATGACATGAAATAATATTGATCAACGTCCTTATTTATAATTACCTTGAGTATCTCTTTGAGCTGAAAAAAAGCTGGAACAGTGCAAAATAAATATCGTAGAATAAAGGTTGACTGCATATAGCATTTGGCTTTTAACTCCTGACGCAGCACGTAGAGAACAATTTAATCTGGTGTTACATCTCCTAGGGCATTCAGCCTGCTGTCTCGTCCATAGCATGTTCAGCCAGTTCAGTAATGGTCCACTAAAACCCATCCATGATTATTTTTCAATAAAATTGTTTCCACAGTTGTGAGCTGCTCAAGGAGTGCCAACCTGGAATGACAGTGGTGGTTTTGCCCAGCTTGTCAATGGTGCGCTGAAGCAACTTGTGACCCCGGGTCAGAGTTTTTAAGAACTGTGCTTCCTCCTCGTTGATGATCTCCTTCACCATTTCGGGATCCTTCAGGATTTCTGGGAATGCATCACCCTGTCACAAAGAAAAAAACCATTTCATGCTTGATTAGCTTTTCTTCATAATTTCACATTTTATGGAGCTATATTAATTTAATTTAAAAATTCAAAATGTTGATTTTTATATGCAGATGTACTTATCCTATCCCACAACTCGAAGGTCATTGGGGAACCACAGATTGTTTAACAAGCGTACTCCATCTTTCTTTCTATGTAGATGGACATTGCACACAATTCTCCTTGTGAATGTTTATGAGGATAATAAAGACTTCTGCATTGTGGATTCTTGAACTAAAATTTTACCTTGGCCTTTGACATACTATGGCATATTTTGAATTAAAGTGGATTAAAAATTCAAGAAAAGATAATAGGCTTACCAGGGTCAAACAGACCGTATCCACCAGAGCTGAAAACATGCCAGCCTTAGCGTTCAGCTTTTCAGTTGCATATCGCACAGCCCGACGCAGTATCCTCCTCAGTACATATCTGTGAACACAAAATGAACATTATTTATTATACAATAACGACATTCTTTTTGAGCAACAAGGGTTTGTAATAACTGTCATATGTCAAAGCGTTCCTCCTCACTAATGATGATACTATAACTGAACTGAAATGCTACAGAAATCATGTTGAAAAAAGGAATACACTCTTTATTCATTACCACAATATCTATCAGGATTGTATTTTCCTGATTAAAAATGAAAGTGGAAATAATAATAATAATAACAGATTTTTATATAGCGGGTACTCCAGCCTATGACCAGACTCACCACGCTTTACATAGTCATTACATAAAAAATACATGCACTCGATCAAACATCACTTTTGCTACGATACACCAAAAGACGGAACAGTAAAGGTAAAAACTATTTACAACTATGTACACAAATGACAAAAAAGACAGAAATAGACTATTTACAACTATGTACATAAATGACAAAAAAGACAGAAATAGAATAGCAAAAACCTATTCACAGGTATTTATATGCCCGGTAAAACTAAAACCCAGGAAGAAAAACAGTATACATATATACAGCCGTGTATACACTTAAGGATCAGACTGAGACAAAAGAGGAGAGAATGGCAGCGGGATACAAATCAGTCTGAATAATGCAGTTTGAAGAGGAACAGTGCAAAATAAATATCGTAGAGTAAAGGTTGACTGCATATTATAGCATTTGGCTTTTAACTCCTGACGCAGCACGTAGAGAACATATATCTTGCTTTTTACATCTCGAACACTTTATATTTGTGTGCTATTTTGAGGGGTAACAAAATTTATTCGTAAAAATAAGCAACAATAACAAACAAAAAAAGGACCTCTTTTGCAACCGCAAATGGAACCGGACAAGTAAAAATGCCCAAAACAAAAGGGACATTCAAAAAGCCGCCAGGCCCATACAAGTCCTTCTCAACTAAACTATAATAGTTTTGACAGAAAAAAACAAAACAAACAAAAAGATAATAGTTACAAACAAGTCTAAATATATTATTACAAGTATAATATTATACACATGTTTGCCTGTCTGTAGAGAAGAGGACCCACTTCATCAGATGTCATCTAGTGGTGGGAAGCATGGGTTTGCAGCTGCCGGGTAAGGATGATCTGAGCCCAGAAATGTCTCTGGCATGGCGTTGTGGCCAGGTCAGATGAGCTTATTACGAGTAATTAATTCATTGGGAAATGACCAGAGTACTGACCCCCTGCCAGCATTGTCCGGCCTGCCACCATCAGCCAGCGCAACAGTCAGCGTGCGAGCATGATCCGCCAGCACTCTGTAGGCCATGTCGACCCCATCCACATCATCCTTCCCCACTCGGCCCTGGTAGGGTGGGCATCCTGTCAGCTGTGTACATGAAAGCCAACAATTTTTGTATGTGTTGCGCACATTCAGTGTCTCCCATACACCTGATACCGAAAGGTCTTAAAGACTTGCTAGGTAAAAGAGTGCAGGTATATCTGGGACTCATTATACTACGACACTGCACAGGTTCCATCCTTCATCTGTCAGACTACTGATGTGCTGCCCACCCCTTCTGTCTGCCAAAAAGCAAGTTCTATGTTGGTCAGTTCAGCTCAGGATTGCCTCTCAGCATTCAAGAATGCCCATACACGTGCTCCGCCCTCATCCTATAGAAGAATTTTCAGAGTTGCTCTCGAGATAGTTTCAATGTTGTTCTGGTTGGTTGAAGATGGTTTTTGTTTTGTGGCAATATCACAATATCACCTGATATGGCTCGCCGGATGTGCACTATCGCTTCCCTGAATCACCCAATATGGCCCGCTAAACCTATACCCGTTCAGTCTACTTTTGGTTTCTTTGTATCCTACAATGCAATTGGAATTACACATGCGCATTGAGTGCTTTGCTTAAGGTTCCTGTATCCGCTTACTACAAAGCAATCGACCACATGAAATCGAATCAGAGATTTTTTTTTAAAGTTCTGACTTGTGTTTGGCTTCAAAATGGACGATGATGCAAGTTTAGATTGCTGGCAGCAAATACTGTGTAGTTCTAGCGATGAGCCTGAGACTCCTTTCCAAGGATTTACCATTGAACAAGTTGGAAAAGGTGACAAGTCTGACATTGATCTGAAGTGCTTAATGATTTTCGTGACTATTTTTTGTTATTTATTTTTGTCTAAAGTTTACAGACATAGACACGTTGCTTCATGTGAAGCAGTGTAAAGAAAAAAAGATTTTAAACACAAATGCACGCACAAAAACTAGATGACAACAGAATACTTAACAGTCTTGTTAATAAATGTGTTACTACTGTTCTTTGGCAGTTATATGTTATTTTATGGATGAATGCGCATTTTTAGATTATTTGAATCAAACACACCCCAAAATTATCAGATCGCTTTTTTATTATAAAACTCTCGTTTATTTTTTTTCCAACAAATAACTCTGGAAAGAATCACACAAGAAAGTTTTACTGGAAACTACAATCATTTTTTTAAGTTTAAAAAAAAGTTTCATTCAAATAAGTACATGATCGGATTTGGGGCGATTTATTTTGTAATGTGAGTGTGCTTGTTGTATGGAGTTGCTTCCCTTTGCTCAGGATACTAATAGTAGTCGGCCATTACAGCATCAGGTGGGATTGGGTTAAGTGTTGACCAGAGACCACCAGTCCTTCTGTACGTCTCCTCTTGAAGCCGCTTGATGCTGTGGTGTGGTGGCTCGCCTATGTTGTAACGATGACAGGAACCTGAATCCATTATGGATGGGAGCACAATTCTTGTTTGGCAGATAGGGATCTTGCCACAGCTCACATGCTGAGAACTGCGGCTAGTGTTTAACACCCTCAAAATGTGTGATACGAGCCCCACAAACACAAAATGTTTGGTAGAGGGTAATAACGATTATCAGAATTTCAAGCCTATTGGCCTACTATTGACAATGCATATTTGCAAGATGGCGCTCTTTGTAGAGTTATTGATTTTTGTTGTTGTTGGTCACTTTAACATCTGCATGGTACTTACACAAAAATGTCACTTAAACACTCACAAATTACAACAAATGTGGTCAATGCAACTCCATGTATTTTTTTCTCTCCATGTATTGACTTTATTTTTTACATTTCAACAGGACCATTTAAGAGTGTGAGTTGTGTTGCATGTTTCTGATATTCACACTTTTCTGCTATCCTATGCACCAACGGGAATCCCCTCATGTAAGAGTGGTAACTCTTTCCGTTACCATGAAACATACTTCCGGTTTCTTTCTCCGCGTATTGTTTATCCGAGTGTTTTGAGTTATTTCCAAATATTCAAGATTTTTTTTTCCTTTTTTGCTGCAGTTTATTATCCCTTTTTATCGGGAAACTCTGGGCTGCCTATCCCGGCCGGGGAAGGCGTAGTCGCAGCCAGTGGCGCGCCCAAACCCTACCTACCTAACATTATTTGTGATTTTTTCAGACCTGTTCACCCCTACCAATGCCAGTCAGGAGTAAGCAGACTGTCTGTCAGGAGTTTCATCTGTCTGTCAGGAGTACAGTACTAAAATACATTTTTTGAGAGATTGAGAAAAAAGAAAACAAAAAGACAGTTAAATTTACTACAAAAACACATTAAAAAGTAAATTTGAAAAAGCATTCACTTATTTATTGCTTTAGCAATAAACGAGCTTATTGTGCGTTGGTTAGCCTGCTCTTGTTGCAACTGCTTGTGTCTACCACAGTTCACGTGCCTTTCAATGGCATTTCTACCGCCGTCCGCAACGCTGAAGTCAAGTTTGCAAATTTTGCAGTAAGCATAGTTTTCAGACCTTTCGGAGCTCGTTAAGCACTTATGCAGTTCTGAATATCTGAATAGAAGCATTCTACTTCTGCGTGTAAAGCATCTTCTTTTTGGGTGGTGTTTGTCCACCATCTTCTGCGTTTTTTATTTTCGGCATCGCGAACAGACTAGTCACTTCGAAAACATGCACACATGCTCAATCACACACGAAAGAAAGTGCGAGAGCCGGAAATCGAAACTTGTACAGGAAATTCCAGTTTTTGTCTTATTACGGAAAACTTACGAAACGGAAGAAAAAGTGTCTTTCTACCGAAAAAACTATTTTTTCAACGCTCGCGTTTGAAACCGGAGTTTTTGTTTTCAAAACGGATAAGCGGATTTTTACAGTCAAAACGGAGAAAATCCGGTCAAACCGGAGGAGTGAACAGCTCTGTTTTTTTGAAATTTTTGCTGAGGGAGCAAACCGGAGTACCCGGAGAAAACCCCCGAGACGTTGCCCGAGTCGACAGTAAATAATATTCGGAGAAACATAACGCCCAGGTGCTGGCTCGAACCCACACCTGTCAGGCACGATTGGTTTCTGGCTTGTGGACAAGGCAAGTTAGTCCCGCCTTAGCCCACTTGGCCACAACGCTCGCTATGTCGAATATGTCGAATCACGTGAGAAAGCGTGGTTCTTTCTCCAATGCATGAAAAAATTATGGCAGAACATGATGAAACATTTAGAGATCTTTGTCCCATGGTGTCGTGCCATAGGTTTTCTTGGATTGCAAAACAAAACAAAAACAAAAAATATAGTTTTGGAGACTGATTTAATTTTTTTTAATAGTTTTTTTTTTGCCAATTTTTTTTTCAATTGTCTGTGTCCTTTTCATTTCAAGTGAAAGCCATTTATGTTTGTGCATAAATGTTCTGGCTCTAACAATCGTCGTTTTCGGCAATTTGCCATATTTAAAAGTCACGCATCAAGCTTTGAGAAAAGCAAAACAAGCCAGACCGGAACTTGGTTTCACTCTAACCTCGTTTTGATTTATAATGGCGATACCCACGAGTTTTAATGAGAGGTGCCGGAAAGTTGTGAATAGTCAAAAGTTTCGCATGTTTACGAGTGCATGTGCATGGAGAGCAGACAAGAGTCTGGTTTGCATGCTATATAAATGAAAATGTAGCCCTACCTTGTGAATGGCCTCAAAGAGTGGCTGGAAGAGGTCAGTGTCATAGTTTGAGGTCTTTCCTTGGATGACTGATACCAGACGCTCCAACCCCATGCCACAATCTACATGTTTCTTGGGTAGCAGCTTCAGTGAACCGTCTGGTTCCCTAAGAACAACAACAAGACGTAGAAAAAAAACCAGCAGGAGTTTTTGAGCAGCTGTTTCTCTTGCATCGCCGTGCCAGCTACCCTTGCCATTCGATAAGTGATTGCAAATGGCCTGGGCCACTGACTGTAAATGGGCTTGCACAGTGACTGCAAAAACCTGGCACATGTTACTGTTTACTGCCTATAAGGTTTACGACTTTTGCAGATGAAAATAAAATGACTACTACACTACTACCTGCACATATTTGTTGTGATCAAGCAATCGAAGCATGCTAAAGAACTATGCCTATGGCAACAAAGACTGAAAAGATGACTATGTACACGATTAAATTCAATTTATTAAATTAAAGTATTTGTTCATCGCTTATAACACAGCCATGAATACCTGTTAAATTGAATGAACACGAGATTCCAGATCTCTAGAACGTTGGGGTCGTCTTTGTTGACCTGATGCCTGGCGTCGCGACCTCCAATCCTGTCAAAATGGATCTCTGAGCACGGGCCACATGGCCCCACCTCTCCCATCTCCCAGAAGTTGTCTTTCATGCCAAATGGCATCACACGTTCTTCTGGGAGCCTGAAAAACAAAAAAGAAGAAATTAACATTCTTCATTTTTATCCTGTAGACTTCTCAGCTCCAAGCTTTCACACTCACAGAATGCATTTGTTCATTTATTTATTTAATCGCTCTTATAGAGCACTTTTCCAACTCAAGAGCTGCTCAAGGCGCTGGCCAAGACACAGTGTAACTCAAGCCGCCCGGGGCACCCACTTGCTGCCTTTGGGCGCATAGTCCGACGCCCAGACAACTGAGCACAACTATGGGCGTGACAGGGTACCAGCAGGAAAAACAAATCCAGCATAGCTTCGCTCAGAAAATGTCTTTTATAAATCAAGTTCATCTTTACTATTAAAATTAAAACTAGAAGGGCAAAGCCCATATGACTCACACGCTCCTTATGGAATATTTAACCTGAGAATGAGTGCCAAGAAATAAACCAAACTGAAACAGTGGCATTAAAATGCAAAGTAATACCAACTTTAATTTTTGACCTCCGGAAATACACTCATGAAATTGTGTGATGTCAAAACAACAACCTTGGAATGACCTTAACCTTCAGTGACCTTGACCTTCACATGACCTCTCAGGCATGCCTGTTTTTGCATACTATGGGTTAGAGTCATTCAACTATACGATGACCTATTATTTTGTATGTTTTGCAAGGCCTAAAATGACCTTGACCTTCAAGATCAAAGCAAAAACGGAAAATATATGAAAGATCAATCTATCATCTCTAAATACAACAAGTTTGAACTGTATATCTCTGCAAGGTCACTTCAAAGTACCTATACTATCTGGACAGCTCCAGTGACCTTGGAGTGAGGTTGACCAAATGAGCACAGGATGTGTGTCTAACTGATATCCATCAGTCATCAAAGAATCGTAAGTTCAATATTAATAACTTAGAAAAACGTGGACATGGACATCAAAGGTCAAGGCCAATCCCTCAACACAGTGCATAGCTTCAAATATTTAGGAGCCATTGTAGCAGACAATGGGTCCCGACAGGAAGTCCTCTCCAGGATCGCACAAACAACTACTGCCCTGACAAGGTTGAAGCCCATTTGGAAAGACAGGACCATCAGTCTACATTCCAAATAAGACTGCTTCGCTCCCTTGTCATCTCCATCTTCCTATAAGCTTGCGAAGCATGGACCCTCACAGCAGATCTACAACGAAGAATACAAAGCATGGAAATGAGGTGCTACAGAAGACTTCTGGGCATTTCCTATATCCAACACATCACCAAAGACGAAGTACGACAGACCATCACACAAGCCACTGGACAACACGATGACCTGCTCACAGTGGTGAGGAAACTGAAACTTCGATGGTATGGCCACGTCACCAGGTCTTGCAAAGACCATTCTGCAAGGCACAGTGCAAGGAGGTAGAAGAAGAGGGAGACCGAAAAAGAGGTGGGAGGACAACATCCGAGAATGGACTGGTTTGACACTGAGCGAAGCCATCAGGGTTGCTGAGGACAGAGAAAGATGGAGTATGCTGGTTAAACGATCATCTGTGGTACCCCTACGATCTCCTGAGTTATGGGACAGGATAGGATAGGATAGGATAGAAAAATGTGAAATTTTAAGAAATTTTTTTACTAAAACTTTGAAGTGAAGTCTTTCATTCACTGATTATTTATAAGGTCTCATGGATATACACCATCTTACCCAGTTTGGTTGTGACAGTTGAAATAGATTCTGAGATATTAATCCTCTTGCAAGTTTTGCACGTTCAGACAGCGGATGGTGGACAGACAGAGGAAAAACAATAAATTGTTTAATGTCATTTTGGGACTATTTAGGATTTACATTGCACAGATTTGCAAAAATCTGAATTTTTGTTTGTTGTGAGTACATAGACTTGAGGTGCTATGCATGTCAGTTTAAAAAATCCATTTTTGTTCTGGAAGAACTTTTATAGTTATTCCGGCAAAGATCTTATCATGCAGCGTCTTCATGACGCAATTTCACTGTAAGCAAAAATCACGCTTTTGAAGTAGAATGTCACAAAGATGCAATCAGTTAATCTCAAGATGTGAATAATGGAGATTATTGCATAAATGAAACATGAAATAACTTAAAGATACATCTGGATCACATTATAGAGGTTTAAACTGTTTTAGCCTGCTAACGTTTACCTGACAATATAACATATGAAATCCATTATCCAAGGAGTTTTCTCCAATCAACATTATCATCATCATCACCATCGCCGGAGTCACCTTCACTTACCCAAGGCTAAGCCAGATATTCTTGGTTTCCAAATCGGGTTCTAGACCTCCCTCAGGGTTGCCCCCGAAATACGTGACGTACAGGCGATCCTTGTCCATACCAAGACGCTCAGTCAGCAGCTCCCACGCCCATGTGATCACTTCTTTCTGCAAACACGTGCCAAACACAGAATTTTAATTTTGTTCAATGTGTCAAATAGTTTACAAGGCCCAGAGATGGCAAGTCCTTCGGATGAGAGTATAAACCGAGGTCTAGCCTGTGCACAGACTTGTAAAGATCCTGACGCCCATGTCCTAGAATGGTGAGTGCCGGCTATTCAAATACACCCAGCAAGCACTTCTCTCCCATACTTGTTTGCCCGGGACTGTGCTCAGTGGGCGTCAGACCATGCCTCCATAAGCTGCAAGCGGCCACCTCAGGTGGCTTAAGTAAGGTACCGTTTACATCACAGCCTAGAGCAGCTCTAGAGCAGGAAAATCCCTATTAAATAAAAAAAAAAATTTTTTTAAGTTCCAGAAATCCCACTTCATATTCATAACAAATAAAGAAGTAAAATGCGTTGCTGAATACAACAAACAGGAACCCTCCTCCCAGACGTTAGCTGAATAAGAGGGTCTCTACCCAACACAGTAATTTATAACTAGAGGGGCACAGTCCATGTGATTCACATGCTCCTTATGGAACTTGCAATATTTAACATGAAAATTATTAATTAGTGCCCAAAAAAACCAATGGTGCATTAAAATGCAAAGTAATACCGACTTTGATTTTTCTGTGACCTTGAGATGACATTGATCTCTGGCTCCAAATAGCTATTAAATAAAGTACAGCAAAAGTTGTATTGTGCCAAAAAAGATGACCTTGGGATAACCTTACCTTTGGGATGATCTTGACCCTCACGTGATCTCTCATGCATGTCTGATCAAATAACCCAATGTTGTTTGTCATAGACCGGTTTTATAGTTATTTGGGTCCGATGACTTTACATTGTTGTTAGTCCGTTTTTTATGAGAAGATATCGGCAATTTTGTATGAGAGCGAAATTTTGATTGGTTGAGCTGGTCACATGACAGTTCACTAATGTACATTAAAAAATCTAGTCATTCTTTTCAATTCAAGATTTATTCGCCAAAGTGACATACATACAGTTATAGTATACATGACACACAGAATGCTTTAGATCAGCGGCAGGCATGCACAAGATACATAACAAACAAATAAAGCATAGATCTAGTGCGACCTATGTAACCACCAGTATAGACTAGACAGAAGACTCACGCCTGACTAGAACACTTATGTAGTACATAGAAATACAGACATCAACAAACACAACCGAATTACAGATAACAAAACATGTGCATGATTTTTAATGTACATCATCAGACACAGCAAATATACAGATGACCAAAATAGATTCGCACGCAGAAGCACCCTCCCGCAATTCTTTACTATACTAGAGATAGTTTGTCCAGCTGTGTCTGCAGGTATATATTGTTTATTATTTGAAATATTGAATTATAAATGTAGTATTATTAAATGATTATATTGTATTTGTTACGTAGTAAAATTAATAATAAATAATTTTTGATATTAGTGTTGAAGGATGGAGTGGGGAGGAAATGAAAATGGTGACTGCCTGTAATTTTTGAATAAGGAATTGAATTTGGATAATTATTTGATTTCAAGTTGAAACTACAATTGCAGTACAAAGGATTACGTTTATTTGTAAAAATGAAACTAATTGGTGTCACTGACGTAATAATTAGTTGTTATAATTAGTTGTAGAATTTGTGTTTATGTTGTGAACTGTATTCAATATGGATGAAATTGATTGTATTGCTGCACTGGTCCTGTCAAGGAGGAGACAGAGAGGTATGTGTAGTGGTCCCAAGAAAGTTTATGTATCTAGAAACTTAGTTGTTGTTAACTCCTTTGTCTGCAGAAGTCTCTAGCTGCGGAGCCCCAAGAATACGGAGAAGAAGACAAAGAGGACGAAGAAGAGGATGAAGAAGAGGAAGAAGCTGAAGAAGACGGAGGAAAAGAAGGAAGAAAGAAGAAGGGGAGAAGGAGACTGAGGAAAGGCGAACAAAGAGGAGAAAGAAGAGGCGGACGAGGAGGAGAGAAGGGAGACTGAGCAGAGGAGAAGAGAGAAGAAACGGCGAAGGCAGAAGGGGAATGAGATTGAGGAGCAGAGAAAAGAAGAAGACATAGGCAAAGAAGAGACTAAAGATGGTGTTAGTGCTGTCATCATAGCTACAGTGTGACTATTTATACGACTATATAACTTTCGTTTTCTTTCCTCTGGCGACAAATACTGAGAGTTGTGTGTTGTTTGTGAGTTGTGTATATACATTTCTTCAACGAATTTATTCTGCAACATGATATGAGTAGAAACAATTGTATTTCTTCCATTTGATTCTTGTTGATTCTGTACTAATGCTATTGTGTTTGATGTATGATATTGTTTGAAAGAGGGTGTGACAACTTCGTTTACTGTTACGAGTTAGAGAAGCTGTGAGACGGAAGAACACGCAGATTTCACGCAGGCATACGCACACATTCTGGAAATACCCCTTTTCGTTACATTGTAGCATAAAATAGCCATTCCATTGTACGAGACCTAATTTTTTGTATGCTTTTGCAAGGCCTAAAATAACCTTAACAGTCAAGATCAATGCAAAGCCGAACATTATGAAAGATCAATCTAAATACAAGAAGATTGGACTAAAAAACTGACTTTGGACAGCTCCAGTGACCAGGACCTTGAGGTTGACCAGATTTGCATAGTACACGTCTCATTGATATCTATCATGCGTCAAAGAATCAAAAATTCAATATTAATAAACTATAAAAAAAATAAAACATTTGATGACCTTATGACCTTGACGTCATTTATCGACTGATCATTTCGAGGTCTCATCTTACCAAGTTTGGTTGTGATAGCTGAAATAGGCTCTAAGTACTTAGCCATTTTAAAGTTTTTGCAGAGACAGACGGCGGACAGATGGCCCTTTTTTTTCTATATTATTTTTGGACTAGTATTTAGGACTCATTTAGCAGATTTGCGAAAATATTTTTTTTAAATGTTGGGGGTGGGTGGGTAATTTGCAAAAATATTTTTTAAAAATGTTGGGGGTGGGTGGGTATATCACTGCTATGAATGTGAGTCAAAACCTAAAAAATAATAGTATATTTTGTACCTTGTAGTAGTCTCCAAAGGACCAGTTGCCCAACATCTCAAAGAAGGTGTGGTGGTACACATCCTTGCCCACGTCATCCAGGTCGTTGTGTTTGCCCCCAGCACGGATGCATTTCTGGCTGTTGGCCGTGCGCACCCACTTAGCCATGTCGCTGTTAGGGTCTACCGTGCCGAGGAAAATGGGCTTGAACTGTGGAACAGATCAGAATAAATAAATAAATACATAAAATAATAAAAATAAAATAAGTAAGGTTCGCTTTCCGCCGGCTGACTGAGAAGAAAATGGCACTAACTTTTCGCATTTTTTTCTGCGTTCGCTGCTAATTATTGAGAAATAATAAAATAACACATATTAATGACGCATATGAGAAGAAAGATAATCTTATCTGTCATCACGCGCAATTTAGTCCGAGGCTTGAAAAACATCCACTTTCGAGAAAATCGATGAAAACATTAACAACTTGTATCTCCGTTAGTATGCTATGTAGAACAATGGCGGAAATTACGCGAGAAAGAGCTACATCTTCTCTGATTGGTTGTAAATTTTCGTTGTTTTCCGGATAAAGGTTAAAAGGTTACAGGTTACGAACCGAGCGTGATTTGAAGGTAGCGATTCACGGTGGCGAACTACAGAAGCGGCAAGAAAAACTTCACTAAGCATCGGGTTTAATCGGGCTCAGGAAATAAATAAAATTGCCAATCTAATAAATAATTATATCATCTAAAAGATCGTTTTATTTTCTTTCCATTGATATGCAATATGACTTTGTGAAACAAAATTATTTTAGTATTATTTTAGTTTTCTTTCACCAAATGTTGGCCTGTCTAGGCTTCTGCAGTGTAATCGCGCTTATTGTGACTGCGAGTTGGCCTTGCTAGTAAATAACTAAAATATTAAAGGAATAAATAAAATAAAAGTGAAAGGAATAAATAAAATTATAAATACATCATATAATCACTGTTAGGGTCCACCGGGCCAAGGAAAATGATACAAATAGTCCTAGAAAAGGTCAGAACAAATATAATATTAGGAAATCATCAAATGTGAAATCTCAATGCTACTTTCCACATTTTTCAGTTATCATTTTCCAATTCTCTCTCTCTGTGTTACATGGTATTTATCAATTGTTGATTCAGCCTCGATGCACGAATCTTGATATGTGTAACTCGAATTCGTTTATCCCCGCAGCCTGTTCACTCAGCAGCATGGCAGGAGTCATCGTATAACGTTTTCCAACTTTATTCAGCAAACATAAACAACAACAAGATCACTTCCCAAACCACTTTCAAGCAGACAGTGCATTACTTATATAACTGCTCTGCAATTGAGAAAAAATTGTAACATTCCAACATGACGCAATAACACCCAATCAAAATACAACCAGAACTATGGCTATGCACTGTCTTACGTCAAATAATGTTTATGAATCTACGATTTGACCAGCTGTTACCCACAATATCTGGAAGCATTGATCGATAATAAACAAGCAGTTTCAGAAAATTCTCAACAATATCGACTGAAGAAAATTATCAACATACAAAGCTTCTTCTAGTAACAGCGCAAAATCACATCAAAGGTAAATTGCATGCTTTGCAAAATAAAATTATCGGAACAATTATGCGCGTCTCAATCGTAACAGACTCTCTCTCTCCCCCTTTTCTTTCTTATATTTTAGAAAAGTCAGTTCAGTTGTCAGACTATACCTGGTTCATGCCAGCATTGGCAAACAACAGGGTGGGGTCATCCAATGGGATGGTGGATGAAGAGTGGACATAGATGTGTTCCTTTTCGCCAAAGAAGTCGATGAATTTCTGGCGAATCTCGGTTCCCTTCAAACTGGAATCCATCCTGCTGTTTCACTAGACTCCTCTCACTTTCAACTAGTTCAAATCACTGATAACTCTTCTGGTGGCTGAAAAAGAAATTAAATAAGAGTAAGAGGCTGACCAACAACATGTGCCCTGTATTCATCGATTTATTTTTATTATTATAATTTATGTGACACCTTTTTCTTTGGAGTAGGCAACCAACTTCTTTATCTTATCCTCTTATCCTGTCCCGTAACCCTGAGGTTGTAGGGGCACTACAGATGATTGTTTAACCAGCATACTCCATCTTTCTCTGTCCTCAGCAGCCCTGATGGCAACTTCAACCTGTTGAAGAAACTTGCTGCTCATTTACTAACTTTTCCCAAGAGTTGGCTGGAATTCCAATTCATCATAGGATATATATATTATTATTGGAATTCCAGCCACATCTTAGGACACAAATATATATAGGAATTCCACTTCCAGTCAAAACTGTGACTGGAGTGGGGAGAAGCTACAGAATGAACAGCAAGTTTCTTCCCGATAAACACTACTAGTAGGTTTCCATTTACACTGGAGTCACATTCCTCCTATGGCATGTACACTGAAACCTATCACGCAAGAACAGCAATATCCAATTCCAACACTAACAGGAGTAACTTATTCAGGTTATTGGGGAAAAAATTATTGAAAGAAATTGACCATCCAGCAATACCTCGAGTCTATGGAAACTGTCACTGCTTGTGTTGTTCGGATTTCTATTCATTTCATGACTCAATTTATGAAGTTTTTCCTGATGATGCAAACTTAGGAAACTGAACGCTTTCTATTCAGATTAGGGCACAGGCTGAGAAGTCTCGTCTTTCGTAGGCCTCAAAGGCTCAATTACTATACTACGCACGTACGTAGGAGGCTCACGAGTTTACAAAGACAAAAGAAAAGACTTCAGAGCCTGTGATTAGGGCAACAAACGACAGTATTGAGTGTGGGTACAAGGAGGAAGAGTGTTGAAACAGTGATGAAATGGATCAAGACTAAACCGGATTGTTTAGGTTACAAGCCTTATAGAATTCCAGATTGTCTTAAAATGACAAGATATGTATGCTAGATAATACAACACGACTTCATGGACGATCCTAAAATGACAGTACTTAACAAATGTTATATCCATGAGTCAATCACGCATCAACAATATTTTCTTTATTTTTCTTCTTTGCTGATGTTGACAACAAACTGATGCAACTTCTGGTAAACATATGTAGGCCCATTCGATTTTCTAAAAATAACACTTATTGATTGACCAAATAGAAGTAATAATCATGGATTCCCCTGTTGTTGTTTTTTAACAGAATTAAACAATACCTTACCTGATATCTTTGCCAAAGAATCCAGACGCAAAGAAACACGCACGCTAACACCTCAACTTCGAACCTCACAACGTGTTGTCTGCTACGGTAAACTAAATTTTGTAACCCTCCCTCCCTCCACCCCATTTTTTCTGAAACGTAAAAAACACATCCTGTTTAGTTTTACTACTAATAGAAACCAATTACATAAAAACCATACATTGCTGTTTATACTTGATACATGCCATGTCATAGTCACAATATTACAAAATATTAGGTTTGTGAAATATTGGGTGGGGGGATAAATAAATGGGAGACAGAACACCGGAAGCACCTTGTTAACAATTTTTCTACTTCCGCATATACTTCCGGTATTGGAAACACGAGGAGTGTTCTCATGCTATATTTTTAGTGATCTGCAACCTGATAAAAGTTGACAATGTATATGATGTACTACATTGATGAAAATGGAAAACGTGTTTATACGTTGAAGGTATATTTTGGCGCAAGACATGCCACTTTTAGTTTAGATCATGAGTTCGAAAAACGTGCTGTTAATTGCTGGGACTATGATATGATAGTACAGTATGCTTTTGTTTATTGCATGTATCATTGTATGTTTAATCTAGGCTAATGTTTTGTGTAAAATAGTACATTGATTACGTAAACTTTTGAATGAGAGGATGAAACTGAAAGGTCCTATTTGTTACTAATTTGTTAACTAGCTTATAAGCTGTAAATAGAGCAAGTTATGAATTTTGATAATTACTAAATTAGCGTTTTCATTGTGAAGATCAGATGATAGGACACTAGTTGTCTAACAGTTGTTAATGTCTGCAAGTATTTATGTAGCATATGAACATTTATTTTTTCCACTCTTTTTTTCAGAAAGTGGATCCAGCTGGTAAGCCAACCATGTCGGCACATCCAGCACGATTCTCTCCTGATGACAAGTTCTCTGCCCAGCGCGTTGCTCTAAAGAAGCGCTTTGGAATTCTCCTGACCCAGGCTCCAAAGCCAGCATATTGAAAACTTGACCAAAGAACACATGGATCAGAAGAATGGCGTATGAATGGATAGAAAATGGATCATTGAAAACTTGACTGAAGAATACATGGATCAGCAGAATGGCGAATAGATGAATGGAAAATGGATAAAGGACTAGCTTTGTTGACAATACAGGACTTTTGACTGTTATTGCCGACTAGAACTAGTAGAAAAACTCTACACATTTTGGCAGCAGTTGCATTGTGAACGTTTGTGCATCATAAGTGTTCCCAGATTCATAATTTCATTATCAGCGACTTCTGGATCATCCTAGATGACATGATTTGCAAGTGTTGTGTGTTGTTGAGTATATGTACGAGAGAATGTAATATGTATGCATGGGCGTATATATATCGTGTGTGCATGGATATTATGTGTATTTTAAACGTTGTATGACTATCACCATCAGTTGTAGTTGTTGGAAAGCACAATAGTGTCAACATTAACCAACATGTTTTTACCTCTTTGTGTTTACATTTTTGTTTTAAGTAGGACTAAGTTTGTGATTACAACAACTGGCTTTGTTTTTAAAATATAAATGAAGAAAACAGATTTGGACAATTTATTCAAGATTAATTTCATTAAGGAATAAGGCTAAGCAATTTGTGAGATAAAATTCCCATGGAATCTAGCTCAACATAAGAAATCGGACTATTGGTAATTTTCTTCTCCGAAGTTATTATTGTTTTTTTTAAAAAATATTATATCTTTGAATGACAATGATCTTGTTTTCTTTGATTTTTGTTTTCAATCCGGGGATATTCTAACATGTACTGTGTTTATGTGAATGATAGTCTATTTTGTTAACAAAATGACGAGATGGTGAAAATAAAGAAATGGAAAATAATTTTTTCTTTTGCTTCTTTCTTTTCTTAAAAATTTCTACATGTGAAGTGAGCAATTGTAGTAGATCGAACATGTGCTTGTTTGGTGTTGAGTCAATTACACATTTTCGATTGTTATATATATTATTACTTTAAATCGCACACATTGAGGTAAGGGCAAGGTTCAGAAAAGGAGTTGAAAAATTGTGACATATGTATATAAAAAGATTAAATCAACTGCCATAGCAGCACGAATACTGAAATTTAAAACCCAAATGCATGGAAACAATGAAGCAAGTCCTGTAAGTAATCTAAATACAATTGGAAGCAAATTTGCATTTAAAACCAGTTTATTAGAAGAGCTGAAAAAAAATGTGTACAGAAGTCATAACATTACACATCAGAAAGGGAAGTTTGCTTTACATCGACAGTCAAGTCACCAAACATTTAACTTCAAAAAGGCCAACAAACTACTTCTACAGTTCCTGAGGAAAATTTATAACACGAAAATATCACGTTTATCTCACAGATAATGAATATTTCGCAGTTAACTTCAAGATTAGTCAAAACATCTATTTTTTAAAATGTGAATACAGCCATAACAAATATATATATATACAGAAATGAAGTAGTGCAGTTAAATGCAATCATTTAAGTTTGTTTGTCTTTGGATAAACACAAAAAGATCTAAAAATACATTAGAAAGCATACGATGCTTGTAAAGGATTCAAGATGTCATAACTTCACACTGTCACTAGCATTTGTCACATTTTGTGTGTGGATAAAGACTATCGTTTATGAAAAATGGTAACTGACTTGTCAGATTAACAAAACTCACAAGGCTAAATAAATACTCTGACAAATTGGAATTAACCATGGAGTTAACTCGTTTTAAATATTTTAAATATAAACATTTTAGGAGTGGAGTACATAACTTCATTTCCCCCGTTGGGGTGTCGGGGGTTTCAGTATAATTAGTATTCCCACTTTTTGGAAATTTAGTGCTTTAAATTCTCACTGTCGCTGTCTTTCTCATTTGTTCTTTCTCATTTTTGCTCTGTTCTATCAATCTGCTATATTATCTTCTTCTTCGCTAGACCAGTCATCTACCTTTTTTCTTGAAAACTCTTCCGGGACAAGACTCCTTATTTGTGTGTGAGGTCTGTTGGATCAGCTTGGGAATATTGGACACTTTCTGCCAGGTGGTCACTAGGGCTTCCTATGATGTTATTATTTAGCAATGTAGGCAGTTTATATGTATGTGTTTTGTTAATAATTTATAATGATGTTTGTATTCTATTTTGTTTTTTGTAAATGGGGGTTCGATAAATTAGAATATAGCCTCAGCGTCCCCTGCGTGGGATGTCTTTATTGTAAAGTGACTGGATGGTGGAGAGCTTTCAGTGTTACCACTAGGGTTGTTTCAGCAGATCTTTTATGCTGATCAGGGGTTGTCCAGTCCTGATTTGGCTCGGAAGATTCCGCTGAACCTAAAGCAATAATCAGGTAATGTAATGTAACATAACTTCATTACACGAATGGATTGATGAATGTTGTAAAGTAAAAGTTTGCATTGAATAAAATCAGTTATGCTGCCCAAAATTATTTATGACATTAACAGTTGACATAACGTGAATTACAATTATCAATGAGCAACTTAGCTGTTATCTATAGAACGGTTGATACTGATAGGCCAAATAATTCTTGGACATAACCTCACCCAGTGATTCCTTAAGAGAAGGCAAGCAGTTAAAGAAAGCTTATTTAAAGTAGAACTTGCATTGATTTATACAAGTACACATAAATGAAAGTAATACTGAGTAAAATTAATTGGAAAGTTGTCTGACTTCACAACGTGGACCTAAATTCAAAATGCCAGCGGGGTGGAGAGGGAATGGATTTTTTTTTCAAAATACAAGGTTCCAATATCCAAATTGTGAAAACAAATTTTAAAAATGGGAAAAGGACATAACTGGTTAACATTGACCTATTCAACACAGTGTTGGTAAAAACAACAAGCAGAAAGCGCTGCTAAATTACTACATTACTTCACACTGTAACATGGCCTGTTTTTGCTCGTATAGAAACAAACTGATAATAAAACCAAAAATAGTGGTGCAGAAGTAAAAACAAGGAATACTTCTAAAATCATGAATCTATCTCCTGAGAAGTGATTTAAAAAAAAAAAAAAAAAAAGCAAAGCACAACGGCATAACTATTCCTGATTATATTAACAGATGAAGAACTCTTTTAAAAAGGGGATACATTGCTAAGTCAAAACAAGAGCAAAGCATACAAATAACAGAAAGAAGTCTTTCAGTATCGACTGGTCAAAAAACAAAAGTTCATTTCCGAGCAATAATATACACAAAGTTCATTTCCTAGCAATGTACACCCCAAATATAAAGTAAAACATTCTTCGATCCTAGCGCCTGTATATACTCGGTAAGCACTTTAACGATGTGTGGTTCAAGAAGGAAGTATTCCTAACCACTCCGTACTCTGGCCACTTCCAGCCTTCTTGTATGATGCACTGGGTCTGGTCATGGAGGTATGTACAGTCACATAGGAATGGCAAAATAAATCAGATCAAATCCCCATAGTTAACAATCAATCACATGTTTGGAACAAAACTAGCTTCATTAAATTATTATAATGTGAAATACATTAATTGAAGAGCTTTGGTGGAAAAATAATGGTGTATGTAGCTTCACCATTTTGATGTAGGCTTGCTTTGACAAAGAATGTAAAGTTATGCTCAAGGAGTGGAATCATCTTTTGAGTGTAAATAATGTATTATCTTTCCAAAAACTAAATATCACTTCAAATTTTAAAATGAAATAAAAAACGAATTGTGTTCATAATTTTACAAAATCCACTTACTTTCTGGTTTTGGAAGTAAGTATTGAAGTTATGTACTAACAGAAATGGTCTCATAATGAATAGAAGAAACAAATAAGTGCGATATGTGTTATTAGTCTATGAAAAGAAATATTCCATCATTGAAACAAAACAATAAAACACCTATAAGACCAAGAAATTTTGGGTTGTGAAGTTACGCACATAAATGAATTAGACTAACAAAACTTGCCACATGAATTTATATGGTTAGCGGTGTATTTGTCCGCAATGAAAATATAATCCGTTTAAAAAATAAATATTTTACATTGATCTGACTATATTACTCTTTTAAAAATTGTGTACGTTGCTTCATGGCAAATTATTTAACTCAGGTGCAAAAATAATGGATATTATCTACAAACAAGAATGTTTACTTAAACATCTTTGTAGTGATGCTGTCGACTTAAAATAAACATACATTTTTATCATAAAAGCTTGAGATTTACTCCATCAATGTTGACAGAAAAGTTGAAAAACATTGACCAAGCCATCAAAAACATGAGTACATAATTTAGATAAAAAAAATTCATGACACTCGACTTACCTTAATTTTTGGTCAAATCCACTTCACTTCTTCCTTGTTCCTCCATAACAAGTTGAATGTAAACAAAGGCAGATTCTTTCGAGCGTTAAAATTGATGCTAACCACATTATTCAGAAAATGAGGAGCCTCAGAAAAAGGATAACATTACGTTTGGTTTCCATGAAACAAAAGTAGACATCAATTTGTTTGCCTATTCGATTCATTATATAATTATTCTGATTATTGTATTGCTTATATTAAGTTTTAGAATCATGTTTAATAATTTTATAAGAAATAAAGCGAATTACAAAGCCAGTGCAGATTAATAAACCCTGAAGCTGAATCACGAAAACACGTGACCTACTCGGGAGTTGCTGATTTCGATGCACATCTGCAAAGGATACGAACCAATTTTCACATTTAAATTTTTTTTTCGTACCCTTTATACATTTTTACTTTTGGAAATGAAATTTTTAAAGATATTCTTTGAAGCAGTTTTATGCAGGTCATCAAATACCAAACACGCTGGTTACGATGTCACTTAAAAAAAATAAATAAATAAAAGCTGATCGTCATGTCTTTCATAATAAATTTTCTATTCTTTGACATGGTTTATCGATGCGTTTTTGATGTCAAAATGAAGAACGACCTTTTCTGTGCCAGATTCACATTTGCTTTTGTTTCAAGTGATGATGTGCAATGAGACAGCTTCCTCACAAAGAAACTGTACCAACGCAAAATTGAGTCCGACGTCATTTCAGAGCCTTGCCCACACACACACACACACACACACATATGTGCATATATATATATGAATGATCTAAAAAAAAAATTTTTTTAAACTTATGACAGAAAATGCTTAGAATTAACATAAACACAAGAATTACAATGGTTGACCAGGCATTTATTTGAAGGAAACATTTCTCATCTGATATTCATTTTATCTTACACAACATCGCAACATCATCCAATTCAATTCAATAACCATTTTGAACATTAACAATAATAACAGACCATCAACCATTTCAAAATTACAATGCATGAGATTAAGAACCACCAACAAAATGTTTACAATTTACAATCAAAACAATGCAAAAAGAATAGTCTTAATTGCTTAGAATTTAGAAACAAATATTTTCTTAACACACTGTATTCCACATTAACTTCTCATTAATTAATCGAAAAGGTTAAAAGATATAACAGAACAATCCTTTGCCATTGTTTATCTGTGCATATTTTAATGTCATCTTTGAAAATAGAACTAGATAATGAGACACGTTTTAAGTTTCATTATTATTATCTAGAATATTAATTCATTTTCACAACACTTGAACAATCTTGATTCATGCCATGTGCCTGCACGCTCAAATATATATGCCAAATACTTGCCAAATGTCCTGAAGCACATTCCAAGTGTAAATATAGACATCACCCAATCTTTCCAGAAAATATCAGGACGGTAAAAAGAATGCAGCAAGTTCTTCATAACAGAAACGTTTAAACAGTCAAACAAAATTTCCAACAACAAAAAACAATACTAACGAAGTATAACCAGTGAAGAATACATGTAAACCCCAAGCAGTAATTTTATGGCATCGACCAGGAATTGATTTGTGTTTATAATATAATATACCACTATTGCCTCAACCTATTGCTTCATGTTCAGCGAGACGGATCTTTTGTTCTGGTAGATCTCTAGACTTAATTATCCACGCCCTGACATTTCTAAAAACACTTCATATTAATCTTTATTACTTTTATTTGAGTTTGACTTGACACACGACTGGATTCTTTTAAAAATGTTTTTACTTTTGGGGAGAAGAGCAACAGTGCTAAACGTTGTGTCAGAGAAATGACCCTTGTGAGAAATGTCCTCTGCATTAAAACGTGAATTACCATTTTTTGCATTGAATCAATAATTATATAGCTGAATGTACACTGATACAGCTCAAAACTTGAAAACATTAGCCACCAAAGAAGTCTTGATTTGCCTTATATGTTTAAAAACAGCTGGTGCAATACAAGACACATGACAATACTGAAATGTGACCTGCAATTATAAAATGGTTTTGCAGAAGAAATATGTAATGCACGAATAGATGAAAATATGATCACAGATAACAAAATCAAATCAAATGAACAATTGTTAATTTAAAAAATCTGTAATCTTTGCCGCACCATAGTTTATATATTTAACAACAACATAATCTGGACGGATTTGTTTAAAATCAGCAGAAAATGGTACCTCAATACTGTTTATTAAAAAAAATAAAAAAATAAAAATAAACCAATTGTACATAGTTTTATTTGGACGGTTTTAATAATATTTATAATCAGCAGAAAAATCCTGATTTAATTAATATTAGTAATACTTTTGAGAATAAAACTTTTAATTTGCCATCGCTAGATACTGTACTCTTGCGAAACATGGACAGCAGACCTACAATGAAGAATACAATCAAGAATATAAAGCACGGAGATAAGATATCCAGCACATCAATGACAAAGTCCGACAGATCATCACACAATCCATTGGACAACACAATGACATGCTAACAGCAGTGAAGAAATGGAAACTCTGATGGTATGGCCATGTCACCAGAGCCCGGAGCATCAGGCCAAGGCCTAACCAAAGACCATCCTGAAAAGACCATCAAGCAAAGCATGATGCAAGAAGGCAGAAGAAGGGGAAGATGGAAAAAGAAGTGGGAATATAATATTTGAGAATGAACTGGCTTGACACTGAGTGAAGCCATGATATGAGGGCTGCTGAGGACAGAGAAAGATGGAATATGCTGGATAAACGATATCTATGGTGCTCCAACTACTTTCGAGTTACGCGATAGGATAGGATTCCAGAGGATGAACTGAATACAAAATTAGATGAAATTACAATGTGAACATGTGTAAAATCACAAGGTAAGTTTTTAAAACAAAAGACTGCAAATCACTGGTTCCAAACATAATAATAACAGTTGTAAAGTACAATATTCTCTATAAAAATCATTACATTTAAAATTTTAAAAATCTGACTTGCAATGTAGCCTTCCATAGTGTTGATTTCCTGTTTTTAAAAAAGTGCCCAGTTAATTTCCAAGTTTAATGTTTTTCAACACTAGAATCACCCCCCCCCCCCCCCCTCCCCCCCAGACGTTTCTAAAAGAAAGATGAATAGAACACCAACATTAGCAGAAATAATCCATCCAATCAGCTTAGTTTCAAATTAGGTCTTTATATTCATAGTAAACCAACAAATACAACTGAGAAAAAAATGCAGATACTTCTGTAAAAAAAAAAGCTTATAAATTTGAACACAATGTGATGAACATTGATATTACTTGAATAAAAATTCAACTTAAAAGATTTGTACAGAATTACAAAAGGATAGTTGAAACAGAAATGCTACTGCTTTGAGAAATCACCTACTCCAATTGTGCTGGGAAAAAAATTATATGCATTAGATTGGATTTCTTTAAAAGAAACCAATGTAATATATAAAGACTGATTTTGTTCATTACACTGATTGAGCCTACACGATTTGAAAAACTTAAAACCTATCTATAGAAGACAGCTAAATACTGCAACTGCTATTTCACTCAGAAGTGAACTGTAGCCTTTCTTATTTTTATCAAATAATATAAAATGATTAAATATTGGTGAGAAATGTCCCTAAAATTGCTGTCTGGCATCAAGCATTGGCATCTTCAATGATTGTTACCCTGTTGTTACACAAGCTATGGCACAAGATTTATTGATCTAACACCCACCACCTTCTCCTCTGTTGTGCCCAACTTAGCTAATAGATCGATGATGGCAAATTAAAACAGTTTCAGTTTTAGCACAATAATTGATACTCGGGTGATTAGGTACATCTGTGGATGACAGCGCGATGCACCGAGTGCTACAAATCTGCTCTGGTAGCTGAAGCAGAAGATTGGCAGCTACGCAACCTCTCACCAGAGAGCTTATGCCAGTGTATGTATGTTAGCAACATAATTATCCAAATTCAGAATTCACTATAGAAATGAACTAGTTTTCTTATATACGCTTATATCTATATATATATATAAGTAAACTAGTTTCCAAACTAATTACATCTGTGTGTGTGTGTGTGTGTGTGTGTATATATATATATATATATATATATATATATATATATATATATATATATATATACTCGATTTCTTTGTATTTTTCATTCGCAAAAAATGATTGCTAACCATTATTGTCTACAAAAATTGAATCATTTGTCTTGAGGGACCTCTCCACATACCTAGTTAAGTACTCAGCATCTATAGTAATATCAAATATTTACATCCTTGTGACAGACTTCTCAAAATGCAAATACACCTTGTTTCACTGATAACACGCACCAGATATGCAATGAAAGCCCTTTTATTTGTATGTCATGACTCTCTTCCACAATAACCTGCATTTCCTATCAACACACCACAATACATACAATCTATACAACTGAC
The DNA here is from genome assembly GCA_036898135.1 of Oncomelania hupensis. Classification (NCBI taxonomy): domain Eukaryota; kingdom Metazoa; phylum Mollusca; class Gastropoda; order Littorinimorpha; family Pomatiopsidae; genus Oncomelania; species Oncomelania hupensis. Next base: position 55,136,167 of record CM072519.1, read on the forward strand.
AACAACATCAGGATGATACAAAACAAGAAAACCAAACAATGATCATGAAGACTAGTAGTTTAGAAAACATCTCGTTTTATGGTCAGGTATGACTGTCATGGACTCCTTGTATTATTTCTCCCCACAGTTTATGATCGGCATATTATATTCACACTGTTAAATGCATTTACAGGAGTCTACATTCAAAATTTTTGCATTGATATTTCATAATGATAGCACACTTCTCACAATAGTAAACTCTGCTTTCTTGTTGTTTTTTTTAACAGGTTTCTATATTTTCTGTACACAACACGTTTTGATGGTCAACTCAAGCCATTGTTCTCTTGTGCGCTGTTGCACATTCCGCTATAAACCATAATTGTTACATTCAAGTTTACACATTCAGAGTTACATTTTCAGCAAAGTAACTTTACTCAGCCGACGCACAAAAAATCGTTTCCTTCATTTGACCGTTTTTAAGCAGCACATTTTCTGCATGGTGTTCAGGACAGTCTTTCATCATCTCCTTCTTATTGTAACTGTTACAAAGAGGGGATTTTCAACGTTAGCTAGGTGTACATGGCTTTTAATATTGCAGTGTAATCAAGGCCATTATTAGTCCTGCAGCTGGTCGGGCTGTTGTGGAGACATGAGGTGATGCCGACATAATTTTCGCCAAGTCGATCTGTCTGCAGCTGTAGTCGGGACATGTGGCATGTCCAGCGCTGTCCATAATATTTTTCAGTTTACCAAACCGCAAACACCCGACGAAGCAATAAATAAAATTTTGCTGGAAACATTTTTTTTTTCAGGTAAAGAAGCAGGGGAGGTTGGGGTGGATGGGTGGTTTGGTGGAGGTATGCTGCAGCAAATAGTTTTTACACTTTGTCAAATATCCTCAGGATTCTTTCTCTCCCACTTCTGATGGGACCCACAAAATCACTGAAAATAGAGTCGGAAAATTCTGCCAGTAACTCTAAGGCTAGGCTTCATATCTTTTCACTCTTCTGCTGAACACAACGACTGCTAAGAAGACCTGGACTTGGCGCTGGGTAAATGTGGGTCTGGTTCATCTTGAATGTTCCAGCTCATCAGATTGTCACCATCTGCACCTGAACAGTCAACTAAAATATTTGAGAAAAAAATTAAAATTTAAAAAAAAAAAAAAACTACTTCACAGAATTTTGTTTTTGCTGTTGCTGCTGCTGATGACAATGAAATATATTAGGAAAAACTACTCCATAGAATTTTGTTGCTGATGTTTATGACGATTATTGATGATGACAATGATATTAGGAGGAAGAGGAGGAGAAGGATGATGATGATGATGATGATGATGATGATGATGATGATGATGATGACAGCACTGATTAAAAAAATCTGTTGTTGTAGACAGCACAAATAATCGACAGAAAATGTTACCCAGTCTTGTGGGAAATAAAGTTCTATTGTTGCCGTTTACGGCAAAACCTTCAAACTTTAGGCATGAAGGATAACGAATGAGCAAAGCTCACCAATATCTGAGGTGGTTCTGGCTTTCAGTGTGGAGTTGAAGGATGTCATAGTGTCCACAAACTGCTGTCTCTCTCGACCCTGAAAATAACCACAGTTGTCCAATGTCACTAAACATGAAATTAGGAAAAACAAATTTGTTTTATATCATACAAAATGTGTCACAAAGTACAAAACCAAACAGCATTAAAACTGAATTTGCAAACTCAGGTATCAGCATTGTTAGACAGTCTAATAATAACAACAAATAATAATAATAATAATAATAATAATAATAATAATAATAATAATAATAATAATAATACAGGATGCTTCCATGTGTTTTTTTTCTTCAATAGAAACTCAATGTCTAAAGGATGTTTCCATTAGTTTTTCTTCAATCAAGCTCGATGTCTAAAGGATGTTTCCATGAGCTTATCCTTCAATCAAGCTCGATGTCTAAAGGATGTTTCCATGAGCTTATCCTTCAATCAAACTCGATGTCTAAAGGATGTTTCCATGAGCTTATCCTTCAATCAAACTCGATGTCTAAATGATGTTTCCATGAGCCTATCCTTCAATCGAACTTGATGTCTAAAGGATTTTTCCATTAGTTTTTCTTCAATCAAACTCGATGTCTAACGGATGTTTCCATTAGTTTTTCTTCAATCTAACTCGATGTCTAAAGGATGTTTCCATGAGCTTATCCTTCAATCAAACTCAATGTCTAAAGGATGTTTCCATTACTACCATTAGCTTTTCCTTCAATCAAACTCAATGTCTAAAGGATGTTTCCATGAGCTTTTCCTTCAATCAAACTCAATGTCTAAAGGATGTTTCCACAAACTCAATGTCTAAAGGATGTTTCCACAAACTCAATGTCTAAAGGATGTTTCCACAAACTCAATGTCTAAAGGATGTTTCCACTAGCCTTTTCTTCAAACTCGATGTCTAACAGTAACTGAACTTGAACCGTCAGATATCCAGTCCTTCGATGTTTAGATTCAATAATAATAATAATACCGGATGCCATCACGCATTTTTTCTTCCATCAAAGTCGGTGCACTGATCTGATTCAAGTTTCTTGAGCAAATAAAAATTGGGGAGCTTTATACTTCTAATATTCAAGCCTTATGCCGATGCAACATGATATTAACAAAAACGTTTCTGGAAATATGCTACATTTTTGCATACTGACTTTTCCAGAATTGAGCTCTCTGATGGCTTTGAGGATCTGTCGTCTGGAGTCGACATTTGGGATGCCCAACTCTTTCAGATCTTCATCTGTCAATGTCAGGAATGCTTCCATGTCCACCTGCACAAGATAGAGGATATCAAATACAGGATACAGAATATCAAATACAGGAGACAGTATACCAAATGCAGAGTATTAAATAAGATACAGTATACCAAATGCAGAGTATCAAACACAGGATACAGACTATCAAATACAGGATACATAATATGAAACACAGGCTCCAGGTATAGAATAGCAAATAAGGAATATATAATAATTATCTAATAGAGGGCACAGATCAAACACATGATAAAATACAGAATATCAAGTACAGGATACAGCATACACAAAACAGAATATCCAATACAGTGTATACCCCACCAAATGCAAAAATCATTGCTCATGAGAATGTGGCATTCGGATATATAATTAGGCAAACAAGTACAAGAAATATTAGCTATTGGTCTTGAAAACATGTGAAAACATAATTAGCTGACATACTATGCTGGCTGTTGCTGCTTTTCTCAAACCCCAGGAGGAGGAGGAGGAGGAGAAGGAGTAGTGTGGGAGCAAAACAGGCCATGAAGCCTTTCTAAATGCCCCTTCGTCAACTTGGCAATAGCTCAATCGGTCTTTTGAGCATGTCATTTTCCTAAGCATTTCATTCATCATCGCAATAAAACATATTTTTAAACTCTGGAAGTGTCTAACTTGTTTTTAAACGTATTTATGCTTGGTGCATTCTTAAGTAAGAAAGGTAGATTATTCCAGTTAGTAGCAACTCTGATAAAAAAGGAAAACTTCCTTATATTTTTATTGGAATGCTGCTTCCCTTTGCACATACATATAATATTGCAATGAGGCAATGCAAAGAAATCGGACCACTTTAAATCATCCAGTTCATTGTAAATTTGTTATGCTTGTATCAAATCCCCTCTAGTTCTACGGCCATCCAATGAATGCAGTTCTAAGTACTTTAATCTTTCATGATAGGACCTATCCCTACAGGCCTTCACAAGTTTTGTAGCTCTCCTCTGCACTCTCTCAATTGTCTGTCTTTTTAACACAGCATACCATACTGTATTGGCATACTAAAGATGAGGCCTACCCACTGACTTTTACAATTTACAGAAAATTTCTTCATCTATAAAACTGAAAGTCCTGTTAATAACTCCTATCATTTTGTTGGCTTTATTGACACAATTCTATATAATTATGTGGATCAAATGAGAGGGCTTTGTCAAATGTCCTACCCAAATCTTTCTCTTCATCACATGTCAGAAGTGGTCTATTATCACCATGAACTTTCATTGTATATTTACTCTGAGGATGATACTTACCAACATGCAACACTTTACACTTTTCAACATTAAAATATAAATTCCACAAGTTTGACCAATCTTGTAAGCTGACAAGATCTTGCTGCAATTTAACACCATTGCTAGTAACGTCATATATTTTTATGTCATCTGCAAATATTTTACAAGTGCCCTGTACACATTCTGGTAAGTCGTTAATAAAAACTGTAAATAATATCGGGCCTAAAATGCTACCTTGGAGAATACCGCTCCGTACTTTCATTTTACTAGACATCTCACTGCCAACTCTTACTGCTTGTTCTCTGTCAGTCAAAACGTCGCACATCCTGTCAACAATATTTCCTTTAATACTGTAAGCTTTCAGTCCTTGGTGGGGTACAGAATCAAACGCTTTCCAGAAATCAAGGTAAATAATATCAAAAAAGTTCTTATTATCTAATAAAACAGTAATATCTTCAATAACTTGCAGCAACTGAGTAACGCAAGATCTTTTTTGGGGGGGGGGAAACCGTGCTGGCAGTTTGCAAACAATGTGTTCTCGGTACAATGGCCTACTATAACATCCCGAATTAAGGACTCCAATATTTTACCAGCAATACAGGTAAAACTTACCGGTCGATATTTCCAGCATCGGATGACAGCTTTTTTTGCTTTGTTTAAAACTGTCAACACGGACATCAAAGTCCAAGGCCAATCCCTCAACACAGTGCATAGCTTCAAATATTTAGGAGCCATTGTATCAGACAATGGGTCCCGACAGGAAGTCCTCTCCAGGATCGCACAAACAACTGCTGCCCTGACAAGGTTGAAGCCCATTTGGAAAGACAGGACCATCAGTCTACATTCCAAAGTAAGACTGCTGCGCTCCCTTGTCATCTCCATCTTCCTATATGCTTGCGAAGCATGGACCCTCACAGCAGATCTCCAACGAAGAATACAAAGCATGGAGATGAGGTGCTACAGAAGACTTCTGGGCATTTCCTATACCCAACACATCACCAACGACGAAGTCCGACAAGCCATTGGACAACACGATGACCTGCTAACAGTGGTGAAGAAACGGAAACTCCGATGGTATGGCCACGTCACCAGATCATCAGGCCTTGCAAAGACTATTCTGCAAGGCACAGTGCAAGGAGGTAGAAGAAGAGGGAGACCGAAAAAGAGGTGGGAGGACAACATTCGTGAATGGACTGGTTTGACACTGAGCGAAGCCATCAGGGCTGCTGAGAACAGAGAAAGATGGAGTATGCTGGTTAAACGATCATCTGTGGTGCCCCTACGACCTTCGGGTTACGGGACAGGATAGGATAGGATAGGATTAAAACTGTATAAAACCCATCTTTGGACAACAATGTTACGCGTCCTCTTTATTAAACATAGGAAGAAAAGAATTTTAAAACGCAAAAAAGAAAATCAAGAATGAACAAATCTTCTAAACAAGGCATATGTGTCACTAGACTATGGAAACACCTAGAAAATACTACAGTTTATCCAATTCTAATTTTCTTCTCATTATACCTTGTGTTTACATACCTCCTGTTCCTCAAAGATAGGATTGTACTTTTCCAAGGACAGTTTCCTCAAGATGCCCGATAGCTCATCTGCAACGGAAAATGTCAAATATACTGAGCACGGAAGACAAAGCATAATGGTCACCATCATACAAATATATTATATATAGGAGATGAGCTGGTGACGCCGTTGGTTAGTCTCCACATGCTGAAGATCGCGGGTTCAATTCCCACAAGGGGCGAACTTATGTGACTTAGGTATGAGACTATTCAGGTACTGAGGATTTTCTCCGGGTTCTCTGGTTTCCTACCTTCTTTCAATAATGGTATTGGATGCAGTCAATCTATTTAAAAAAATTAAAATAACGTTTGACTGCCTTTACCATCTTCTAATAGTGATCTCCCTGCCTTTACACCACATATTTTGGGTGATAGATGTTTGTAGTGAATGTGAGAGTGGGTGAAACTTGTGAGCATTGTTGGAATAGATCACCCCCCTTTGAGCCCGACTGGTGATTGGAAGAAAATAACGTATATAACCTCCATAATAATAATAAGTATCATTATTATTATTATTATTATCGTTTGTTAACACTACTATTCAGTACACACTGAAAAAATCAAAACTGAAATGTTTAACACTGTTTTATACACATTGTTAATTACAATAACATCAAACTGCACTAATGACCACGATGAAGGTGTAGACGACTTCAAATTCGCAGAATTCCCAGCGAGCCGAAGAACAAAATAACCATGCTACAGCCTGCCCCTCAAAATCTACATAGGACCATAATAATGGAATTACCATAATAATGGAGGAATTCAAATGTAAAATAATTTTATTTATACCATCACCAGATTCCTTTTCTCGTAATGAGCTCAATGTTGGCAACACATCATCACCACCCTGAAAATAAAATAAAAAGTTGTTAAACAAAAGTCTAGAATCTTACAAATCTACTCTTAGTAGCATTCGCACATGTAAGAAATCTACCTGGCCATCCCAAGTGACCATTATCTAGGCAGCCTAACTTACATTATTCAAAAGTTAATATTCTTCTTGAAAGCCAATGAATTGTGCGTTATGGAGTTTGATGTAGATTCATTTCATGATCTCTTACTTCCTGAAACTTGCCAGCGAACTGAAGAGTCATTCATGACCAAAATTCTGGTCAATTGAGAAATTATTGTATAAGGAAAATACATTTTCACATGCTTCTAGTGTTCGTTTCCTAAAACAAAAACTCTGCTTGGATGTATGCTTGTCCCTGTTTGTGCGACTTTTTGTTTACTATAAACTATAAAATGTATTTGATGTTGTATTTGTACGTATCGTGATTTATTTAAAAAAAAAAGAATTTAGTCAAAAAGAGTTTAAAATTCTGAACTCTATTTCACTGACCTTAATCAAATTCACTTCGTTAAAATGAGCAGTTCATTCCCTACCCCCTCCCACCCCCTCTCCCTAAGAAACTACCGTGTTTTACATGGATCCCCACCTTGCCAGGAGTGGGCGAAGGGGAGGGAGTGAGGGTGGAGGTGGTGCTGTCCTTGGAAGAGGTGCTGCGACCTCTGGACGACCTCTGGGGGGTGATGGAGGAGCTGCCACTGGTGGAACTGTTAGGGGATGTGGTGTTGGACATGGTGCGGAAGGCCGATGATGCCGTGGTAGATTTTCTGAAGACAACAACAAGCACTGAGTCGCCAAACAATGAAGTGAGATGGCCACAGTAAATACAGTAGCCCTCTCCATAAAGTTCTGGGCAGACGGTGATAAATTAAGTACTAAATGACTCTACGAGTTTTGGCACATATACTGAAATAAGCCAAAAAGATCACAGAAAATCTACCGTAGTATTAACAACAGCACATCATTCACAAACTTGAAGCATACTGCTGTGAACTGGGAGCAAACCTCAAACAGAGATGAGAATCCTAAAATGACAAAAAGGAGGAAAAATTCCAAAGTCTGTCAAGTGGCGAAGTGGCGAAGGGGGGTCCGGGGGCATGCTCCCCCGAAAATTTTTGAAAAGATGGTTAAAATCTATGCATTCTGAGCCTTATTTTATGGGGTCAGATCAGTTGTTTTTGTGGTACTAAAATGCTGTTGTTAGCTCTCCACAGTTCAACACATAGGCCTAATGAATTTATTTCAAACATCAGTTAAGCCTTGTATTAAACAAACATTCCTTTTGACTGCAGACAAGAATGGTTTAAATACCAATGACAAGACAAGGCTTTACCAATGCACATAATTACTGTCCAAAACAGAGTTGTACATTTATACATAGAATCAGTATGAAGCCTCACTGACACTCTTACGGTCACACCAAACAATAAAATCATAAATACCTCGATTGACTGTTCAAACAAGGTTTACAATTTCAAGATAATGTCTTGGAAAAACCACAACAAGGAAAGCAGAAATACGGATGGTTTCAGGCAGTATAGTTCCTAAAACAGTTCTGATGCTATAATCATATATACATTATGAACAACTTCAGCCTTGAAGTTGTAGTCAGGCACTGAAGTCAGGCTGAAGTTTACAATTACGTCATGCACTAGGATTACAGTTCTTTGTGTATACAACATTCTCATGTTTTTTTTGAAGAATTGTTAAAAGTATAAATAAAAACTGGCAGTTACCAACATGCTATACAGTCTGCACACACACAATTATTGAATGAACTATGTAGGCCTACATGTACATGTGCATGCAGGGCCGGACCTGGGAAAAGTCGAAGGGGGGGTTACAGATTCAGCGAAGGCGCGAAGCAAAATGGTGCAATCTGGTGTAATCTGAACCTTGAAAAAGCCATTTGTGATGGTCTGGGACTTTGAGCTTTTTTAACAATTGAACTGACAAACTCTGGGGTACAAAAATGTTCCTCTTAAAACACACCCACACACACACCCACACACACAAACATTTATCAGCAGAGATATTTTTGTATACTATTATTATTCACTACTTTTTGTTGATCGTTAACGGTATAAAGCTTTACCTTTTAGTTTATGAACATCACCGCCCTGCTTTCACTTTCAGTCTTGCTGCACTAGGTTCCTCGGCATTAGTACCATTTGTGAATTGTATCTTCTGGCAAAACAGTTCACTGCCTCTTTGAAGTCAATATCAACATCCCTATGCACTTCCAGTAAAGCAAGTCCATTGAGTCTCTGTTGCCCCATTGTAGAGCGCAGGTAGTTTTTCATTTTGCGCAACTGACTGTTTGAACGCTCACACTCGGCAGTAGTGACAGGCAGGGTGCAAAGGTTCTTTAGCATGATGAACAGGTTGGGATAAAAATCCCTGTCACAATGTTTCAGTGCTTCTGATGCCGTGGATGGGATGATAGCTGTCGCATTCTCAGCAGCACTTCGCCATTTGCAAACCCACCGTCAGTATTCTGCATCAAGGGTAGCGTTGTCTGGTAGGTCAGACTCCCACAACATTGCCAGTATCTTCACCCCTTCTGGAACCTGCATGAAACCATCCTGGTTGTCTATTAAAGTGCTTGGCACCAGCCAGAAACCATCAACTGCTAGGTCAGCATTTTTGAACCTCGAGTCCAGTTCGGTGGACAGGTGTTCCAAAAAAGGAATGGCAATGCTAATCTTGAAATATTCTTCTGGAGAGGCCGCAGGTTGGTTGTCACTGAGAGTCTGTCGGGATGATTGACGAGGAACAATAACATCAGTTGTCAAAGCTGACTTCAGCAAACCAGGCAACGAACGCTGTGTTCTGAATTATCAACTTAGCATCTTAATTAATTTTTCTAAAAAGTCGTTTTGGGGGGATTATGGCAGTATCAAGGTGAAGGTGCTGGAAGAGGCTTGCGGCCAGAACAAGAAAATATGGCTGCATTTACTAATTTAGGGGTTGGGTTACTTGGTCGTTTCAACGGGAAAACGCTTTGGACGTTTCAACGGATCCCTTTAAATGGATTTCCGTTGAATTGTCTATAACGAACTCTTTGTACCTTGGACCAAAGGTGACTGAAAACTATCCTATCCTATCCTGTCCCGTAACTCGGAGGTCGTAGGGGCACCACAGATGATCAAACCAGTCCATTCTCGAATGTTGTCCTCCCACCTCTTTTTCGGTCTCCCCCTTCTTCTACCTCCTTGCACTGTGCCTTGCAGAATGGTCTTTGCAAGGCCTGATGATCTGGTGACGTGGCCATACCATTGGAGTTTCCGTTTCTTCACCACTGTGAGCAGGTCATCGTGTTGTCCAATGGCTTGTGTGATGGTATGTCGGACTTCGTCATTGGTGATGTGTTGGGTATAGGAAATGCCCAGAAGTCTTCTGTAGCACCTCATCTCCATGCTTTGTATTCTTCATTGTAGATCTGCTGTGAGGGTCCATGCTTCGCAAGCATATAGGAAGATGGAGATGACAAGGGAGCGCAGCAGTCATACTTTGGAATGTAGACTGATGTTCCTGTCTTTCCAAATGGGCTTCAACCTAGTCAGGGCAGCAGTTGTTTGTGTGATCCTGGAGAGGACTTCTTGTCGGGACCCTTTGTCTGATGCAATGGCTCCTAAATATTTGAAGCTATGCATTGTGTTGAGGTATTGGCCTTGGACTTTGATGTCCGTGTTGATGCCATTGATGATGTTGTTGGTCACCATTTTTGTCTTTTCTGCACTTATTTCCATTCCATAGGCTCTGGAGGTGGTGTCAAGCCTCTGTACCAACTATTCAAGTTCTTGTTCCTCTCCAGCCAATCCATCAATGTCATCAGCAAAACGAAGATTGGAGATTGCTCTACCCCCTATGCTGACTGTGCCTTTGTGATCTGCAAGGGCATCTGACATGGGGCGCTCTAGGAAGCTGTTGAAGAGTGTTGGAGAGAGTAGGCATCCTTGACGCACACCGATTGTTGTTCTGAACCAATTCCCGATGACGCTGTTATGGAGGACTGCACTGGTAGCTTTATCATACAGGCTTTTGATGACTTCAATAATTTTAGGGCTGATGTTGTACACTTTCATCGTTGCCCATAGAGCTGCATACCAGACTCGGTCAAACGCCTTCTTGAAGTCTATGAACACATGATATAGATGTTGTTGGTGCTGTAGGTATTTCTCACAGATTATTCTGAAAACTGCAATGTTTTAAAAACAATTTTTAAAAAAATTGAAACTCTTTGCATTAAACAAAATTTCAATTCCTTTTTTTTTTTTTTTTTTTTTTTTTTTTAGTTTGGAGGGGGGGGTTCCGGAACCCAGGTAACCCCCCCCCTGGGTCCGGCCCTGGCATGTATTTTATAACTGAAGCCAGGCAACTATCCAGTTCTTGCTTTCTTGGCTGGTGGCTTTTGACTTCTAATCTCACTTCTCTTCCTCACCAACACCTGAACGCTGAAGTCGGGCAGTCAGAGCTTTCTTATGAGCCAGTCTGGCTTGTTACTCTGCCTCTGCATTCAACTCCACATTTCTTTCGATCTTTTTGTCCTTCAAACGAATTAAGACTGTTGTGTTCAACTTTTCTTCTAACCACTTAAAAAAGTTCCACTTGTTTTTTACACCACTGTAGATGTGGGTAGCAAGAGCCTTTTCTCCAGGATTTAGTTTTCGAAGCATTTTACAAGTCGCGCTTTGTTCTAGACAATGGCTGATCAACCACGTGATGTTTTGGCTGTTCCATCGTTCGCACTACAACTCAGCGCATGAGAAAGGGCTTCAAGCGCCTATTTGAGTGACGTCACTATCAGCGGGAGTGTCTGGGAACAGCCGGAATCTTATGCGCAGAAAAACGGGAGGCTTAGATACGCAACGTCACTTCCGTATTGCGATGGCTAGTATCTAAGAGAGCCCCACGTTACGTTTACCAGGACACACGGAAGAAAGAAATCGGGTTATCTCGGCTCTTTACGGCAGCTTGGCGGATCGACGAAAACAAAGTGAAAGCGAACCAAATGACAACAATCCGCATGGGAATAACGAGTGGGAATAAGCTGCGAGATCGAAAATCAACAACTCACCCTAATCATATACACTAAAATTTTCTCACCGGATTTAAACCGATCTCAAAAATGACCCTGGGACCTTCCGAAAGAGCGGATTTCCGCTAAAAAGCGGAAGATTCTCATCTCTGCTCAAATAGTGCGGCACAATTTATGTCATCAATGCTTGAAAACTGGACTTGGGAACAGAACCTACCGTGGCATGAAGAGTAAGGAAGGGGTTTGCTGACCCCCTAAAGCTGCCACCGAGCGAGCACTTGGAATGTGAGGACTGGGCAGAAACAAAGACCCATGGCCAAAGTCACCTGCAAACACGTCACCACATACTGTTCTAATGCTAAACAGCAACCATTTCAACATTAATGCAATAAATAGCCTGTGAAAATATCCAATTGTGCCCAGCTACTAGTGGCAGTTTTAACATTGTTCATTTCAAAATTTGTTTTAGGAAGATGAAAGGTGGAGGAAAGGTCATTAGACCATACTACAGGCAATTCAAATGGAAAACAACACCAACAAAACTGTTCTTTACCTAACTCTAAAATACACTAAAAGTGGCTAACAAAAAATACACTAAAAGTCGCTAACAACTCTTCAGAAAATGACAAATATCAGATATTTGTCATATATATATATATATATATTCCTCAAGAAATGGTAAAACCATTATACTCATGCAAAACAAAACAAAAATCACTGGTAAATTGAAAATGAACAGGTACGAATAAAAATATTATGGTTACAAGTAAAGTTGCATGCAGTGCAAATTGTATACAAAACTAGTAGTGCGATGATAAATAGCAGAATGTATTGCTGTAGATGATTCAAGGATAAATAGTAAGAAGTGAAAATTTGTCAAATTCAACATTACGATATGAACCTATTATAAGTAGATACCTAACATTTCTATGCATGCAGATTCTTCTAGCCTACTTATAAAATAACTGAGAAAAATAATGCAAAAAGTGACAAAGACTAAAGAACTGAAGTTCAGCCTAACAGGCTCAGAACAAAGAAGAATGCAGAAACCGATTGTTTTCTCTGTTCAAACACTATAAAAAAGGTTGTTTTCACATGCAAAATATTTGAAAGGCCGTTGGCCAAACGCTAGGGCACATCACAGAAATTCTGAGCTTTTAAACATTTATTTTAAAATATGCTTAGTTAATATGTAAATGGTAAAGACATCCTCTGCTGCATGATGCTACGCTTCACAATAATTTTTCTTGTTTGATGACTTCGGTCATTGTACGAACAGAAAACACAACACAAAAAAAAACTATCCATAATATCTACCTCCCTGAAGGACCAGAAACTGACTTGAAAAATCGCCTTCCCAAAAACAGGACAAAAACGTCCAAATAAATGTCCCCGAATAAGACATCACTAAAGCGAACCTTTCTCATGCAGCATGCCGTCAGAACTTTCTGGGTCGCTAGCTGTTGCGCTGGCAAAGACGTTACATTTGGCTGTTAATGTCCTTTGAACTTCCAGGTCATTCATGATACTATCCCTACCGGACGAAGAAGAGAAACCACCGTTCTCGCAAGACTGATCATTCATACTGGCTGTAGGCGTTGGGTTAATGGTAGCCACCTTTCCGTCGGTTTTAGCCCATGGGTTAGTGCAGGAAGGCATGCTTTGCTCAGATCTACCCCAAGAGCCCCGAGGTGTGCGGTTATTATCCCAAGAAGGAGGAGACGGGTTAAGTCGGGCAGAGCGGGGGGTAGAGGGATTAGTTCTCCAGGCATCAAAGGGTGAAGGGATGCGCTGTGAGCCGTCATCAGGCAGAGTGGGGGTGATCCATGCAGCAGAAGCAGGGTTAGAGGATACGGGAAGGCGAGCACTCAAGCTACCCGAGTCAGCTCTTGATGGCGAGTACTTCCCGGGGTGGATCAATGAGCGGTCGGTTGACTGCAACAGATAAATGTGTTTACAATTTAAATAATACGTTGTGAACAAATGCTGCTAAAGAGACCTTTTGAATGTGAAAAACCAACATAAAGTAACAACAATACCGAGTTGGGTTTTTTCCTAAAAAATTTATACAACATTTTTATTTATAACACATAAATATAAGCTTACAATGGTGCAGTCATCAGCCATAGACTTGTACGTGCGCCAGTTGCTTGCGTATCGCCTGGAGTGCTCGGGACCATCCAGAGCGAAGGAGGGAGGAGGAAGGAAAGGCGGTTTCACTGGCTTCAGGATCTCGTTACACTGTGTCGAGTGGGGTGGGTTGATATCCTGAAAAAGGATGGAATCAATCAATGAATGAGGGAAGCAAGCACAGGCGAAATCCCCACTACCTATCATTGGCAGCGATCAACAAATTGATCCTAAATATTATTGGAAGGAAGGAATGAAGAAATAATAAAGGAGTCAAAACACAAAGTGTGAGAAAATCTTCCAAGTAAAATGACCAAATCAATTTATACTGCATGAGAACTCTTAACACTTAGCGTCCTATAAGGTTTTCTGTACATTTGCGCCTATATCCTGTAAGGATTTTAAGTTTATTGCAATAAATTGGGTTATGAATTTGAAAAAAATGCAAAACATTTATTTATTGTCACATTGACTTCATATTTTAGGATATGTTTACAAAATGATTATTCTATGTACCCAAAGAACCATTTTGACTTTAGTACTATTTTTACCTGTTGGAATCTTGTAATTAATTCATAATTACAGGTATTTTATGGACTATGTTAATAAAACAACAACAAGACTGAGTGGAGTGCATGTGAATGTGTGCACAGTCAGTCAACACAGACAAGAAAACTCACTCTGGTTGTCTACACCAAGTCCTTGTGCTCTTTCAGCAATAAGCTCATTGATAAGGTTAACAAACTCACTATTACTGTCAGAGCTATCCCCTGCCATCATGGCGGAAAATTTCGCAAACTCAAACCTCGAACAAAATTGTTAAAAAAGTACAAAAACCACGTCAAACTTGCGAAAATGATAGCAGAAAACACAAGTGAACCTTTCCGGAAGTTGACTAAACCTTCTCTCACGCACTGGAGAGTTCCTATTTCCTGCGATTTCATGACTAAAAGGTGCACTAACGAGGCTTGCATTACCGCACTTCAGGATTACGGGCAAGGCGCGCATTACCGCGTTATAGGATGCTAAGAGTTAAATATGCTAGGCTTCCACTGGACAGATATTTTTGGGATATAATTTGTTTGACTATTTCGGACTCGTCTCAGGCCGATTTGCCAAATCCCCCCTCCTCACCTCTCCCCTCTGTTTTTGGACGAGTACACAAGGCCTTGCTGCAAGCATGCGAGTGAACAAGGAAACTTACTAAGGTATAAACAGAGGCACTCTTCTTGGTTTCCAGCAACATGGATTCATAACTGGTCATGGACATAGTCGTCTGGTCATCTACAACAAGTTTCTTGTTGTCCATAAGAGGCGATGACTGAAAGGAAAACCAAAGTACAGTTCATAATTTTCACCGGACGATTGTTTAACGAGCGTTCTCCATCTCTCCCTCTGTCCTCAGCAGCTGTAGTGTATTACTGTTTGGCACACGGTCCTTCCTATTTCCATTTTGCATCTATTTAATTCATTCAAGGAAGTATAATTGAACCTTGGCGGCTTGAGTTAGATCCAGTTCCTACCAGTGCCTTGAGCCACTCTTGAGCTGGCATAAAGCGCTACATAATAGAAATTACTTAAAATTTTCAAGAATGCGCTACGCTGTACTTCTTTTCATATTTGAGGAAACATATACTTTCGTTACTACAGGTGAGGGTTGCTGAGGACAGAGAAAGATGGAATACGCTGGTTAAACGATCATCTGTGGTGCCCCAACGACCTTTGAGTTACGGGATAGGGATAGGATAGGACTGCAGGCGAGGGTAAACAAATACACACACTCTCCCTCTCATACACATGCTGATGTATACACGCACCAATGCTCAACAACAAGGCAAAATACACTGTGTAAGCAATAACAACGTTTGACCCAATAATAATGAAGGAACCAATGATTCGTCTTTCTACTATCCATACCACCATGGCAAATCCAGTCTGCTTCCATGCACAATCATCTATTTATTATCATATTCTTTTATATTTTATTTACTATTAAAATAAATAAATAAGAAGAATTACAATTAAAATTGAAAGTATTATTAGTATTTCATTTCATTTTTTTTCTTGGGTGTGTCACTTTGGTCGGTCTGTAGACCGTCTAAGGGATTGTTGATGATCATATTTGTGTGTGTGTGAGCGTGCGTGTGGAAAACAACCTGCGACCGTGATGGCACAGGACTTTTCAAGGTCAGGTCCTGGACGGAGGTGGAGGTCTGAAGGGGCATGGGTGCCAAGCGGTTTCCCATGGTGAACGTGCGACCAAGCTTTAAGTTTCGGAACCGGTTGGACATCCTATTCCACCATGCCTGCAAACATTCACAGCACACTGTTCTCTCATCACATTCAAAGACAGATTAAATAGAAAAAATGGTATTGAAGATGATGTAGTGTATCACACACAATGTGAAATGTCCATGCTCATTCAAGTCACTGCGCTTGAAAAAAGCAGAAATAGACTGACCGTCAGATGTTTCAGAACTTAAGGTACACAACATATCATTCAGAAGAAAGGAAACATAATGACCGCAAGGGGCGAACGTATGTGATTTAGGTACGAGACTATTGAGGTCACCGAGGGTTTTCTCCGGGCACTCCGGTTTCCTCCCTCCCTTCAATAATGGTACAGGATGCAGTCAATATAAAAATTTCAAAAATAAAAATTCGATTTCCTTCCGTCTTCTAATAGCGATCTCCCTGCCTTTACACCACCTGTTTGAGTGATGTATGTGTATTTGGTGTGCGTGAGGGTAAATGAGACAGGTGAGCGTGTATGTTGGTATAGATCGCCGCGCTTTGAGCCTTGGGGAAAGGCGCGTACATAGCATCCTGTATTATTATTATTATTATTATGACTAGGATCATTATATTTTACATGCAAGATCAGTGGGGCAGATGAGTTTATTAACATGAGGCTTTAATTTAAAGAAATTTGTAATAAATAATAGCAATGTCATCAGAATAATGATATTTCGTGTAATAATACAGATTGAAATTTCAAATAATCTCTTATTACACAAGTTTCATTCCCCTGCAATCAAAGCATAACAGAACCAAGGAACGAAAACAATTTAAAAGGCATATTATGAAATGTCATTTGATGTTATAATTACCATCATATTTTCAATTAATTATTATTATTATTATTGTTATTATTATTATCATTACAAATATAGCTTTTTACCTGTAGGTTTCATAGAAAACAAATATCACAGAAGCAATAGTACAAAAATACATGAGCGAAAAATTCAAAAGACATTTAAACTGACTGAAGACAAAATTCATAGATTGAATTTGGTTGGGCGCATACACGTCCAAAAAGCTTTCAAGTTATTATCATGAAGTACAAATGTAAAAATACCAAACTACTTACTCGCAATCCACTCTTGGGGTTTTCTTCTGTACTGCTGGAACAAATAGGCCATAAAGTGTGAACAACAACTTGTCCACATTAAGACAATTAATAAAACACCCCCCTCCCCTCTCCACCCCACTCACTTCTCCAACATTTAAAGGCACCTTCTTATATTACAAAAACCATCTAAAATCACAAATTTTGTATCAGCGTAAAATGAAATAAATAAATATTATATTCTTCTTCTTCTTTGTAGTACAGTGGATACCCTGATTTGGAACAAATGACTCCACAACTTTGACGTGCGCAGCGAAGGGTGCCCACAGATTAAAAATCAGGCAAAAGCACTCTTTAAGAATGTGGTAGTGAGGCAGTCTGGCTGGGTTAAAACTGTGTAAAGACATATATTATATACACGAGGGGGTCTTCATCACAGGAGGTTTATGTTCCAGTCTGTCAGCGATGCTCTAAAGGATGCCACTTACGAGGCTGATGCTGATTCAGCACTCAAAGAGTTCCACAACCTGGTAGCTGACGGGAAGAAAGGGTGCTAGTACACATCCGTTCTAGTGGTGAGAACGAGGAGTTTCATGTTGTGGCCTCTAGTGCTCCAGTGGGCTCCATGCACAAGTCCCTGTTGGGAAACGTAGACGAGGCCATGCATGATACGGTACATCATGGTCACCTTGTCGATCTGCCTCCGTTCTTGCAAGGGCTCCAGGTTCAGTTCTGCCAACATGGATGTTGCACTGCTAGTCCTGCTGAAGTCATGGAGGATACAACGGGCTGCTCGTTGTTGAACCATCTCCAGTGTGGATACCAGATGTTTTTGATGTGGATCCCAGATGTTGTTGATGTGGGTCCCACACGACTGATGCATAATCCAGCAGAGGACGGGATAGGTCCTCGAAGCGCAGCATTAAGCCTGGACTCCTGCCAAGCATCCTTGCACATTTTTGTTATTTCTATTTAACAATTTTTTTTAAAAAATTTTTGCTGTGCACAAAGATAACAAATATTTATGACTCGACACCGACGCACACAGACATTAGCACTTGCTCAACCACACTAATTTATATGCCTACGGTCTTGGTTTCCAAAATAATTATATTATTAAGACCTATTTGCTGTGCAATAAGCTACAAATATTTTGGGATTTACACTGACGCGAGCACACACAGGACACACACAGGGCATGCACACAAACACAGGGACTGATTTGTACACCTGTAATCTTGGTGCAAAACCGGTGTTGAGATAGACCCATTGCTGTGCTTGTTCCATCCTTTCTTGTTCTTATCCGCTTTGTTCACGTGCAGCGTTTTGGAGGCTAGCATTCGTAGTAGCTCTATGTCTACATCATCTGCACATAAATAAATAAATAAATAAATAAACAAATGAATAATAGTATGAATACACTAAATAACACACAGCTCGAATTATTTGTATGTGTTCAACTGACCTTTTAGTTGCTATGTGGCTGTTAATAAGATTATAGAGGCAGAACATACACGGCAGAAGAGGTGGAGCAAATGTTTCAAAAAGAAAACTTTGATGATAATAGTGGGGATAAAGATTTTGATGCGGGTGATGATGTTTATTTGACGGAGGCTGGAGGGAGTGATTACGATTCGGACGAAGAAGAATATCGCCGCCTACAATCTTCAGCAGATGATGGTAGGTGAAAAAAACACTTTGTTATTTTCACTAGATCTATAATATACTACTCAAAAAATAATTGAAGGGCCACTCTCATATTTCATTTAGTTTAATTATTTTTTGCTGCTATCAATAATATCGCTTATATTGCTTATTCCAAAACTTATCCTGTACAGTAACATTCAAGACAATCTTATTCTGACAAGTAATCACATGTGTGAGTTTTGAACTTTCTGCACTGAGTTGAAAAACAAACCCAATTGTTACCAAAAAAAATGACCCTAATTTACTGTTGTCTTGCAAATAAAGCAAAATTTTGAACATTAAGAAGTGATTTGCACGCGAAAGGCTTGCATTTTGTGAGTTCAGTTCAACAATCGGCACTTTTTTCTGGGTACAAATGGCAGCGCTTTTGCTGCTTTTCTAACCATGCCCCCAAGGCGACGATTGACTGATGCGGATAGAGGCAGAGCTATTGCATGGCTTCAGGAAGGGGTGGAGGTGAGAGAAGTTGGCAGCCGGCTGGGAGTGTCCCACTCCGTTGTCCAAAGGCTGCGGGAGCGCTTTAACAACACTGGAAGCGTCCAAGAACCAAGAAGGTCCGAACGCCCCCGCGTTCCCACTGCAAGACAAGGCCATTTCATCACCCTGTCAGCTCTGAGCATGAGGTCCGCTACAGCAAACACCATCAGAAGACAGCTTCACGCAGCCAGCAATGTTAACGTCAGCGACCAGACAATTCGCAACCGTCTACACGAGGCAAACCTGCGATCAAGATGACCAGCAGTACGGCCTTTGCTCACCCCAGCTCACCGTGCAGCGCGTTTGGCCTGGGCTCGGCGTCATTTGGTGTGGACTAGGCAACATTGGTCAAGGGTGCTCTTTACAGACGAGTCTCGGTTCTCCTTGTCTTTCAACGACCGTCGAGTGAATGTTTGGAGGCGTCCATGGGAGCGTTCTGCTGATGCGACGGTGCGCGAGCATGACCGCTTTGGTGGTGGATCTGTCATGATGTGGGATGGCTTCGCATTAAACTTCAGAACACACCTGCTCCAAATTCATGGCAACTTAAACGGTATTGGCTACAGGGATGACGTCCTACAACCTAGGGTTCTCCCAGCTCTGCGGGCCATTGGGGAAGGTGCCATACTACAGGATGATAATGCCAGACCCCACCGAGCACGTATCGTCAATGACTTTCTGCAGCAACAGCACGTCATAAGGATGGATTGGCCGGCTCAATCACCCGATTTGAACCCCATAGAACATCTGTGGGATGTCTAGGGTCGACAGACACGGGCAAACCTCCCTCCAGGAGCTAACCTTGAAGTTCTGGCCCAAGTTCTCCAGCAAGAGTGGTTGGCCATCCCAGGAAACATCCTCCATAACCTGATACGGTCCATGAGACAACGATGCCAAGACTGCATTGATGCAAACGGTGGCCACACCCGATACCGACTCTATAGATTTTTGGTTTCTAAAGTTTTGATTTTGTAAATGAGGGGTATGTCCAGTTAAATTGAATTTACTCGAATTTTAAGCGACTGATGTCTCAAATATTTTTTGTTATTGATGCAGAAATGATTGCAATAAAATATGATGAACTAATAAATTGAATTCGTGTTTCGAATTTAAAGAGAGACCCATATGTCCAAGTGGCCCTTGTTTCATTTTGAGTAGTATAATATTATTTGCCTTTTACACAGACTATTTCTGTATTTATCAGGCTTTGATTACAGTCCATTTTGGTTCACATAATTTTTGGTAATACATCTTATTTCTATTTTGCAATTCTTTGCGTGTGACTTCAAGAATGGGTGTGCAGTTGAGTGAGAGTGAATTTGTTTGCTCATGCCCCTAACTTTCCATCCCATAATTGTACTAACCAACAATCTATAGCAACTATAACAATAGTGAGCGTTGTGGCCAAGTGGGCTAAGGCGGGACTAACTTGCCTTGTCCACAAGCCAGAAACCAATGGCGTCTGACAGGTGTGGGTTCGAGCCAGCATCTGGGCGTTATGTTTCTCCGAATATTATTTACTCTCGACTCGGGCAACGTCTCGGGGGTTTTCTCCGGGTACTCCGGTTTGCTCCCCCAGCAAAAATGTCAAAAATTCACAAATAATGTTAGGTAGGTAGGGTTTAGGCGCGCCTCTGGCTGCGACTACGCCTTCCCCGGGGAAGGCGGCCCAGAGTTTCCCGATAGAAAGGGATAATAAACTGCAGCAATCTTACACTTGTTTTGTGTCTGTTCTTTGGAATCTTTATTCAATTTCCTTTCATTTGATATATACTTTTATATATCTAGGTGTAATAGTTTAGCAACAATGGCATATATAATAAGGCATGTGTGTTTTTAATCGAAAGTCAAAATTTTCTTTAGCACAGAGCAGGCTAAGGGTTAAGTCTATTTTCCATTGCATAAGAAGACAGCAAATTCAATCATCACCATCGTTATATAGAAAGCATAATTCAACTTGATGTTAGATTAGAAAAACAGATATAACAAAAATATTACCTATGAGAGATGCCATGTCAAAGGCTGTACAGCCATTCTTGGCTTGGACAGAGATGTCAGCACCAACATTCAGTAAGAACATGGCTACTTGCTTTTTCCTGGAAACACACAGAAATAATGAAATTATTTATAAAACAAACAAACAAAAATATTGCATTTTTAACTTTACTGATACAATTTCTGCCACCAGTGTCCTCACAAGACTAACAAACAGGAGAAGCTCAGCACTGCAATTCCTGATTTTTATAATACAGTGGAACCTCCGGTATACGACCGTCCAAAATCTGAGAAAAAATGGTCTTATAATAGAGGTGGTCTTATACCGGAAACAAGGGGTGGGGTGGGGGAGGGAGGGGGGTCAGGCTCGGAGGGGTATGTAGTCATAATTTTCACACTCACCAGCATGTATTCTCTGACAAAGGAAACTGTAAAACATGTTTCATTTTTAGCTTTGCCTTTTATTCACAACTTCAAAAATAGAAAACAGTCAAACCACTGCCAGACGCGTTCATCCAAGTCTGTCAGTGCAGAAGCTCTCAGTTTCGATGTTTCCCTTTTCGCCACTTTCTCCACTATCCTATCGTAGTTTCACAGATTCCTTATCCTTTATGATGAGCTGAATTAGGGTCTTCCCAACGTCTAAACTTCTTGCAATAGACAAACAACTCTCCCCATTTTCACTTCTTTCAATCACTTTCATTCTCTCTGCCAAACTCAAAACGTTCCTCTTGCGCGACGCCATTTTGACAGCCAGTGTAGGCGAGTAATGTCCCTTATTTGCGAACCGGAAATAGCAGACAACAGCAGGCGTACACTAACATGAGAGAAAAAACGAAAGGTACAGACAGCAAATTAACTGATATCTCTTTTAAATTGCCCTAAGACGGTCGTATAAAGGGCTTAAGACACGGTCGCTGGTCGCATAAACGAGGTTGTCGCATAACAGAGGTAATTTATTATTGGAAGTGAATCCGTCAGAAGTTTTCAGGTCACATAACGGAGGGAGTCTTATACCAGAGAGCCGGATACCGGAGGTTCCACTGTATGAAAAAACATTCCTGCAAAGTCCGATAAGCACAAATATTGACTAAACACAACACTCATACCCATGATATGTGGCCTGCATCAGAGCCGTCCAACCACTGATGATATCTTGCTTGTTGATGTCGCATCCTCTCTGGACGAGAAGATCCGCTACATCCAGCCTGCCTGTCATGGCCGCAAACATCAAAGGAGTGGCACCGTCTTGTGAAGAACTGGCATCTTTTTGACTAGGATCCTGATCCAGGATTTCACGTATTCGCTCAATGTCACCTGGAAACCATGTGGAACATATTGTAAAACATGTTTTAAATTTTTTTTATTACACACATCTGTATTGTTGTGTTACATTAATTTTAATGTTATTTTTACAATTTTTAGCATTACAAAACATCTTCAAATGACTGCTGTAAAAACGGGCCTCAGACAAAGTACTAATTTAATGGACTAAAATGCTTAACAGATAAAAAGTTGACTTGCAAATGATATAATGGGGAAATGAAATATTTATTGATGGACACTTTGTTCTATTGTTTTGGGGGTCCTAATTTTTAGTTCAGCATTCTGCAATTAATACAAAATGAAGTTCTGTTCACAGTCAAAATCTCTTTCTATCATCAAGCCTACACAGCATACTTTACATTATTGAAAAAAAAAATCTACATAAATAATGTAGTCAATCCACAAGTACAAAAATAAAATCCTTGTAGTCAATCCACAAGTACAAAAATAAAATCAATCTTATCAAAAGTTATCAGCACATCCAATTACAAGAAATCAATGTTTGTTTATTGGTGGTGGTGGTGGTGGTGTTATTGGTGTTGTTGCTATTATTTCAAAAAAGACAGAAAGCAGACTTTACCATGTTTAGCAGCTTCAATAATATCTGGCTTAATCTCATCTGGAGCTGAAACAATTAACATAATTATTCATCTTCATCATCCATTCAATGCAAACAGCACAATATAACCGAACTATCTATGAGCGCAGAGAAGACAAAAATGATGACCAACAACACCAAGGGCATCAAAATGGACATCAAAGTACAAGGCCAATCCCTCATCACGGTGCAGAGCATAAAATATTTAGGAGCCATTGTATCAGACAGTGAATCCTGACAGCAAGTCCTCTCCAGAATGTCATTTCCATCTTCCTATATGCTTGCGAAACATGGACCCTCACAGCTGATCTACAACGAAGAATACAAAGCATGTACATGTGGTGCTATAAAAGATTTCTGCCAATTCTGGTCATTTCCTGTACCCAGCACATCACCAATGATGAAGTCCGACATACCATCTACCGAAAAATCAACAATGACATCCGAAAAGGCATGCGCACAGCAAAGGTCAAGGAGAACTGGATAGAAGATCAATGCCAGGAAATAGAGAACAGTCTGAACAAGAACAACAGCAAGAAGGCCTACCAGACTGTGAAGCGGCTGACAAGTGTCAAACAGCCCAAAGTCTCCACGATCCAAAGCAAGTCTGGCATATGCCTTACAGAAGAACAAGACGTCTTGGACAGATGGACAAAGTACTGCTCTGACCTTTACAACCATACACCAAATGGAGACCCATCAGTTCTAGCATGTCCCGAGAACAGAGAAGAAGAAGAAATCCTCCCAATTCTCCGGGAAGAAGTTGAGGCAGCAGTGCAAGCGCTAAAGAAAGGGAAGTCAGGAGGAGAAGCGATGATTGATGCCCTCACCATTATCTGTAACAAGATCTGGCAGAGTGGGGAGTGGCCTATACCATGGACCCAGTCGCTTGTCATCACTCTTCCCAAAACTTAAAAAGGTAACCTTCAGGAGTGTGAAAATTACAGCACCATCAGCCTCATCAGCCATCCCAGCAAGGTCCTCCTGAAAATAATACTCAACAGGTTGAAACCCCAAGCTGAACAATTCATAGCTGAAGAACAAGCAGGATTCAGGGTAGGGCGAAGTACCACTGAACAGATTTTCAACCTCAGAATAATCTGTGAGAAATACCTAAAGCACCAACAACATCTATATCATGTGTTCATAGACTTCAAGAAGGCGTTTGACCGAGTCTGGCATGCAGCTCTATGGGCAACAATGAAAGTGTACAACATCAGCCCTAAAATTATTGAAGTCATCAAAAGCCTGTATGACAAGGCTACCAGTGCAGTCCTCCACAACAGCGCCATCGGGAACTGGTTCAGAACAACAATCGGTGTGCGTCAAGGATGCCTACTCTCTCCAACACTCTTCAACATCTTCCTAGAGCGCATCATGTCAGATGCTCTTGCAGACCATGAAGGCACAGTCAGCATAAAGGGTAGAGCAATCTCCAATCTTCGTTTTGCAGATGACATTCGATTGGCTGGAGAGGAACAATAACTTGAACAGCTGGTACAGAGGCTTGACACCACCTCCAGAGCCTATGGAATGGAAATAAGTGCAGAGAAGGCCAAAATGATGACCAACAACACCAATGGCATCAATACGGACATCAAAGTCCAAGGCCAATCCCTCAACACAGTGCATAGCTTCAAATATTTAGGAGCCATTGTATCAGACAATGGGTCCCGACAGGAAGTCCTCTCCAGGATCGCACAAACAACTGCTGCCCTGACAAGGTTGAAGCCCATTTGGAAAGACAGGACCATCAGTCTACATTCCAAAGTAAGACTGCTGCGCTCCCTTGTCATCTCCATCTTCCTATATGCTTGCGAAGTATTGACCCTCACAGCAGATCTCCAACGAAGAATACAAAGCATGGAGATGAGGTGCTACAGAAGACTTCTGGGCATTTCCTATACCCAACACATCACCAACGACGAAGTCCGACAGACCATCACAAAAGCCATTGGACAACACGATGACCTGCTAACAGTGGTGAAGAAACGGAAACTCCGATGGTATGGCCACGTCACCAGATCATCAGGCCTTGCAAAGACTATTCTGCAAGGCACAGTGCAAGGAGGTAGAAGAAGAGGGAGACCGAAAAAGAGGTGGGAGGACAACATTCGAGAATGGACTGGTTTGACACTGAGCGAAGCCATCAGGGCTGCTGAGGACAGAGAAAGATGGAGTATGCTGGTTAAATGATCATCTGTGGTGCCCCTACGACCTTTGGGTTACGGGACAGGATAGGATAGGATAGGACATACCATCACACAAGCAATTGGACAACACGATGACATACCCACAGTAGTGAAGAAACAGAAACTCCGATGGTATGGCAACGTCACCAGAGCATCAGGCCTTGCAAAGACTATTCTGCATGCAGAGTTGCCAACCCCCCCAAAAGTTTTCAGTAGTAAAAATTCTGAATTTCAGTAGTTTTATGACATTTTCCGTAGCCATACGTCCTCGCATTTTTTTTTAAACGAAGACATGCATACACAGTCTGCAACGAAGGTCGTGAAGAGTGTTTCCGCACGAATTATTGAGAGATCCATATCGGGCTTGAAGAAGGTGGCTACCGACTGAACAGGGACTAACTTTTCTGGATCAGGGCAACGACTTTAGTGACGATTGCCATTCACGTGTCGCGTCACATCATGGAAGCCGCCATGTTGAATGCTAAAATCTGCCAAGCAGCTGTACAATACACGCTGTGTTTTGATCTCGATGACGCAGTGATGCACGGAAATTTTTCAGAATACTCTTTCTTGTACTCTTGATTTGCTGTCCTCTTCTTTTTTTTCTGGGAGCTTTCATCGCTAGTTTTCTTTCTTTTTGGCATTATGGATTCAAAATACGCCGCACACAAACTTTTCTTCTCGCGCTGTAGAACGTGACCCGGAAACGAAAGTGTCACAGAAAGGTCGAGGTTTTGTGCACTGATTGGCCGTTTGCAAAACCACTTCACAGTGATTGGTCAAATTTCCTAACATGCACTGGGAGCGTGATCTATTACACCGTGCACGTAAACCGAATGACTGTGACCTTGAGGTGTAGCACAGGCGCTCAATAAAACTCGTTAAAACTGTAATACTATCGTCGAAAATTGACTTTCCGTAGTAAATTTTCGATTTGCGTAGCTCCGTAGCCGCGTATTCATTTCCGGAGTAAACTACGGAAATTCCGTAGTGGTTGGCAACCCTGTGCATGGCACAGTGCAAGGAGGCAGAAGAAGGAGGGAGACAGAAAAAGAAAGCCAGTCCATTCTTGAATGTTGTCCTCCCATTTCTTTTTCTGTCTCCCTCCTTCTTCTGCCTCCTTGCACTGTGCCATGCAGAATAGTCTTTGCAAGGCCTGATGCTCTGGTGACGTTGCCATACTGGGCAAAGCCATGAGAGTTGCTGAGTCCTGACAGAGAAAGATGGAGTACGCTGGTTAAACAATCATCTGAGGTGTTCCAACGACTTTCGAGTTACGGAATAGGAAAGGGATAGGATCAATCAAGGGGTATTTTTATTGTTCTTGTTGAATGAAAATGAAATTCTATCCCATAACTCGAAGGTCATTGGGACACCACAGATGATCATTTAACCAGCGTACTCCATCTTTCTCTGTCCTCAGCAACCCTCATGTCCTCGCTCAGTGTCAAGCCAGTCCATTCTCAAATGTTGTCCTCCCACCTCTTTTCTGTCCCCCTCTTCTTCTGCCTCCTTGCACCATGTCTTGCAGGATGAAAATGAAATACTGCAAGCAAATTGCTATGCCCCTGAGACAGAATTCTGTTAGCACCATATTTTTCAAAGCTGTCAACTACTGCTGAAGAGTATACATACATACATGTAAAGAATTGATCTCATTGTAAAAATATTATCCCAACATGTTAGGGCCACATCAAACAAGGTACACATGGTTGCAAACAGGAGGAAGACTGAAGAAAAGGCTAGTGAAAAAATGTAAGGAGAAGAAAATACTATAGAACTGTGTGACACAGAGCTGCCTGCGTTTGATTGATTGATTGATTTATTGTTGCTTTAGGTCCAGCGGACTCTTCCGAGCCAAATCAGGACCGGACAACCCCCGATCCGCATAAAAGATCTGCTGAAACAACCCCAGTGGGAAAATTGAATGCCCTCCACCGGCCAGTCACTTTACAATAAAGACATCCCACGCGGGGGACGGCTGAGGGTTGACCTCAACTACGCGAACACCCCGGTTACAAAAAAAAATAGAATACAAACATCATTATAAATCATCAACCAAACACATACATATAAAATGCCTATACTGCTAAATAGTACATTCATAGGAAGCCCTAGTGACCACCCGGCAGAAAGCGTCCAACACTCCCAAGCTGATCCAACAGACCTCATACACAAACAAGGAGTCTTGTCCAGGAAGAGTTTTCAAGAAAAAAGGTAGGTCATTGATCTAGCGAAGAAGAAGATAGTATAGCAGAGTGAAGGACAGAGCAGGAATAGGAGAGAGTAAATGAGGAAGACAGCGACAGTGGGAATTTAAAGCACTAAATTTCCATAAAGTGGGGATACTATTTATACTGAAAACCCCCGGCACTCCAACGGGGGTACTGTTGCCGCAGAGAAGCGTCTTGCCTATAAAGGAAAGACAGGTTTTCAACTGTGGCTTTCACTGTTCCCTTTATAGGTTTGAACAATCTACAGTGGCAAGATTGCTCATGACCCCAAGGGGTGTTACATATGTGCTTCGCTAAACCACGTGTTTTAAAACAAATATTAATAGCAAGACTACATTATGCCAAACAGCAAGTCCTTTTGAATTTTGAAGTAAAAATTATAAATGGAATGTTCACTATGATATAAATATAAATACAACGAAAAGCACAGTATGTACATGTATACAAATAAACATGAAGATGTCTATGCTGTGTTTTCATTTGTGACCGTCTGTCGGGACGCTGTAAACAGACTTTTTTCGAGGGGGAATGCGGGGGGTGCTAATAATAATTTACTTAATATAGATAATGCAAAATCGGACAAAATGTTTGCTCAAATGCTTTTTTTCATGCGCTCAGACAAATTTCTAGTTATAGTGTTGCAGAATTTCCAAACTATATTTACCAGATGTATGAAATTGAAGAGGTCAAGTTTAGTAACCACGCTATAAACTGTAGAGAGCTCTCTGTCTAAGCGTTATAATAAAGTATGCCTCTATGAATGGGTATAGATTATGCACCCGACTGAATACAAAGATCTCTGCTTACACCTGCCCTTTATTGTCAAATGAGAGAACCAGAACATGGCCAAAACCTGCTTCAGGTGCAACCCCTTTTAGCCCCAGTTCTAAGTGGGCAGCCAAGCATACTAATGCCAATCATGCATTCCCGTTTCCTGACAGATTCTTTTAATCTGGCACTGTGCTGCCAAAGACTTTCCCATGGGAAATGCAACACCAGAGTATTGGCAAGGTGTGTCTTTAGAAAAAAAAATAATAAAAAGAAAAAAAAAGAAAGAAAAAAAAGAGGAGAAAGCTATCAATGAAAGTATGTTGTGCCAACACAAACACTGGCATAATGCTATAGGAAATTATGTACTGATCAGTGAATTTATGGTCTTAATTAATAGTAATACCGAAGAAGTTTTAAACTCTCGTTTAGCAAGTTGTACATGACTGGGAATATTCTCAGTCTCTGCCATGAATTTTCATTACCATGATTACTTATTATGATCAGAGAATTTTTTTAAAAAATATATTATAAGGGCAAAGCCCATATGACTCCCATGCTCCTTATGGAACTTGCAATATTTAACATTAAAATTAGTGTCCAGAAAAAAATAAAAAAACAGAAACAGTGGCATTAAAATGCAAAATAATACAGAATTTGATCTTTGATCATGCAATGACCTTGACCTCCAGTTCCAAATTTAAACATTGTACAATCAAATAAATTACCATAAACCTGTTATTACCAAAAGTAAACTAAGCCTTAAAATTGGGGCCTTTTAATAGTTTTAACTCTTCTTACCCTGTTAGGTTTTCCATACATTTCTGCCTCATCCTGTAACGTGTAAGGATTTCATGTTTTGAGCAATAAATTGGGTCGTTAGTTTAAAAAAATGAGTATACATTTATTTATTGTCACAATTACTTCATATTTTAGGATTTGTTGACTGTGTGGTTATTCTGCATACATAGAGAGTAAAGTGTCACTTTGAGTTTGATCAAGTGCCGAAGAAGGACATAGTCATAGTGGAAGGCGACTGGAATGCCAAGGTTGGCCAAGATGCGCACCACAACTGGGGAGACACATGTGGACCCCACTGCAACAACGAGACAAATGACAGGGGTCTGAGACTGCTTGCCAGATACAACAATCTGATACTGGCAAACACGCTTGGTCTCCACAAAAAATCCAGACGATGGACATGGCACAGTCCCGGCGGGGAGCATCACAACCAGATCGACTACGTCATGGTCAAGAAACGCTTCAAATCAAGTATCAACATTGGCAGGACGCGCATTTTTCCAGGAGCAGACATCGGAAGTGACCACGATCTCGTGATGATGTCTTTCCGGCTTCACTTTAAGACAGTAAACACAGCAAAGTGCACGAGACTGAAGTTCAACTTGGACAAACTGCAAGACCCGGATGTGGCAGAAATATTTCAGGCCACAATTGAAGGGAAATTTGCACCACTGCTGATTTTGGGAGCTGGTGAAGTAGATGTCAACACCATGACCACCACTTTCAACTTAGCTGTGACAGATGCCGCCATGGAGATTATTGGAAAGCACCGGTCAAAGAAGAAGCTGTGGATCACACCTGAACTTGTGTACCTGTGTGACTGATAGACGAAGAGAGATGAAAAAGAAAAAGAACACCTCAAAATGAGCTGATGCCTACCGAAAAATCAACAATGACATCCGAAAAGGCATGCGCACAGCAAAGGAGAACTGGATAGAAGATCAATGCCAGGAAATAGAGAACAGTCTGAATAAGAACAACAGTGCAAGAAGGCTTACCAGAGAGTGAAGCGGCTGACAAGTGTTAAATAGCCCAAGGTCTCCACAATCCAAAGCAAGTCTGGCATATGCCTTACAGAAGAACAAGAAATCTTGGACAGATGGACAGAGTACTGCTCTGACCTATACAACCACAAACCAAATGGAGACCCATCAGTTCTACTTCTAGCATGTCCAGAAAACAGAGAAGAAGAAGAAATCCTCCCAATTCTCCGAGAAGAAGTGGAGGCAGCAGTGCAATCGCTGAAGAAGGGGAAGTCAGCGGGAGTGGACAACATACCCACGGAACTGCTTCAAGCAGGAGGAGAAGCGATGATCGACGCACTCACCATTATCTGTAACAAGATCTGGCAGAGTGGAGAGTGGCCTACACCATGGACCCAGTCGCTTGTCATCACTCTTTCCAAAAAAAAGTTAAACTTCAGGAATGTGAACATTACCGCACCATCAGCCTCATCAGCCATCCCAGCAAGGTCCTCCTGAAAATAATACTCAACAGGTTGAAACCCCAAGCTGAACAAATCATAGCTGAAGAGCAGGCGGGATTCAGGGCAGGGCAAAGTACCACTGAACAGATTTTCAACCTCAGAATAATCTGCGAGAAATACCTACAGCACCAACATCTATATAATGTGTTCGTAGACTTCAAAAAGGCGTTTGACCGAGTCTGGCATGCAGCTCTGTGGGCAACCATGAGTGTACAACATCAGCCCTAAAATTATTGAAGTCATCAAAAGCCTGTATGACAAGGCTACCAGTGCAGTCCTCCACAATAGCGCCATCGGAAACTGGTTCAGAACAACAATCGGTGTGCCTCAGGGATGCCTACTCTCTCCAACACTCTTCAACATCTTTCTAGAGCGCATCATGTCAGATGCCCTTGCAGATCACGAAGGCACAGTCAGCATAGGGGGAAGGGCAATCTCCAACCTCCGTTTTGCGGATGACATTGATGGATTGGCTGGAGAGGAACAAGAACTTGAACAGCTGGTACAGAGGCTTGACACCACCTCCAGAGCCTATGGAATGGAAATAAGTGCAGAGAAGACCAAAATGATGACTAACAACACCAATGGCATCAACACGGACATCAAAGTCCAAGGCCAATCCATCAACACAGTGCATAGCTTCAAATATTTAGGAGCCATTGTATCAGACAATGGGTCCCGACACGAAGTCCTCTCCAGGATCGGACAAACAACTGCTGCCCTGGCGAGGTTGAAGCCAATTTGGAAAGACAGGACCATCAGTCTACATTCCAAGATAAGGCTGCTGCGTTCCCTTGTCATCTCCATCTTCCTATTGCTTGCGAAACATGGACCCTCACAGCAGATCTCCAACGAAGAATACAAAGCATGGAGATGAGGTGCTACAGAAGACTTCTGGGCATTTCCTATACCCAGCACATCACCAACGACGAAGTCCGACAGACCATCACACAAGCCATTGGACAACACGATGACCTGCTCACAGTGGTGAAAAAACAGAAACTCCAATGGTATGGCCACGTCACCAGATCATCAGGTCTTGCTAAGACCATCCTGCAAGGCACAGTGCAAGGAAGTAGAAGAAGAGGGAGACCGAAAAAGAGGTTGGAGGACAACATTCGAGAATGGACTGGTTTGATACTGAGAGAAACAATCAGGGTTGTTGAGGACAGGGAAAGATGGAGTATGCTGGTTAAACGATCAACTGTGGTGCCCCTACGACCTCCGAGTTATGGGATAGGATAGGATAGGATATAATATGAGTTTAGCACTGTTTTAACCTCTACAAATCTTGTGATTAATTAACAAATACAAGTAAACTGTTCTGTGTTAATAAAACAACACAATACAGTGTGGTTTGCATGTGAATGTGTGCACAGTCAACACAAAAAAGAAAACACTTGCAAATCCGTCAACTACCAATCATGAGGGCTGATGTATTGATGAATGAATCTTGACAGTTATATGGCCGAAAAGTTAGCAAAACAAAACAAAACCTCACAAAACAATAGCTAAAATCTCGAAACTTGCAGAAAAGATCGCGAAAAGCAAACACGAGGCTTCCTGGAAGTGGACTAATGCTTCTCTCATGTACTACTAAAGAGTTCTTTCTTCCTGTGATTTATTACTAAAAATAGCACTATAGCGAGGTGCGCTTCGGGAATAGAGGAAAGGTGCACATTACTGCGTTATCGGGCGCTAGAAGTTAAAAAATAAAATTACGTAAATATAATAATATAAAAATAAAGACCTCAAATACTTACAAACTTTAGGTTTGTTGCTGGTTTTCCTATCCAGATAACCACGCACTTCCCTTTTGCCTCGAACAGATGCAATACCCAGCGCAGTCTTTTCACTAACATTGATAAGGTTTGGATCTCCACCTTTCTCAATCAGTATCTGTGCTGTGGTCATATGGCCATTCAGTGCTGCCAGCATCAACGGCGTCAAACCACTGGTTGACGTCTGCAAGTTGACATCACATCCACGATCCAACAGAAACCTGACCACAGCATCGTGCCCATGAAGCGCTGCAGCCAGCAGAGGAGTGAACTCACAACCTTCGCTCCCACTGTTCAGCTCCACGCCTGACTCCACAAGAAGCTTCAA
Organism: Oncomelania hupensis; assembly: GCA_036898135.1. Lineage (NCBI taxonomy): Eukaryota > Metazoa > Mollusca > Gastropoda > Littorinimorpha > Pomatiopsidae > Oncomelania > Oncomelania hupensis. Next base: position 55,168,833 of record CM072519.1, read on the forward strand.
CGTTTGGATATGCCCGCCACGTGCTGCCAGAGTCAGAGCGGAGGCTCCATAACGATTTTTAACATGAATGTCTGCTTGGTGCTGGATCAACAACGCCACCACACTACTGTGGCCATACCTTGAGGCCTGTAATTGTAAAAGGAAACAAAATCTTCACAAACTAATTCTGTGGATTTTGCCTTTAATTTAAAACAATACATTTCTTTTTTAAGCCTTCTCAGCTTCTTCTTCAGGATATTGTGGATACTCGGTCCACAAAAAGGAAAAAACTACAAACTTTACAAAATAATGTAAAAACTATCATTATGTTACTTAAGAATGATTTTAAAATTGTGCAAACTTTTAATGATCGTTTAACCACATCTTCTCTTTTAAATTTTAACAATGTTGAATAAAACGTGATAACAAATTTAAACTTACTAAAACTTTTAATTATACTCGCAACTTTAACTTTTTACTAACAGAGTCGTAAAAAGGTGCAACCCCTTGGAATAACCTGACTGCCGAGGCTGTGGATGCTAAATCACTCAATATGTTCAAGAACTGTAATCTGTATAGGCAGGTTATTTTTAAGGATATCTAACATCTACTCCACCAATTTGGAGTCAGTAAAAGGTTCTAAAATGGTAGGCCAGGTGTCTTGGTCTTAAGACCCTCATCAAGATTTAATATGAGTGCCAAAGGCTGTTGGCCTATATGCCTATGATATGCTATGAACACAAACATAGATCTACATGATTTCTTGGGTTCCTACAAACGCTTTGCAAAGCACTGGTTGTAGACTACATCAGCACATGTATCCGAGTCTGACCTTTTTTTTTCATTCAGAACTTCACATATAATTTGCACTTGTATTGAACTTTTTCTAGTTTTAGCATCTTATTGCACTCACTCAAGATCCGGAGGAAACACTGTACCCACCTGTAGCAAGGGTGTCCATCCGTATACATTACGTTTATCTAGGCCTGCACCCCTCATGATCAACAAGCGAACAACACTTTCGTGTCCGTTCGCTGATGCCATTTGCAGCGGCGTATTTTCGTCTTCGTCCAAAGAATCGACATCACATCCTTGATCCAGCAAAGACTGCACTGAATTTACGTCACCTTGTTCACAGGCACAAAAGAGAGGACGGTTTCTCTCCATAGTGAGCACCAAGAACGGACGACTAAATCAAACAGACTGGAAAAGTCAATTCAAGAGTTCAGACTTCAGTTCTAGCGCAAGATTCCAGAAGACGTAGATATCGACCGAAATTCCCTACTTTTCTAAAGATATAGATCTTGAAAAATGTTCTAATTCACAAGATCTTTGTGTTGTAAACGTCAAAAGCCATTGTCCAGAAATTGTTACCGTCACAGGTAAATTCTCTTAGGAATATTTTTCTCCGGACAATGCTTTCAGAACTTCCGCCGCCATTTTGGAGCTGATTGTGACGTCACACAGTTCACCTAGGGCAGTCGTCTACCCTTGTGAGGTCTACAATAGCGCCGCGAGAGTACGGCAGAATAAACAATCGCGATTTTTCAGGGTAACGGTAACCATGTCTGCAACCGACCATCAATCAATAGAACTTTTCTCTGGGAAAGACTTACCGGCTAGTACAACCTCTCCAACAAGACTCGTAAAGATCGACGCAATAACAAAAACAACAAAACAAACAAGATGGCAAGCTAATAAGATAAGGATATTTACATAGCGCTTTTTCCCAACGAGTTCAAAGCGCTGGCCGATACAGGATCTAACTCAAACCCCCCGAGAGGCTCACCCGCAGCCTTTGGGCGCATGGTCTGACGCACGGACAACTGAGCACAATACTGGGCAGCCAGGGATGGGGGAGAAGGACCAAGTGCATGCTGGATGTGTTCTTGTTACCGGCACTCACCCGTCTAGGACATGAGCGTCAGGATCTTTAAAGTCCGTGATGATGGAATGTATGCGACACACAGACTAGACCTCGGTTTATACTCTCATCCGAAGGAGTAGGAAACGGGAGTAAAGTGTCTTTCCCAGGGACACAACACAATGGCCCGGCCAGGGCTCGAACCCGGGACCTTTAGATCCGCAAGCCAAAGCACTACCATAAGACCACCATGCCTCACCTAATCAATTGTATTTCCAGAAAATCAGAGAGAGAATGTTCTTATCTATAAGAATACACAGCGCCCATCAGAATTGCTTTTTACTGTCCATTTTATTTTCCACATTTTCGCTGATAGCTTCCTCAGGATTGAAGCAATGAGACCTAGATCTATATACAATTTAATTAAATTATTATTGAACTCATTTAACGACTATTCACATCTGTGATATTAGACAACATGTTAACTTATAAACAAATTAACGTTATATTAAGATAAATAAAACAAAATAAACTAAAAAAATTTTTTTTAAGATTATTAAATGATGTGTACAATAGCGTACATGTAATTATTGAGCTTTTTTTTGGATTGATTGTTGCTTTAGGTCCAGCGGACTCTTCCGAGCCAAATCAGGACCGGACAACCCCCGATCCGCATAAAAGATCTGCTGAAACAACCCTAGTGGGAAAACTGTATGCCCTCCACCGGCCAGTCACTTTACAATAAAGACATCCCACGCAGGGGACGGCTGAGGCTTTACCCCAACTAATCGAACCCCCGGTTACAAAAACAAAATAGAATACAAACATCATTATAAATTATCAATAAAACACATACATATAAAATGCCTATATTGCTAAATAATAACATCATATGAAGCCCTAGTGACCAGCCGGCAGAAAGCGTCCAATACTCCCAAGCTGATCCAACAGACCCCATACACAAACAAGGAGTCTTGTCCAGGAAGAGTTTTCAAGAAAAAAGGTAGGTCATTGATCAAGCGAAGAAGAAGATAGTATAGCAGAGTGATAGGACAGAGCGGGAATGGGAAAGAGCAAATGAGGAAGACAGCGACAGTGGGAATTTAAAGCACTAAATTTCCAGAAAGTGGGGATACTATTTATACTGAAACCCCCGGCACTCCAACGGGGGTACTGTTGCCGCAGTGAATCGGTCATGCCTATAAAGACAGGTTTTCAACTGGGGCTTTCACTTGTAAGATCCGTTGGATCTCATTTTTGATATGATGATGATGGTCATTGTTGTCAGGGTGGCGACGTGGTGATCGTCCTTAACGCTCATGCAATAGGACGTTAAGCATCGTTTTCCGGCTTTCACTTTTCCCTTTATAGGTTAGAACAATCTACAGTGGCAAGATTGCTCATGACCCCAAGGGGTAATTATCGAGCACAAACATCGGAGCTTAGTAATATTAATATAAGATGAGGAAGAAAGCAAGATGGCAGGAATTCAATCTTGTTCCTATCATTGAGGAAAATGCACGTATTTAAAGTTTTTTTATTTAATTTTTAGTTATTACCCATGAAAAAAAGAAAAGACTACACTATATGTATACAATGCAGGAAAGCATGAACATGTTAGTTAGTTAGTCATTGTTTATAGGGTCCAGCGGACTGCAAAGAGCAGAATCAGGACTACAACTTGGTTGAAAGAGGACTCACCCTTGATCCGTACGTATAAAAGAACTGCTGAAACAACACCAATAGTAAAACCGAAGGCACTCACCAGCAATTTATTTATCGAACCCCTGCGTGCAAAGAGAAAATAGAATAAATAAACATCTTTATAAAATATTAGCAAAACACATACATATAAAAAGGCTTACATTGCTAAATAATAATTCCATAGAAAGCCCTATAGTGATTATTTGGCAGAAAGAGTTCAATATCCCCAAGCTGACCATACACAAATGAAGAGTTTTGGGAGAGTTTTTAAGGAAAAAGGTAGGTGACTGGTTCAGGGAAGAAAATAATGGATTGGTAGAAAAAAGTAGAAATGAGAAAGAACAAAGGAGAAAGACAGCGACAGTGGGAATTTAAAGCACAGCATTTCCAGAAAGTGGGGATAATATTTATTTTAAAAAACAAACAAAACAAACAAAACAAAACAAAACAACCGGCATTTAGAGGTCAATAGTCTTGCCAAAGAAGGAACAATCCTGCCATCTTGTAAAATTGCGGGCCACTCCCCTATCACCAGAACGGGATAATTTTTATGTCCATAATCTTCACTGGCCTCCATGCTACCCAGAGACACCCAGAACTCCCCTTTAGTCCGATTTTTCATAGCTCAAAACGGCATTGTCGTTACAAGTCTTGCCAAAGAGGGAACAATGATGCCATTTTGTAAAATCGAGCGCTTTCCCATAAGTCCCAGAACGGGATATTTTTATGGCCCTATATAGTCTTCACTGTGTACAACATAAGCCCTAAAATAATTAAAGTCATCAAAAGCCTGTATGACAAGGCTACCAGTGCAGTCCTCCACAACAGCGCCATCGGGAACTGGTTCAGAACAACAATCAGTGTGCGTCAAGGATGTCTACTCTCTCCAACACTCTACAACATCTTCTAGAGCGCACCGTGTCAGATGCCCTTGCAGATCACGAAGGCACAGTCAGCATAGAGGGTAGAGCAATCCCCAACCTCAGTTTTCCGGATGACATTGATGGACTGGCTGGAGAGGAACAATAACTTGAACAGCTGGTACAGAGGCTTGACACCACCTCCAGAGCCTATGTAATGGATTTAAGCGCAGAGAAACCCAAATGATGACCAACAATACCATACAACTTTATATTTCTGACTTTTTTTTCAATTGTGTACATAGTTGTAAATAGTCTATTTCTGTCTTTTTGTCATTTATGTACATAGTTGTAAATAGTTTTTACCTTTACTGTTCCGTCTTTTGGTGTATCGTAGCAAAAGTGATGTTTGGTGGGAGGACAACATTCGAGAATGGACCAAAATTCGAGAATGAACTGACTTGACACTGAGCGAAGCCATGAGGGTTGCTGAGGACAGAGAAAGATGGAGTACGCTTTTTAAACGATCCTCTTTCTCTTCTTCTGCATCCTTGCACCGTGCCTTGCAGGATAGTCTTTGCAAGGCCTGATGCTCTGGTAACGTGGCCATACCATAGGAGTTTCAATTTCTTCACCAATGTGAGCATATCATCGTGTTGTCCAATGGCTTGTGTGATGATCTGTCGGACATCCTTGGTGATGTGCTGGGTATAGAAAATGTCCAGAAGTCTTCTGCAGCACCTTATCTCCATGCATTGTATATTTTTTGTAGGTCTGCTGTGAGGGTTCATGTTTTGAAAGCGTATAGGAACATGGAGATGACAAGGGAGCGCAGCAGCCTTATCTTGGAATGTAGACTGATGGTCATGTCTTTCCAAATGGCTGGGTTTAAACCTTGTCAGGGCAGCGGTTGGTTGTGCGGTTGGCCTTGGACTTTGATGTCCGTGTTGGTGCCATTGGTATTGGTGATCATCAGTGTGGTCTTCTCTGCACTTATTTCCATTCCATAGTCTCTGGAGGTGGTGTTAAGCCTCTGTACCAGTTGTTCAAGTTCTTGTTCCTCTCCAGCCAATCCATCAATGTCGTCCGCAAAGCGGAGGTTGAAGATTGCTCTACCCCCTATGCTGACTGTGCCTTCGTGATCTGCAAGGGCATCTGACACGATGCGCTACAGGAAGATGTTGAAGAGTGTTGGAGAGAGTCGGCATCCTTGACGCACTCCGATTGTTGGTCTGAAGTCAGTTCCCTGGCGCTGTTTGTGGATGACTGCACTGGTAGCCTTGTCATACAGGTATTTGATGACTTCAATAATGTTATGGCTGATGTTATACATTCTCATGGTTGCCCACAGAGCAGCATGCCAGACTCGGTCAAATGTTTTCTTGAAGTCTAAACGCATACGATATAGATGTTGTTGGTGTAGGTCTTTCTCGCAGATTATTCTGAGGTTGAAAATCTGTTCAGTATTTCGCCGTGCCCTGAATCCTGCTTGTTCTTCAGCTATGATTTGTTCAGCTTGGGGTTTCAATATGTCCTCCCATATCTTTTTCTGTCTCCCTTTTCTTCTGCCTCCTTGCACCGTGCTCTGCGGGATGGTCTTTGCAAGGCGTGATGCTCTGGTGACGAGGCCCTACCATCGGAGTTCCGTTTCTTCACCAATGTGAGCATGTCTTGTTGCCGTTAATAGTCTTGCCAAAGAAGGGGCATTGCTACCATCTTGTAAAATTGCGGGCCGCCCCCTAAATGACT
>CM072519.1:55177488-55236619 GCA_036898135.1 Oncomelania hupensis
TCATGCCCTCGCAGACGTCGTCGAATTTCATTTTGGCGGATACCAGGAAGAAGGTACCAACAATGTTATTGTTGGGCAATTGCTCGGCGCCCTCCCAGAGCCCCTACAACAACATGCTTCTGTAAGTTTTATATATATTTATATTTTTATATTTATAAATATATTTTTAATGATATGAATCTGGGGTGTTGAGTGTTGCTGATGATTGCCTGTGTTTACTACTAATCTAAGTTATGTTTGTTATGCAATATCTGACAATGTACATATAAACTATAATCCTAATGATAAAAAATTAAAATATATCTGTGATTTTTTTAAAAGTGTGATTCATAATACAATAATAGTAGGAAATAGGCCTACAGACTTGTGATATTTATCTGCTTTTCTGTTGTCTGTGCTGCTGAATAGTGGTGGTGATTTTCTGTGTTTAATCTTTTGTTTATGCAAAATATATGTATAAATTTTATTAGCATAGTCTACTTAAATAATATTTGTAACTGAGCACTATAGAGATCTATGCCAGTTTTGTAGATAAAATATAAAGTTAGAAATATTTTAAAACATCAGAATAATTTTATTTAGGAAAAGGTTATTCGATTTTTACTTCAGAATTGATTTCTATATTAATACCTCTAAATAAGATTTCTAGCTAAGTAGCTTGTGTTTGAATAAAATAAGTATAGTCTTGTGCATAGACTCAAGACAAGTGTTAGGACTTTTTAGATGCTTTACAAACTAATAAGAAATGAATAAAATTGAAAAGACATAATTATAGAAATATAGACATAATATATATATATATACATAATTATAGAAATTAAAAAATTATTAACGGCTTGATAATTAGAGGCACTGAAGTTTCTTTTGTTGGATCTGTTCACATTATTGAGTAAAGTATAATGACTGGGCTGAGAGTGCGGCTAAATACGGGTCTTTAAATATCAGTTCTGTTCTAATTGAAATAAAAATATCCCAGCGCAATTTTAAAACAGTATAGAAAACAATTTTGTAGATTTCGCTCTTAAGAATCATATAGGTATTCCCAGATCAGTCTGTACGATGGCAAACAGAACAATGTTCAATTCTATAAAAAGTAAATATTGTAAAAATGTGAAGTGCATTTGTGATGAACCACTAACTCTAAGTATAGTATAGCATTGGCAAGGACTTTTATTAATTCTCTAGTCTCTTATTTCATCTAGCTGCTATTGTTAGTATTTATTATTGTTTTAATGTGCTGTATAATACTGTACATGTTGTGTGAGGAATAGAGAGTGTATGTGTATGCTGTATTGAGTGAGGATGATGGTCTTTCTCACCTAATAAATCAACCAACCAAATAATGTTGTTTATTGTCATTGTAAGCAGCCAATACAGCAAACTGCAAAGCAGCCACAACCGCTGCAACCATCACAGCAGCCACAACCGCTGCAACCATCACAGCAGCCACAACCGCGGCAACCATCACAGCAGATGCAACCGTGGCAACCATCACAGCAGCCACAACCGCTGCAACCATCACAGCAGCCACAACCGCGGCAACCATCACAGCAGATGCAACCGTGGCAACCATCACAGCAGCCACAACCGCTGCAACCATCACAGCAGCCACAACCGCAGCAACCATCACAGCAGATGCAACCGTGGCAACCATCACAGCAGCCACAACCACAGCAATCATCACCGCAGCCACAACCGAAGCAAGCACGGAGTGCTAAGCAGCCTTTGCAGAAGCCACCACAGAAGCCTGCTGAGGAGCCATCACTCAATCAGGAGGACTCAGTATCTCCTGGTGAGTATTACTATTAGTGTTTGTTTGCTTTCTTACTCATTTGGGTGCTATTAATCCCCTTCCCTCCAAGCTTGTAATTTTACATTAAAAGTAGTTTTACATTAAAAGTAGTTTTACATTAAAAGTAGTAAATTGCTTTGTGGCCAGTCCATTTCACCTTGTGTTAGGACTGTATTTTTTTTTTTTTTTTTGAGTAAACTTTGTTGGTCTTGAATCTGTTTAATGTGTAACTTTATGACCGTTTCATTACAGTGGGTGCACGCAACGTCTGGACGAGAGACGCTGTTTGTCTTCTTATTGCGGAACATGGCAGCAAGTCCCATCTCTTTAGCAGTTCTGCTGTTACCAAAGCGGAAGCCTGGAAGGCGGTTGCAGCCGTAATGCAGCAGCATGGCTACAGTGTATCAGGAGAGGCTTGCGACAAAAAATGGCGCAACCTTAAAGATCGGTAAGGGCTAATATAGATATTAATAATATATAATATTGAAAATGTGTCTATTTATTGCAGGGAATAAAAATCCACACATTTTTAAAAGCACTTATTTTTATGCATGTGTATAATTCACAGGTACAAAGCCATCAGGAAGGCTCATAGCAAGACAGGTTCCGGGCGCATCACCTGGGACTTCTATGATGCCATGGATGACCAACTGTTCGAAGATCCCAGTTGTATGCCATATAAAACAGTGGACTCTTTGGATGGCAGTACGTAAAACTTACACTAAATGATTTTGGCAATCTTTGTGAACTGGTTTGTTTGTTTAATCATTGTTTAAAGTCCGACTATGCAGAGTCGTATAAAGACCACTCCACCCATGTGGTTCTTAAGACCAAAAATTAAATCAACCCAGTGGTAACATTGAAGGATCTCGACAGCTGGTCACTTTACAATAGAGGCACCCCATGCAAGGGACGCTGAGGCTACAAATACGTGAACCTATCAAACCCCCGGTTTTTTTTTTTAATACAATTTTAATACAACATAGAAACATAAAATATACATGAATGTAAAATGCCAAAAATGCTAAATAATAACTTATTAAACTTTTCTTTCTGAGTGCCAACAGCCTGAATTAAAATTTGGACCTTCAGTTTTTGAGTGCCAGTCGGGCACGCTAGGTATAAATATTGGGTGCCCGAGCCGATTTTTCGTAGCATTTGCTGCCGAGCACGCATTATTTCGAGCCCTGCATAGTGATCATTTAGCATAAAGCGTCCAATGTTAGCAACCCGATTTAATTGTTAGTGTTGGAAAATAGTATAGACGTTCAAGAAACAAGGCAGGAGTCTGGGCCATTATAGAAGAGGGATAGTAGACTGACAGAACATTTCATACGAGACCAGTACCAAATTTTACAACAAAATTCCAAATTTACTCAGCTGATATCATATAATTATATCATACATCACTCAAATATAGGGCTGGATTGGACATTATAGTCTAAATATTAAATTTGTAATATAAATTTATACATTATGTTTTACTAATTACCTTATTAATGGATAAATATAAAGAGTGATTCATCAGTGATGCTTTGTATATTTAAAGTTGTACATAAAAAAAAAATGGTCCTGATTTGGCTCGTAAGAGTCCGCTGGACCTAAAGCAATAATCTTGTATTGTATTGTATTGTACATAAAAAAACAATTGTTGTAGTTAAACACTGCATATTATTTTTTTCATATTTTTTAATTTGTTCGATGTATTTTTACAGTTGTAATAAATGACTCCAGACCGAGAGTTACGACAGTGCCATCATCTCCATCAACCTCAAAAACACCCAGCCCCCTCACCTCTCCCAGACCTACTACATCATCTGCTTCTTTTACACCATCTGCATCTGCTGAAACTCCTCGACAATGCAAGAAAAGGAAAATACATGATTCGGGAGTGGACAAACTTGTAGAGCAGATGGACAGGCAAACTGCTGTGTTAATAAAAATGCAGGAAACTTTAGAAAGAAGAACAGCATTGCTGGAAAAGCTGCTGAACAAGGAGTAGTTTGTCTGTGTTTAAAGTAATGTTTAAATAAACAAAATAAACATCCATGCAGTCTTTTTATTTTATTTGTGTGTTTAAAATCAATGTATTGCATATTATAGCTACTTTTCAGTAATTTTCAATTAAAAAACCTGAGCATAAATATCGGTGCCAACCTCTACTCTATACCTTTTTAACTACCTGTAAAAAATGGTCACAGTTCCGGGTAGTGACCAACTATGCACTAACTACTGTAGCTAAAAAGACTAGCATAGTGGTTTTTTTTCCCAAACATAGTATTCGTTATCCATCTGTAGTTTGTAACTTCTGTAAGAAATGAAAAACAGTATTTGTTATCAATCTGTAGTTTGTATTTTTTTCTGTATAAAACTATGGGAAATCTGCATAAGTTAATTGGCACCTCTGCATAACTAACATGAACTAAACTGAACCATAAAATAAAATAAATAAACAATTAAGATGCCAAATTTGATCACAGCTGCCTTGATATTTATTGGACCATTAGTTTGAGAGACTGACTGGCAACCCCCCATCCCCTTCCCCTACCACCACAAAAAAAAAAAAAAAGATTCCACTGCCCGGTTGCACAGGGCGCTTTAACAATAAAACAGTATTAGGCAATATCGAAAGCAGCCAGAGACGTTTTACCAAATAGCGTTAGTAATGTTGCACGATAGGTCGGCTTCAACAAAAATCGTATTTTATGTTGTGTACACTATGTTTACACTATGCTCAAGTATAAATATTGTCTACTTTCGATATTGCCTAATACTGTCCCAGGTTTTTCATAAACATACATTTTATTAAACCTGTAAAATCCAAGATCGAGCAAATGTTACTAAAAGGTTAGTTTAATTGCTGTGAGAATCTTGCCTCGTAGGCAGAGAGTTGGTGCATGGTTGGGTTAATAGTCATCCATAACAGTTATATAAGTCAGCCTCAACTGGTAAACCTGGCCACACCCAACTCTAGCTCTCTGCCTGCAATACAAGTTTCTTGCAGTGTAAACAGCCCCTTTAGTCATACTAAGATTTACAGTAACAAATCAGGCAAGCTGAATTGCAATTTCCATTCTCTTGTCTTGTGCAGTTTGGAGGGGAGCATCTTCATTGTTTAGAACATCATGCATATTCTCCTCTGGGATTCTGTCAATCTGATCTTCATCAATGCCATGCTTGATTATAACGAAATTGTGTAGAACACATGCTGCTGTGACAATTTCTGGCATGTCAGTCACGTTTCGCATTTCTAAAAATTTCAGTTTTCTCCATTTGCCTTTCAAGAGACCAATGGAACGCTCTACTTCAACTCTAGTTGAAGAATGTGCACAATTGAATCTTTTTTGAACTTCATCAAGGTGACCATTGTTTTTAAAAGGCACCATCATATATGTAGACAGCGGATAAGCGGAATCCCCAAGAAGGTGAAATTTGGGATTGAGATTCCCTTCAGACAGCAGTACTTCTAAAGGGCTGTTCTTGAAAATTCTGGCATCGTGACATGATCCAGGAAAACCTGTGAAAGTGTTAAGAAACAATAGTTCCTTGTTGCATGTCACCTGCAACTGAATGCTTGGGAACCCCAGTCGGTTGATGTAGGCATCCCTGAAGGCTCTGGGACCGGGGATTTTAATATGGGTTCCATCAATAGCCCCCACCACACCTGGAAAATGGCACCTGCAATCAAACATACTCAGTTTTACAATTGCATTTTCATATTGAATAATTTTACCATATTAAAAAAAAAACATGTTTGTCTAGAGTGTTATATAAACAAAATATGTTTACATATACCAAATAATATTTGTTATCAACAATTCTAAGAGAAAAAAAATAGCTTGAAAAACCTTTCTGCAAACTGCCTTGCAAACTTTTCCATTTCGAAGGTAGTTGTGGGCCATTTGATCCACTCTTTCTGTCTGTCGACAAGAATTCTACAGACTCTGTAGACTACACGTCGCAGAGAACCTTTACTCAGCCCAAAACGATCACCCACGCTTCGGTATGTTTCTGTGTTTCCCAGGTACCAAAGTGTTGCCAAGACATTTTTCTCCATTGTAATGGTGCGTTCAGCAGGCATACTGGGTGCTATCCAAATCAGCAGTTCCTTTATTTCAACACAGAGAAAAAAAAAAGGATTATTTTTTAACCATCAAATACAAATATATTTTAAAAAATGTAAACAAGGTTTGCATGTATAATGAAATGTTAAAAAAATAAAAAAAAACACATAAAAAAGTCAATATCATCAGATTCTTTAATTAATTGCATGACACGCACACATACTAGAAAAGAATTTTCTAGAAAAGCTCTTCAAATTACAAACAAACACGTTAACAAATTTTAAAAAATTCTGTTAAATTTCACATTGCAATTAGGAAGCAACCTGAAATCCAAGGTAGTTTTATTTTGATCTCTATTATTTTTGAAGTTTTTTTTTATTTAAAGAATCAAATAACTTATTTAATAAGTCATGACACAATTTAGCAATTTTTGTATTAGTATTGTTTTCATTATTATTAATGTATCAATACATTAATTTGGACTGAAGCGTGCAGTAATAACTTTATAACTGAGTGTGAAATGTGATTTTTTTTTATTAACAAACTCCTTAACACTAACAGCCTACTAAACTCTTCATCTTTTATAATTATAAGCAGCAACAGCACGTCAAAAAAGAAAAGAGGGAAATTATTTTTGGCAGCAATATTTTTAAACAGGCCTTTTTTTTAAAATGTAATTTAATTCTCCCACCCAATCACACTATTTCTGATTGCTCTTTCATTGTAAAAAAAAAAAACAAAAAAAAACTGCAGTGTGATTACCTCAAATGAAATGAGTCAAGACAGTCTACACATTAAAAAAAAAATCACAGCTGTTAGTGTTACTCAGCATGTAATTAATTTATCATTTAATCTGTACAATTTATTATACAGTATGTTATATCATACAGAAACTTAGTTACTGTATTAACTATTACTATTAACTTAAGTATTAATATCACTATCAGTATAACAAAGTGATAAATTAATTTGCATCTTTAAATAAATTAGCACCATGAAACAAGCAACAGTTGAGGTTACTGGGAAAAATCGTTTATTGAATTAAAAAAGTAGTAGTTTTGTTTATTTAAATGGAATATTTATAATTATTCATAGGCCTATTGGCATGCCACCTACCTCAAAAACGTCAGTGGCCATGCGAAAATGCTCCCGAAACTGGGCTCCGGAGTATCGCGGTACTGTCTCTTCTACGTAATTCTCGATGTAGGTATCTCGATCTATCATCCTCTGTTGAATGATATGATGTAAAGCTCTTGTTGTAGTAGCTATTACACCGGCACAAAAAGCAGCTACTTCTATTTCATCGTCGTCCTCTAAAAATCGCGTAAGCACAGCATTATGATCGTCAGTGGAGGCCGCCATTTTGCTTACTGCTTTGCAGCGAGTGGTTCCGTAAAACGACTTAGCATTGGCTGAAGCGCTTGATAAAGCGCTTTGTCTGCGGTACACGCTACAGACCTAAACCGTACAGAGTTACATCCCTTTTGTTGCTCTTCAGTGGCTTCACACGCCAAAGTTTAGTTTGCTCAATCCTTGGTGCGATATTTTCCGATTAGGCCTACCCTACCGCCTTCGTCGCTTCAGTCAGGTTTGTACAAGTATACTTACTATAATTATGCATTATGAATTGCTTTGTTATAAATATTTCGAATTGTGTCTGTTTTTTCTTATTTTTCATAAAAAGAACGGTAGTGCACTGAGTGGGAAAAATACCGCAATTGACGTTTTTTTTTTTTAATTTTTATATGAAAAACATGCTGGGATCGCCCTGACAAGAAGTCCTGGATCCACTGACTGACCTTCCCTTTGATGCCGTGGGCTTCCACCTTGGAGACAAGTCTACGATGCCGGACACTGTCAAATGCCTTCATGTAGTCCATGTAGATGGCGTCGATGCTTGATCCAGTGTCTAAGGCTTCGGTCCAGATGTCTAAGGTATCCAGAAGTTGTGTGGTACATGATCGCCCTTTTGTGAATCCGTGCTGTTCTCTGCTGATAAGATTATTGCGCTGTAAGTGGTCCACCAACTGCTCTCTGATCAGGGCTTCCATCACCTTGCACAGGATGCACGTGAGACTCACAGGCCTGTAGTTGTTGGCAGACAGACGACTCCCCTTATTGAAGATTGGCGTGACACTAGCTTTTCTCCATTCATCTGGAATCCTGCCTTTCTCTAGTGACTTATTGAAAATGATGGTTATTGGCTGTGCCAAAACGTCTGCGAGTTCTGCCAGCAGCACAGGTAAAATACCATCAGGTCCTGGCCTGGGGCTTTTCCTGTTTTCAGACTTGCGAGATGCTTCCGGACTTTCTCGACATCCAACTGGAAATCTGTCAGCTCGGACTCGCAATCGTACTGTGGTGGGTCTGGCAATTCTCCGTTTCACTCTTTGGTAAATATGCTCTGGAAAAACTCATTTAGAACGTCAGCCTTCTCCTTGTCTGTGGATGTTTTGGAGCCATCTTGTCGCTTCAGGTCTGCAACTCCAGTTCTTGTCTCTGTCTTGGTCTTGACGTAGGACCAGAAGGATTTAGGATTTCCTTTAGCTTGCGCTGCAACTGTGGCCTCAAGCTTTTTCTTTGCACTAATGCAGGCTCTTGATGCTTGGTTTCGTGCCCTGAGATAAGCCTGGTAATCCTGTCCGTCACGAGTCTGCAACCAACGTCTAAAAAGTTGGGTGTTTCTTCCTCACCGAAGCTAGAGTACCTCCATCCATCCATTTCTTGCGTTGAGTGCTGTTGCTGCCTGTCCTAGGGACAGACAGTTCATCAAGCTTCAGCTTAAACAGCCTCCATGCTTCCTCTGTCTTCAAGTTCCGAAACTCCTCCTCCCAGTTAATCGCTGCCAGTTCGTTTTGAATTCCTACAAAATCTGCCTTTTTGAAGTTTAGCCTTCTCTCTTTTGGGGGCTCCTTTAACATATATGAGAGGTTGATGATCAGTGTGACGTGGTCACTCTTGCCAAGTGCTGCCCCAGTACGGACATCGTTTACCGTATCCTCTCCGTTCGTGAGCACTAGGTCATCACGAATGCGTGTAGGCTCCATCTGGTGTTGGATAAGGTAGGCGTCTTTGGTTGCTTCCAGGAACTTGCTTGCTGGGTGACCTTCTCCTACTTTGCTTTTTTTCTTCTAACCAGTTGATTTCTAGAAAATTAAAGTCTCCCATTATCACAAGGTGCGATGGCTTCAAGTCAGCGGCCTTTATTAGCAAATCATTTAACTTCCTGTTGTTCTCCTCTGAGCTACTTGGGCTTCTGTACACCAATCCAATCACCAAATTCTCCCCTCTTCCCAGCTGACATTCCACAAAAATGGCCTCTTCAAATTCAGTACTTATTTCCAGGCGATCTGGTTTAAGTTTACTTTTAACCTGTAGGCAAATTCCCCTTCTGTGTTTATCAAGATCGTGGAATAGTTCATATCCTGGCACAGCTATTTCACACTCCTGCACTTCATATCTTAAGTTCTTGGGTTTCACCTCCACTATTCCTATGACTGCTGGATTGTGCAGCTGTATCATTGCCTCTAGCTCTGATCTCTTGTTTAAAAGACTATCAGCGTACTGTACAAACAGTTAATTGAAATTGAATTTGAAAAAGAAGAAGATAAAATTGTTTGTGGGTTAAAACTATCTACATGTTGGGTTTTTCTTTGCTTTATTTCTTCCCCTTGTCATCTTTCGACGGGTACCTGCCGACGTTGACTACCCGTCCGTTTTTTTAAATCCATTTGGCGAGATGGTCCCCCTCATTCTTGGACTGTTCCTGTTTCCTTTTCATCTCCTGATAGAGGGCATCCTGCTCTTTCCTCTTGATGGGTGTCATAGGGCATCCTGCTCTTTCCTCTTGATGGGTGTCATGTCCTTCCTTACACTAACTGTATTGCACAGCCTCTGGTCCTCAGCATCTTCCTCCTCTTTCTTTGCCTTCCTAAATGCCTGTAGCAGGGGTGAGATTTAACCCAGGAGACTAACTAGCCCGCCGGGCTAGCTAGGAAGTAAAGTGAGGTAGCCCGCATGGTTTTTAGGCAGCCCGACAATCGCGTATTTACGGCAATGTGTACAGTGCATTAGACCAACTTCTTTATCGAAAATGAGCCAAGATCGATCTTCGCCATCTGAACGTTTCAGCCATGCAGTCTGAAAATGTCTTTTTCTCTTCGATTCATACTCTTTGTGACGCTCTTTCTTCTCCGAACTAGAATTCGCCTTCTTTGGCGGGGGTTCGTTGACCTCAGAAATAAAGTTCCACATTTTCAGATCAACAACCGTCACCTTGACAATACACGTAATTTGTAGCAGTGTTTTTTTCACAAACAAAGCAGACAGCGCGCTTGGCGCAAAAGGGAAGTAGGCAAAGGGAAATAACCCTCACGTATGCTTCATACTCGTAGCAGACGAACAGTGACCTAAAAACGCTCTCGCTTCGGATCGAGCTTCTAAAAGTCTGCAAGTAGTTTTTTTTTTTAAGTCGCCAGGCGGGCTTATGAGGCGCCATTTGTAAATTAAATCATTATTGTCATTATATCTATAGAACATACATTTTACCTGTATCAGTGATGGAGAAAGTTTTTAAGCTAGGGGTATTTATACCCTCAACCAAAACATGTGGGGGTTTTCATACCCTCATTGCAAACATAAAGGGTTTTTTATACCCCCTTTCAGTTTTTTAGGGGGTACACCAACATACGTAATAAACACTTTGCGTGGAAAGTCTTTTCATCAGTTTGAGTTTCTTCAGCCGGGCCCAGTTGCGGCTCATCTTTCTTCTCTTACCGAGCACTCAAAGCCAAAGGCTGACAAAAAAGTTTGTTTTTCTTTTCCTTCATCTTGTTTTAATTTTTTTTAGCAATTAGTTTTGTCTGCTTTATTTTTCCTTTTCTTTGGCTTCCCCTCAGATCGCTGCTTGTCGGCCATGTTTAATGTTGGGTTGTTTAGCCAATCAAAAGCGTCGAGAAAAAAGAGTGAATATTATAGTGCATATGATTGGCTGTTTCTCGGAAGCAACAGAATGAATAGGAGGGGGAGAGAGGGTGTTAGGGCAGACGCACAGGCACACGATCCAAATCGAGCGAAAGCTGTACGCACGACCGATATAGTTGTACCTGATGATACCTCCCAACTACTTAGCTTTACGTGTTCATACCCCTTTGGCACTGACTTTGTGCATGTTTATACCCTTTCATTACAATTTCGTTACGTGATTTCCCAACTCAGTACGTGAAACACGTACGATTGTACGTGATCTCCAACACTGTGTATAAAAGATATTGTACACTTATAAAATGTATTCTATGTCTATAAAATACATTCAATAGCAATACAAAACTTTTTATAGCTAAAAACAACATTTTTATAACTACAGACTACATTTTACAATATACAAGAGAAATCATACGCGATCATCACGCCGTTTGTAAATATTATTCCGAAAAACTAATTTATCTCTAAACACTTCATTTTATCTCTAAACACTAAATTTTATACATAAACAATTCATTTTATAGGTAAATAATTCATTTTATAACAACAAAGAGCTTTTATATCTATAAAATAAATGTTATAATATATATAATGCATTTTACCTGTAGAATGCATTCGGAGCATTATTTTACATTCGGCGCATGACATTAATTTTATACTGACTTTCGAATTGCTGATCCCAGGGAAGCAACTCCATCCTCGTATAGACTACTTGTAAACTTCTAAGCGACTCAACATGGTAAAGACCATTAAAGTCTACTACAAAAAATGGCAAGGACCATACTAGTGTACTATATAAATTGGTGATGACCATACTAGTGAAATGCTGATAAAACATCAGCGACATCATTTTCAGTCTCGACTGTTCCAATTATTTTTTGGTCGTCTTGAAAAACTATCGATAAGCACGAAGGCAAACCAGCTTCCATCGTAACTGTTAGTACTTGGAGATTGTTGACATCGCGGGAAGTCGATATAGGCCTAGCGGGGATTCCCTACACGCGCCGTAGCTATCTAAATTTAGCTTATGCAACGTCACTTCCACATGAAAAGCCCAGCGCATACGTGCAGGAGGGTGGGGGCCTTTTTTCGTTGAATTGGTTGAATGTACCTATTAACCAATCGTCCCCTTTTTTGTTCTTAATGAGTCCGGGGACGTAAATTTGAATTTAAAAAAAAAAACGAAAAAAAAAAAGTCAGCCATCTTTGCGCACCGCATAGCAACTTTGGGTCGCTTAGAACGTTACAAAATAAAAATAATCGAAGGGAGAGAAGCAGTTATACAATGAGAAAGTTAGTATAAAATTATTGTAAGGCGCCGACTGGAAAATAATTGTCGCGAATGCATTCTACAGGTACAATTCATTGTATGTGTTATAAAATGTATTCTATAGATATAAGTGCTCGTTGTTGCTATAAAATGAAGTGTTTACAGATAAAAGGAAGTTTTATAGATCGTTTTTGCTATAAAATGACTTGTTTATAGATACAATGACTTGTTTATAGGTAAAATGAATTGGTTACTTATAAAATGTTTTTTTTATAGATAAAATGAATTGGTTACGTATAAAATGTTTTGTTTATAAATAAAATAGTTTTTTTGTGTTTAATATTTACAAACGGCGTGACGATCCGTGTATGATCTCTTGTATATCGTAAAATGTAGTCTGTAGCTATAAACATGTTGCTTTAGCTATAAAAAGTGTTGTATTGCTATAGAATGTATTTTGTAGGTATATCATTCATTTTATAATTATACCATATCTTTTATACAGGTAAAATGTATGTTCTATAGATATAATGACAATAACCATTTAATTTACAAATGGCGCTTCATAATCAACAGGGGTGTGTCGACACTTAATTTCATGCATCATCCTATGGACACTATTGTTCCTTTCAGTCTGTCTTTCTTATCTTTCCTCATTTGCAGGTTCTGGCAAGTTGAAGATTACTATGTTTCTACTCCTTGTTAATCTGTCCTCGGCTTCAGCCATGTACTCTCTGGCCCTGCTGTCAACCATTTTCTCAATTTCTTCCTTGTCCACTGGTGCTGAAGCAGATCCAGCACTTTGCCTATCCCCAGCGAGAGTTATTACAGCTTCTTTCATTTTCTGAGGAAACTCACCCTCTTCTATCCTATCAACTCTTTCTATCACCTCATCCACTTCTTTGCCTAGTCTCTCAACTTCTTGCTGCATGACCCTAAAACCACACAGAAATTTGTCGGCAACTTTGTTGCAAGAAGATTTGCAGTACTAACGGATGGCTATCCGCATTGCTGTCTCTACAGATTACTTCATATACCTCATCTGATATTTTTTTGACAAGCTGCGTGGAACCAGTAGTAGTAAAGGATACAGCCTATGGACAAGCGTGCACATGCACCTAAAAAGTGGGTCACGTGACAGGGGATGACGTCATGGGTGCACATGTACTGTTAGGTGTGGAGGGCCGGACGGTGGCAGAGTGTGATGACGCAATCATGACATAACAGATGACGCAATCATGACATAACAGAGGAGACGAGGGTCTTGTGCCCTGTGAAAAGGGAGGGATGACGTAGGGTCCCTGGGGGATATAATTTTGTTGATAGTGCTGATGTAGGATTGTATGTGGTTTATATGGAGACCAAGCATCGAAAGACAGCAAGTGCGCGTCTTGGCGATAGTGAATGACTCAGTGGTATGTGCGTGAGATCAAGCATCCAAAAGACAGCAAGTGCGCGTCTTGGCGATAGTGAATGACTCAGTGGTATGTGCGTGAGATCAAGCATCCAAAGACAGCAAGTGCGCGTCTTGACGATAGTGCATGGATATGATTAGTATACTTTAATGATATGATAAATATTTATTTTGAAAAAATTTTTTTTATATTTGAAAAAAAAGAAAAGGTTGGGCTGAGGTTTGAACCCACGCGGATATGCATCTATGGAATCTTAAGTCTTAACCACTCGATCACTGTACCTTAAATCTGAATGGCGATTTTGTGTAATGAGTACTTTATGAATGAATGCATGACACGTTTGGAGGTAGATGAAAAGATGACGACAATATTATTTTTGGAGAGGGGAGCGTCTTAGAAAAGCTGATTAGGGAACGAATCAAGGATGAACGGAAATGAGTGAAGGTATTTAACAAATGAGGCACATCTGGACAAGAGTCACCCGATATGGGGATGCTAGTAAATGCTTAATTAGACAAGACGGGAGATACGTTAACATCAAAGGGTGTGATGTGAGAAAGATGCATGATGCCAGTGATGGAACATTCTAGAATAATTAGAAAACTAATCAAGAGAATAATTAGGAAACGAATCAAGGGTGAATAGAAATTAGCGAAGGTAATTGACAAATTAGGCACATCTGGACAAGAGTCACCCGATATGGGGATGCTAGTAAATGCTTAATTAGACAAGACGGGAGATACGTTAACATCAAAGGGTGGGATGAAGGAAAGATAAGTGATGCCAGATGCTGAGAGCTTGGGAATCTTTTTAATTGGCTGCTGGAACATTCTAAACCACTAAAACATGTTAAGACTTGATTGGGTTGTTAGTACCAGACCTGAGTGATGCCAGATGTTGCGAGCGTGAGAATCTTTTTAATTGGCTATGGAACATTCTAGCAAGATCCCATGGGAAAACGGCTGACGCCATCACCGGGTATATAAAGAGATGTTTTAGCCAAGGAAAAGTATAAGCGAGTTTTGTGGCAGCATATTTTGTGAAAAGAATTTTGAAATGGCAAATCTTTTAAAATGGATGATTTTGAAGATAGCGACTTGGATCAAGTGCTTGTAAATAATAGTTCAGACGCTATTATTAACAGGGATGATTTTGAAGATAGCGACTTGGATCAAGTGCTTGTAAATAATAGTTCAGACGCTGTTATTAACAGTCTTTTAGAAGAAGTGAATTTTATTGGAGACCACGATCCGTTTCTTCAGTGCTATGTGAATAATAGCCGATATATAAACAATTATATTTACCGTGGACCTGTGCTAGAACGATATAACTTTGGGTTTGAAGGCGGCTTGTTGACCCATGAACAATTAAATAATACAATTTACCAGAACCAGACCTATTGTTTTAAGATTAATGCCAGCTTGGGAGTGATTTTAAAAAATCAACGCTCAGGAGAAGTCAAGTATTACTACGCGTGTGTGAACAACGCTGCACTCTTTGAGAATCCTATTTTTATAAACAATCGTGAAGACTGGGAACAGTTCCTAAGCGACCTTGACAACATCGACTATCAGAACCTCGCTACCATACAAAGAGAAAACACGTAAGTAAACCATTAAATATTTATGACAGGAAAATTTTTTTGTTTGTTTGCTTGTTTGTTTGTTTGTTTTGTTTGTTTGAGATAAAGAAAAAGTACTTATAGTTTTTTTTTAATTTTATTTTGCAGAGAATGGACTCTGGAGTGGATCACCAATATTGAATTTTTTGTATTTAAACGTCAACATCGTCTTTTGGGAGCTCCACCCGCTGATTTTCCATTATTTTTAACTCAAAATCAAGGACTTATTTCTCTTGTAAACTGTGATTCTCGTTATCCTATTAAAGACAACTTGTGTTTATTTCGCTGTTTAGCGGTAAAAAGAGGAGCGAATCCACAATATTGTGAACGAAGTGTAAAGACATTATTTAAAAGTTTTTTACCTCAGGGTGATCCCAAAACATTTGAAGGGATAAACCTAGAAGACATTGACAGATTTGATAAACATTTTGAAGTCAATGTGACTATCTTTAGTCTGCAAAAAGAAGAAGAATCCGAGTTACCTACAGCGCAGTTAGTGAGACGCTCGTTAACCAGATACTCCGAGACACTATATATTAACCAGTTTGAAAATCATTTTTCATATATCAAGAACTTAAATATATATGCAAAGACTTATAGCTGCAGTAAATGTGATCGCCATTTTAGAGCAGCCAGGATATTGTGTTCTCATTTTATGAGATGTAAAGGGACTCAAACCCGTGAAAAATTTCCGGGAGGAATCTATAAACTGCCACCCACACTAAGACAGAGATGATGAAAATATAAAATTGCCACTACAACTGCAGTTTCATCCCTATAGAATTGTATATGATATAGAGACGTATTTTCCCAATACACCAAATATCCAGGATAATCCTACACAATTAACATTTTTAGAAGAGCATGTACCGCTTTCCATCAGTATATGTAGCAATGTACCTGGATTTACACAACCACAATGTTTCATCACCACAGGCAACCCAGAAGAGTTGGTGCGTGAAACCATAGAGGCACTATACACCATCCAAAAAGCCTCACATTCCATTCTAAAAGAGGTAGCCAAACCAGTTTTTAAAAAAATCAAGAAGCGTTTAGAAGTGATCGCCGAAACTGATGAACATGTTGAATTTCACCCACTCAATGATCTTAAAGATCGATTATCCACATTTATTGAAAGCATTCCTGTGATTGGGTTTTCCAGCGGGAAATACGACTTAAATGTTTTGAAACCTTATTTGGCTAAATATTTTTGCGAAACTGAGCCCGACCCTGGCGTGAATCTAAATAAGGAGAAAGAGGATGATGCTGAAGATGAGGATGAAGATGAGGATGAGGAGGAAACAGAAGAAGAGGATGATGAAGAAGAAGAAGAAGAAATAACACCTGAAGCTAGAAAGAGAAAAAAGGCTAGTTTGTGGAAAAAACAAAAGAAGAAAACAAAAACAACCTCTAAAAATCGGATGATCAAAAAAGGCAAGCAATTTTTGGTCCTTTCGAATGCCAAATTACGGTTTTTAGACATCACCAATTATTTGGCGCCTGGTTTTTCTTATCGACAATATTTAGCAGCCTACAAGTGCTCGCTACAGAAATCATTTTTTCCTTATCAATATATCACATCACTGGACAAATTAGATGAGCCACAGCTACCTCCCAGAGAGGCCTTTTTTAGTGATCTAACCAAAAGTACCATCACGGAAGAGGAGTATCAAAGCTGTCAAGTGGAATGGGATGCCCAAAAGATGCGCACATTACGAGATTGGCTCATACATTACAATAACATGGACTGTGTGCCATTTTTAGAAGCTATTGAAAAGCAGACGCATTTTTTTCAAGACTTGGGTTTAGACATGTTCTATGACGGCGTGACACTACCAGGGCTAACAGACCGCTTTTTGCACTCAAGTTGCCGCAATTTTTTTGCGCTTTGTGATGAGCAGGATAAAGATATGTATTATACAATGCGGGATTCGGTGTGTGGTGGTCCAGCCATTGTTTTTCATAGATACCATGAAAAAGATGTCACCTACATCAGATCGGCGGACCCCAACATCGTTTCTCCAAAACTCTGCAAGACCATTGAGGGATATGACGCAAATAGCCTATATCTGAAATGTATGTCAGAACCTATGCCGGTAGGGTTTTATTTGAGAAGAAAGGCAGAAGAGGGATTTTATTTAGATTGGAAGAAAAATCGACAGAGTAAGATTTGTTTAGAATGGTTAGAATATATAGCAGCTAAAGAAAAGAGAGACATCCAACATCAATATAATAGGGGAGTAGAAAAAAGGCTAGGAGGAAGAAAGCTTCCCGTGGATGGTTGGGACCAAAAATCAAACACGGCATTTCAATTTCACGGCTGTTATTGGCATGGGCATGATTGCCGCCTAACACAAAATTTGGACCCCGACCTAAAAAAGAAGAGAGCCGACGACACACAAGAAAAAGATGCGTATCTACAAAAAATCGGCATCAATCTACGCATCATGCGAGAGTGCCAATGGCAAGATTACAGAAAGAAAAACAAGAAAGAAGTGGCACATTGGGCTCCTCGAGTTGAGTCTGGACCCGCCTTCTATAGTGGGGGCATGACCGAAAAGGAGATCTTGGAGCATGTGAGGACTGGGGCCATGTTTGGATTCGTGGAAGTTGATATTGAGGTTCCGGATCAACTCAAACCTCGATTTGAAGAATTTCCACCAATCTTCAAAAACACCAACGTCGGCCGAAATGACATCGGTCCTCACATGAAGGCGTTTGCGGAGGCGCATGGCTTCTTAAAACAACCACAACGCTCCCTCATTTCCAGTTTTCGTGGAGAAAAAATATTGCCTATCACCCCCCTACTCCAGTGGTATTTGCAACAAGGGCTACGAGTCACCAAAATCCATCAGGTGATACAATACGACCAACAGCCCTGCTTCCAGAAATTTACAGACAAGGTGACCAGCGCCCGACGAGAGGCAGACTTGGATGATGACAAGGCCATCATTGCAGCAGCATACAAACTCGTGGTGAGTCCTTTTTTTTATCATGTGTACGCATTTTTAATACTATGCACGCCCAAATTTAAAACAATGCACGTCAAAATACAATAAAATGCATTGGAAACAAACACGCAACCCGTGCATCGATGATATCATGTCCGTGCAACGATAAAATCATGCGCATACACGTGTGCGCGCATGTGTGAATGACTAAACGCGCATGCACGGCCAAATTTGAATCACTGGCCCCACTCAAATTTGAAAAGACTGCACGCCAAAATACAATAAAATGCATTGGAAACAAAACACGGACCCCGTGCACCACCAATGGCGTGAGTGCGTACGCGCGTTTGTGTGTGCGTGCGTGCGCGCGTGTGTGCGCGCGTGTGTGCGCGCATGTTTTTTTATATTTTATTTTGAGGAACTCATGTTTGGTTTTTGTTTTTGTTTGATCTAGGGCAACAGCTCCTATGGCCGAACCTTGATGAGACGTGATCGTCACACCAAGGCGTTCATCACGGATGCCAAGGGCGCCACCAAAGCGATCCACGATCCACGATTTAAAAGATGCGTACCCGTACAAAATGATTATTACGAGGTAGAGTGCCGATTGACCAGCATCGACCAAAATCTACCTCTACACATCGGATTATTTGTGTACGGGTACGCAAAACTCAAGCTTCTGCAATTTTATTACAACTTTATCGACTTTTACATTGAGCGGTGCGACTATCAACTGATCACCTGCGACACTGACTCGTTGTATTTGGCATTGAGTGGGAACACTTTAGAAGACGTCATTCGTCCCGATCGTAGGGATCACTTTAACAAACATCGGGACGAATGGTTGCCTACTCAATATTGCCAAATACATAAAAACAACACTAATCTACCACCATCACCTCTACCGCCACCATCGCCTCCACTATCGACATCATCTCTGCCGGGACCATCATCGGAACCATCGTCGAGACCACTGTCGGGGCCATCATCATCAGCATCTTCATCATCAACGTCGCCATCTCTATCGCCTACCGCCGGACCCCCTGCCGGCCGCCTCCTATCTTCTTTGCCGCTCGCTGCAACCCACACGCTACCGTCGCCGTCGCCGCCGCTGCTGCTGCCGGGACAACCATCACCACCACTATCATCATCACCACCCCCGTGCTGTGTTGCAGCACATAGACACCAAACCCGAGAGCCCGGTTTATGGAAGCTGGAAGCCAAAGCCGATAAAATTATCTCTTTGGCACCTAAAAGCTACGCATGTAGCACGCATACAACCACCAAGGTGTCTTGTAAAGGCGTGCAAAAAAGGTGCAATCCTTTAACCATAAATAACTTTCAAACCGTGCTAACGGCCCAAACACCGCATCATGTGGTTAATCGTGGATTTCGTCTTGACTCACAAAATGTGATGCGAACTTATATCCAACCCAAAAGAGGTTTATCTTATCTCTACACTAAAAGAAAAGTACTGTCAGACGGTGTCTCTACCGTACCACTTGATCTCTAACTTTTTTTTTGTTTTTTTTTGTTTGAAATTGATAGAGTGACTTATCATGGATGTGCGTTTTTTACAACATCCTTTTTCGATCCTTCTCGCGGGTCCTTCAGGCTGTGGTAAAACATTTTTTATTGCACAATTGATTGAGCATTGTAAAACTCACATTCAACCGCCTATTGAAAAAGTGGTGTATGTCTATCATCAATATCAAGACTTGTTTAGACAGCTACGAGAGACAAGTCCCGTATCTATTGATTTTGTAGAAAGTTTAGATGGAGTGGACTTTGATTCGACTATTGCAACCTTATTGGTGGTCGACGACCATATGGATAATCCTGTGATGGAACAGCGTGTGGCGGAATTTTTTATTAAAAAATGTCATCACGGAAATATAAGTATGGCTTATATGGTGCAAAATATATTTCATACTAGCAAACATCATCGGACGATATCGTTAAATGCACATTATCTGTGGTTGGGTAAAAATCCACGATCTGCGGATCAAATTTTACACTTGGCTATGCAAACTTTTCCTAAACGACATCATTTTTTACGTGAGGCCTATCAAGATGCAACCCGAGAGGCGTATGGATATCTCTTTTTAGATTTTAAACAACAAACTCCTGAAACCTATCGTGTGCGCACTCATGTTTTTGATCCACATCCGATCGTCTATATTCCTAAAAACAATATATAAAACGGGTGTTATCCATTATCAGACATTCAGATGAAAAAAGACTACCATGGCGAAGACACATCGTGCTCAGACTCGACTTAAACCTTTGATTCCTTTATTACGCGCTAAGAAAAAACATCAGCGCCAACAACTGTTGAAACAACCTCGTGTTATAAACTGTTTGTGTGAGATGGTACATAATGTACTTAAAGGACATGTTAAACTATCGCGTGGTCAGAAACAACGATGGGCTCGTCATAAGCACAAGCTTCGCCGTTTGATAGCGCCTAAATCAAACACAGCCAAACGACAAAAATTAATACAAAAAGGAGGATTTCTACAACTGCTGATACCATTAGCTACACAACTGCTAGGTGGTTTATTTCCACAACCACAATAATAAAAAATGCAACACGCCATCAAAATGAAACTCGTTCCAGCGAGCGAAAACATGACACCTTTATCGACACTGTTGCGACCAGAGCCTCCTACACCACCTCTTGTAAATCAGCTGAGTGATTTGGATCAACAAATGACTATTATATTACAATCATCTTCGCTCAATACGGAACAAAAACTGCGAGCGTATCAACAACTACTGCAACGATATCTTTCTTATCAAGATCAGTATCACTATCAGTCTCAACCAACTACATCCATAGATACAGCAGCAGCGTCAGCAGCAGCATCACTCCCAACACCAGCAACACTAGCTGATATGACTGAAGAAGTGGTTCATAGTCTTCCGGCTAGTCTTCGTAGCAAAGGGCGTAAATTGATGCAGCATTTAAAAGACAATGATGTGATGACATATACCAGTCAGGGCAATCTGGTGTGGCACGACAACATCATTCCTAACACAAACATCGTAGATCTAGTTCATGATGTTCTACATTCGACCAAAGCGAGACAGTTGCTACCACCCCCTGCAGGCTGGCGTGTTTTTGCCCAAGGTTTAAAACAAACCAACATCCCTCGACAATATTTAGGAAATATTCAACGATATCATCAAGTGTTTGCTGACGACATCAGGGCTACACCACCACTCTCTCCATCATCTATGTTTGATGACAATGATACCTCCAAAAGTTCAACCAAAAAGAAAAAAAAAACAAGCCAAAAAAACACTCAAAAAAGCTTTGGCTTGGGAATCATGGCTCGAAAACGACAACATGCAGCCCAAAAGTCCATAGAATCTATATGGAAAAAAGAATATTTTCATCCGGCCTACCCAGGGGCTTATAGCGGAGCCAGCACCTATTTACGTCATGCCTCGACTTTGCCTCAACACAAACCCCGATTAAAACAATGGCTTCAACAGCAAGATACATATACGCTTCATCATCCTACCCGTCAAAAGTTTCTTCGACGATCCATCATCGTCTCTGGACCCTATGATCAGTGGCAAGCAGACTTGTGTGACTTATCTCGTTTTAAAAATGTTAACTCGGGTCATCGCTATATTTTAACAGTCATTGATGTGTTTTCTAAAGTAGCTTATGCTCGCGCACTCAAAAATAAAACGAGCGCTGCTTTAATCGAGGCTTTTGCTGACATTTTACGACAAAGCCCAAAGTCTCCACGTCACTTACAAACTGATAAAGGAACAGAATTTAAAAATAAACCATTTCAAATGTTTTTAAAGAAAAACAAAATTCATCATTTTACTTCAGAAAATGAAGACATCAAAGCAGCCGTGGTGGAACGATTTAATCGTACATTAAAAGGAAAAATGTATCGATATTTTACGCATCACAATACACGTCGTTATGTAGATGTGTTACAAGAGCTATTAGATAGTTATAACTCAACCTATCATCGATCTATTAAAACCCAGCCGCGCCTCGTGACATCAGATAACATTCATCGTGTTTATGAAGCCTTGTATGCCAAAGTTTTGGACAATAAGCCTGTCAGATCGTCTTCACCCAAGTTTTCTATAGGTGATCGAGTTCGCATTGCTCAATCTAGACGTACGTTTCATAAAGGATATTTACCTAAATGGTCACAAGAATTGTTTACTATTGTGCAAAGACATTTAAAAACGTTCCCCTATGTATATAAAATACGTGATGATAATGGACAACTCATTCAAGGTACATTTTATGAGTTAGAACTACAAAAAGTAAACGACAGTGGTATCTATAAAATTGAGAAAATATTACGTCGTCGAGGTCGACAAGTGCTTGTAAAATGGCTGGGATATTCGGATGACTTTAATAGTTGGATTGATGCATCACACATCCGACAGTATAAAAGCTAAATCCTCCGATAAAAAGATTCATAGTTTAAATAACTACAAGACGAAGATGAGCAGCCCCTCGTCGAGTTTTTATATAACTCTCCCTAGCAACGCGTCTATGACGCATTATCCGGACAATACCCTGTCAGCATTTACTACAAAATTAGACCCTCCTTTGGATCTACAAGGTCCATATGAAGTGGGTTTGTGTGAAATTATTTATCCCCGATCTTGGATCAATGTCAATGCCAAAAATATGAATTTACGACTCACCCGTAAAAAAGTGGATCAGGTAGATACTATCCAACACATTACGGTGACGTCTGGACATTATGACAGTGTGCAGCAAATAGTGGATTTGATCAACAGTCGAATCCGACCACTTTTTAAGCCTTCACGTCCACCGCCTATTATATATCTCGATAAAGATGAATGGGGAGAGATGTTTTTTTATCATAAAGAGATTAACAAAGTTATGATGACCTTGGATATTGACGTAGAGGTGAAGATGGATGAACTTCTGGCTGACTTGTTAGGATTTAAACATTTTAAGTATCATGGAGGAAGACACGCCTATGGAGAACATGTAGCAGACGTTAATCGCAATTTAACGTGTTTATATGTATATATTAATATCGCCGAGGATCGTATTGTGGGAGACACAAGAGCTCCGCTGTTGAGAATGGTCCCTTTGAGTGGATCTAGCTCTGACATTATTTTTCAGACTTATCATGATATTCATTTTGTTCCGATTAAATTTAATAGTTTTGATAATATTATTGTAAATATAAGAAACGGCGCGGGAGAATTGATCCCATTTGATCGTGGAGAGGTCATCTTAACACTTCAGCTGCGACGACGATCTCTTATTTGATCCAAATAAAAAAAAAATGAGGCACCCCTATGCGGATCATTCTCCCAAGATATATCTCGATTATTATACTTCGCAAGCAGGCGGAGGGGTAGGATTACCTTACTTTGCGGGGTCACGACATCAACGAGGTCATGGCCTCGGAAGTCTATTTAGCAATCTAATGCGAACCACTGTTTTACCTACCCTTGGACGGGTATTAAAGAGAGAGGTTCCTAAACGACTGGTTAGTTTTGGCGCAGATGTCTTAGGGGATGTTGTGGGCGGACAAAAAATCTCTACCTCTTTAAAAAATAGAGGACTGGAACATGTACAGCGTGTAGCTCACGATTTTATAAATTCGCCTTCTACTTCTTCTTCTTCTTCACCACCTCCAGGAGTGCCTCACAAGCGACGACAGCCATTACA
The DNA here is from genome assembly GCA_036898135.1 of Oncomelania hupensis. Lineage (NCBI taxonomy): Eukaryota > Metazoa > Mollusca > Gastropoda > Littorinimorpha > Pomatiopsidae > Oncomelania > Oncomelania hupensis. Next base: position 55,201,286 of record CM072519.1, read on the forward strand.
TCGACCTCTCAATACGCATTTGAGAAAAAAAAGAAGAAGAGATATTTTTGATTAAAAAAAAACAATCATGAGCGAACTCATTCATCAAAACTCGTGTCCTTGTTTAAAATCAGAGTTGGATTTATTTCAACTACCGCCGACTCAAACAGCCATTATAGAATCTCAAGATATAGAACACCGACCACTATCAACGATCACTGACGCCGGGCCCATCGAATTTTATGTATCTGGTGGTGATTCAGACTATATTGATCTCAGCAATTCTTATCTTTATGTCAAACTCCGTGTGCTTAATGCTGATGGCACTAATATTGCTGATAATGCCGCTGTGGGGCCAAAAAATTTATTGCTACACTCGTTATGGAGTCAAATAGATCTATCGCTCAATGATCAACAGGTGACATCATCTAGCAACACCTACGCCTATCGAGCTTATTTAGAAACACTGTTGTCTCACGGTAGCGATGCTAAACATACCCATCTTCAATTATCGATGTGGAAAAAAGACACCTCGGGACATATGGATGCGGCAGCCAATCACAATCGTGGCTTACAGAGCCGTACCACAGCGATCGCCGCCAGTCGCTCCACAGAGTTAATTGGACGATTACATCTAGACGTGTGTCAACAAGAAAAACTACTTATGAATGGTGTTAGCTTAAAACTACGGCTCATCCGAAACTCAGATGAATTTTGTCTTCATGCCGGGGCAGCGGCTGGGTTTAAAATTAATTTACAAGATGTGAGTTTTTTTGTAAGAAAAGTTAGAATTAATCCTAACATTCAGATGGCACATCTTCAAACGCTCCAAAAAGAAAATGCCAAATATCCTCTAAAGAGAGGTGTTACCAAAATATTTGCCATACCCCAGGGAAATATACAAGTCAATAAAGAAAATCTGTTTTTGGGGCAATTGCCCACCCGCATTATAATAGGGCTCATCAGTAATGGCGCTTTTCATGGTCGATATACGCTAAACCCCTTTAACTTTCAACACTTTCATATGAATTATATATGCTTACATGTGGGCGGTCGGAGTATACCGGCTAAACCGCTAAAGCCTGATTTTGATGGACGGCGCTATGCTCGTTCTTATCTCTCTATGTTTCAAGGTTTGGGGAAAGCATGGCAAGATGAATCAAATGATATCACCTATGATGAATTTGGCAATGGATACACGCTGTTTGTATTTGATCTGACGCCTGATCAGGCTGCTGACTCTGAACACAGCCAACTCATAAAACACGGTACAATGAGATTGGAAATTCAGTTTGCTCAAGCACTGGCAGACACTATCAATATCGTGGCTCATGCTGAATTTCATAACTTGCTAGAAATTGATAAGCATCGTAATGTTATGGTCGATTTTTCTACATAATGGATACACTGCAGATTAATCAACTATTGACGTTTGATACGTTTACACGTGATATCTTTAAAGGGGTGTATGCCCGTGATCAAATTGTTACACAAAAGTGTTTATGGACTAAACCTAGTGCTTTTGTGGTTAATTTAGATCCGTCTTTAATTCCTGGTTCTCATTGGGTATCCATGTATATAGACCCCAAACACAATACAGCAGAATATTTTGATTCTTATGGTTTGAGCCCTTTTCCTGAATGTCAACAATTTTTAAAGACTTATGCCAGTACATTTACATATAATGATATTGTTTTACAAGATGATACGCTCGTTTGTGGACAATTTTGTGTGGTATATTTGCTGTTACGATGTAGAGGCGTTTTGTTTGAAGATATTATTCATCATCTTTGTACTCCTTTTAATGATGCACTTGTATATAGTATTGTACAAAACTATTTTCCCAGGCTTCCGTTTGCGATTTGATTGTATCTTATAAAGCATGCGTTTGATTTTGTGCTGTATTCATTTGATTGTTGTATGCTATCCATATCGGATGTTTTTACAATTATGTCTCAAGAAGATGTAACCATGCGCGTCACTCCTCGCAATTCGCGATGGTGGCAGTTGTTTGGTCGTGAAGTACCTAGGGGTGAGATTGTATTTGGATGTCAAATGGTGATCATTTTTATGGTCGTCATCACTTCTATATATAATCTCACTGTGGGTCACAAAGACACCAATTTATGGATTGCCTTATTGGGTTCTTGTCTAGGATATATTTTACCTAACCCATCTATCGCACCCGCTGAAAAAATAACTTGATTTTTTTGTGTATATATCATTTTTTTAAAATCATGTTTAAACTTGTATATGGTATGCAGGCTGATGCAATGTGGATGCATGTTTAGACATGTTTGCATGCGGACCTCGGCTGATACAATGTTTCTTGATAAAACGTGTTTAGACTTGTATGAGGTATGCAGACCTCGGCTGATGTAATGTTTCTTGATAAAACGTGTTTAGACTTGTATGAGGTATGTTGGCTGATGTAATGCTTCTTGATCAAATATCATGGACAACAGATTTAAATGTGTTTAGACTTGTTTTTCGTAGACTCCGCGAAGTGACTCTAGCATTGTATATAAAAGGCTCTCTGACATACCCTCCAGTATAAAAAGCCACTTGTTACTCACTTTGCTACCATGTCTTCAGCTATTCAAAGATCTGTTAGTGGTGAAAAATTATTTCCTTTGGGAAATAGTCTCTTTGCTTGTGTTACTACGTTTAATGAACAGGTGTTTATTCATATCCGTGCTTTTGTGCCCGGACTCAAAACCGAATCCTCTTCCGAAAAAGAAGAAAAAACTTCAGACTTACCTCTTTATCCAACTAGACGGGGAATCACTTTGACGCCTGCTGCTTTCGATGAATTGTTGATTCACACCTCTGAACTCTTAAATATAATTCATGAGAAAGAAACAACAAAAACTACCACTGTGCTTAATAATCAACAGCATCAGCGAATGAACTCTGCTCTTCAAAAGCCTATGTATTCACCCTCTACATCCAAGAGATTGCCGTTGGATAGCCAATATCCGTTCCAAAAGTTGTCTGAATACAACTAAACAAAAGTGACATTTTTCGATTTATGTGAAAAGCTGTTGCAACTTTTAAAGAATTGACATTTTCATCAAAAGTTGTCTGAATACAACTAAACAAAAAAGTGACATTTTTCGATTTATGTGAAAAAAGTGACATTTTCATATTGTGTATATTGTATATATTGTGTATATATTTAAGTGTGTGCGGTTGGTATAATACATTTTCTTTCATTATCAATATGGATAGTGATGCTGTCAAAACTTTTTTTGATAAAATATGTCAAAAAGTTGATGAATATGCTTTGTCTAAATGTCATGGATGCAGAATTAACCATCCATCGCAGCGTCAACATTCGTGTTGTATGTATACACAACAAGAAGCTATAATAAATTTTACTCATAAGATTTTGTCTACATGTTTAAAACAAGAGTTGGTTGATGTTTTCACCCCAATTATCATTACACATTTGCTTAAAACTAGCTGGGAAAAAAAAGAGAGAGCAAGAGAGAGCAAGAGAGTTAGCGAGAGAGGGGAGAGAAGAAACAGGATAGACTCCAAATAGCCAGGCCATCATGGGTGCTGAGAGCGAGAGAGAGAGAGAGAGAGAGAAAAGAAAAAGTGCGCGAGAGAGAGAGAAAAAGAAAAAGTGAGCGAGAAAGAGAGAGCGAGAAAGAAAGAGAGAGAGAGAGAGAGAGAGAAAAGAAAAAAGAGAGAGAGTGATAAAAAGTATACATTACATAGTACAAAGTCGGTTTATTGTTTGTTTGCTTTTGCCTGTAACAAAAACAAAAAACATTTTTATTATAAAATTGTATAACAATGTATAAATATTGTCATAATAACATGTTAATGTATAATAAAAGCATTTTTTATCATAAAATTGTATTATCAATGTGTATATAGTTAAAATTGGTATAAAAATATTCATTTACTTACTTTTTATTTTTTATGCGTAACATTGGGGTGTGTGAGCGCACGCGGCATCTGAAACAAAAAACAATAATGCATTGGTATTCTTATTTTTAATTTTAAAGATGTTGTTCATTAATAAACTATTTTATACCTTATTTCTGGTGTTGTCGTTTTTTACTTTTTCGTTGTTGTTGGTCTTTTATTTTTAAAAAATTTTTTTTTACCTACTTGTAGCATCTTTATGCTTCGTGGTTTGTTGATGGTGATGGTGGAGGTGTTGGGTATCCCTCATCTTGTTGGTGTCCATCATCATCATCATCATCATCCCCCGGCTCCGGTAATAGGTGTACATCCACCTCGTGGATGTTATAGAATGGATTCCTATTAAAAAAAAAATTACAAAAAAAAGATAAAATAAATAAAACTAAAATAAAAAAATAATAAATAAAAATAAAATAAAATATTTGTTCAGTATATAATAACATGGCCTTTTTTTTTTCATAAACAAAAAAATAAAAATAAAAAAATATAACATAAAATAAAATTAAATCTTTATATCTTATTATCCTTTCCTTTTTTTTTTTTTCATCACTATACAATAAAATCAATTCAAAAAAAATGTTGTACTTACTCAGTAATAAACCATCGCAGTGCATCCCGCACTCTGGTTGTGTGTACGTTCAGCGACTCCCATCTCAATGTAGGATTTTCAGGGCAGGAAATCCAAAATATAAGTAGCACGCGCATCTTTGCTGTAAGGCTGATCTTTTGGAATGAAGTCTTTACAATGGTGCCGGTCTTTTAAACTATCGCCACTGAAAGGGCTGTGAAAATCTGTTCCTTCCGTCTACAAGTCTTAATTAGCTATCTATAATTAAAACCATCTCCCTCTCACCGAGCTCCTATAGACAATATAACAGTCCTCCCTTTTCTAACCTGCAATCCGATAGCGCTTGTCCACAAGATACAATTAACCCCCACATTGCGTATGTATATATAACCATCTGCTTGCCATTTTCGCGTCCCAACATCCCGCGTCTTAGTCCAGCATCTCTCTGTCTTGTCTCAACAAATGCAATCAAGTCTAAACAGTGTCAAACACGGTTTTACTAGCATCATCGTCTCTAGGGACACTCGCTCAGACCTATCTCATTTGTTTGTCAAATACCTTCACTCATTTCCGTTCATCCTTGATTCATTCCCTAATCAGCTTTTCTAAGACGCTCCCCTCTCCAAAAATAATATTGTCGTCATCTTTTCATCTACCTCCAAACGTGTCATGCATTCATTCATAAAGTACTCATTACACAAAATCGCCATTCAGATTTAAGGTACAGTGATCGAGTGGTTAAGACTTAAGATTCCATAGATGCATATCCGCGTGGGTTCAAACCTCAGCCCAACCTTTTCTTTTTTTTCAAATATAAAAAAAAAATTTTCAAAATAAATATTTATCATATCATTAAAGTATACTAATCATATCCATGCACTATCGTCAAGACGCGCACTTGCTGTCTTTGGATGCTTGATCTCACGCACATACCACTGAGTCATTCACTATCGCCAAGACGCGCACTTGCTGTCTTTTGGATGCTTGATCTCACGCACATACCACTGAGTCATTCACTATCGCCAAGACGCGCACTTGCTGTCTTTCGATGCTTGGTCTCCATATAAACCACATACAATCCTACATCAGCACTATCAACAAAATTATATCCCCCAGGGACCCTACGTCATCCCTCCCTTTTCACGGGGCACAAGACCCTCGTCTCCTCTGTTATGTCATGATTGCGTCATCTGTTATGTCATGATTGCGTCATCACACTCTGCCACCGTCCGGCCCTCCACACCTAACAGTACATGTGCACCCATGACGTCATCCCCTGTCACGTGACCCACTTTTTAGGTGCATGTGCATGCTTGTCCATAGGCTGTATCCTTTACTACTACCAGTTTTCACACAGATCGCAGACAAGAGCCTTTTCTCCCTTTGAGCAGCGATTTTTGCACACTGTTGTTTTGTAGATTATAGTCACACGACACTTTCGCATATAGGTGACTACTGGACCGATTTATACTGACACCAGCGGGCCAGTTGTTGGTAAAGGGGAAAATAATATGATCACACGTTGACCAATCCGGGATTCGAACCAGCGACCTTTCGGTTACTAGCAAGACGCTCTTACCAACTGAGCTACCCGGCCCCTTTTGCACACTCTACAGTGGTCTTCTTTTAATCCTGTCTGTTGGGCCTCGGCTGCCATCTGGTCTTTACTCTGTGTAAGTGTGTCTCCTGATTTTGATCCGTACTATGGGGCGCCATGTGTCCATTTATTCTATGTGACTATTCTATACATAGAATAAATTCTATGCACATAGAAAGCATTCTATGCACACAAAAAGCATTCATTAGTTGAAATTCCATTTATAAAAAAGAAACCAATATTGTAAGTCATAGAATAAAATTCTTTGTATAGAATAACATTCTATAATATAGTGTAAAATTCTATGTCCATAATACAATTCTATGCATAGAAATAGAATAACATTTTATAATAGAGAATAATATTCTATGTATGTAATACAATTCTATATTATAGAATGCACTTGTATGCATAGAATTGTATTCTATAACATAGAATGAATTCTATTACAAAGAATGAATTCTATAACATAGAATTTATTCTATGTGCATACAATTCATTCTATAACATAGAATGAATTCTTTAACATAAAATAAATTATATGACATAAAATGAATTCTATGTGCATAGAATAAATTGTATAACATAGAATGAATTCTATAATAAAGAATGAATTCTATATGCATAGAATGAATTTTATAGTATAGAATGAATTCTATGACATAGAATTCATTCTATGACATAGAATGAATTCTATAGGCATAGAATGAATAGTATAACATAGAATGAATAAGATGACATAGAATGAATTCTATGACATAGAATGAATTCTATAACATAGAATGAATTCTATAGCATAGAATGAATTCTATTACATAGAATTTATTCTATAGCATAGAATGAATTCTATAACATAGAATGAATTCTATAGCATAGAATGAATTCTATGACATAGAATTCATTCTATAGCATAGAATGAATTCTATGTTACAGAATGAATCCTATGTCATAGAATTCATTCTATGCTATAGAATTCATTCTATGCTATAGAATAAATTCTATGTCATAGAATTCATTCTTTGCTATAGAATTCATTCTATGTTATAGAATTCATTCTATGTCATAGAATTCATTCTATGACATCTTATTCATTCTATGTTATACTATTCATTCTATGCTATAGAATTCATTCTATGTCATAGAATTTATTCTATGTCATAGAATTCATTCTATGTCATAGAATTCATTCTATGTCATAGAATGAAATCAATATATACACTTTTTTTAAAATAGTAAAAACTGGGGCACTGTCAAGGTATAGAGAACATTTTTTATGGCATGGGACTGTATTGCAGAGAGATATACACATTGCCACATCCCATCACCACACCACATCACTCTACATCACACTTCACCACAAATGTGATGGGTAGGTGTGGTGGAGTGATTAGGTTATGTGATGATGTGGTCTGATTCACTGCTTTTAAGGCATAATAGAACTGTATTGCAGATACATACATACACATTACCACATCACATCACCACACTACATCACTCTAAATCACACCACACTGCACCACAAATGTGATGGGTGGGAGGGGTGGGGTGATTAGATTATGTGATGTGATTCACTGATGCCATGATATCTGCTGTCTGCTGCAATGTGAAGATGTGCTGCTGCTGTGATGTCGGCTGATGTGATGTGATGATTTGTTGATATGATGTGATTTTATGTGGTGGTGCGTTTTCACGATGATGGTGATGAAGCAATGTGATGCAGTGATGTGATGTGATGATGTGATCGATGTGGTGATGATGCGATGTGGTGATGTGTCATACAATATCTTTTTTTAAATTCTAAATTTTGTTACAATTTATTAGTTGTGTTTTTTAATTTTATGTGAATGAAATGAATTATATGTATATAGAATTAATTGTATAACACAGCAAAAATTGTATGACATAAAATTCATTTTTTTTAACATAAAATGGATTTTATTCGCAACACTGAATACATTCTATTTTCATAGAATTGTTTTTTAACATTTGGTGCACATAGAATGCATTCTATGTTATAGAATGTTCATTCTATAACATAGAATGTTCATTCTATAACATAGGATCCATTCTATAACATAGAATGTTCATTCTATAACATAGAATGGTCATTCTATAACATAGAATTCATTCTATAACATAGAATGTTCATTCTATAACATAGAATCCATTGTATAACTTAGAATGTTCATTCTATAACATAGAATCCATTCTATAACATAGAATGTTCATTCTATAACATAGAATGCTCATTCTATGCGCAACTAGGTCATTCTATGTGAAGCGAGGCTGTGACGTATAAAGGGACACGTGGAGCCTTGCACGATTGCGAGAACTGAAGAAATGGCTGACGTACCAAGCGCTCTGCGGCTTTATCAGACATCATAATTTCGTGAACAAGCATTTAGGTTTCTTGATGCGGACGACTTCGACGGTATAATTAGTGTGAATAGATCGCTTAGCATTAAAAATAATTGACGTCACACCCTCCCCCCCCCTCCGCCCCTGCGTGCTTGCTTTTTTCATTACAATGTGCTGAGGTTCTGTAAGGGTTTATAGTGACAAAATCTAATTAAATAATCAGTTCTTTTCGCTCAATACCGAAGAAATAACCGTACTGTACACTCATAAAAAGCAATCATTAATATATTTAAAGGTCGAATATTGCTATACAACTCTGAGACATAATAAATGAAAGGTTCATAAAGCTGAATATTGCAAAAAATCTATTTCACCCCAAGCGGCCCCCCAGGGCGCTATGCACAAAGGCGTGGCAGCCACATTGCTGCGGGAATAACACAGCGTGATCGAGTTTGAAAATGGTGAAGTACTGTGCTGCGTTTGGATGCTCTAACTCCGACGTAAAACCTTTCTGCAAAGAAAAGAACATTTCCTTTCATCGATTTCCACTTCGAGCGCAAATGATGAAGCACTGCATGTCGTCAACTCTAAACTGAATGTCAGTGACAAATCGCTGTGTAATCATTATTGCACGAGTGTGCTATGTTCAAAACATCACAATATCCCAAAATGTTCTCTATACCTTGACAGTGCCCCAGTTTTTACTATTTAAAAATTTTTTTTATATTGATTTCATTCTATAACATAGAATGAATTCTATGACATAGAATGAATTCTATGACATAGAATGAATTCTATAGCATAGAATGAATAGTATAACATAGAATGAATAAGATGACATAGAATGATTTCTATGACATAGAATGAATTCTATAATATAGAATGAATTCTATGACATAGAATGAATAATATGAGATAGAATTTATTCTATAGCATAGAATGAATTCTATAACATAGAATGAATTGTATAGCATAGAATGAATTCTATGACATAGAATTCATTCTGTAACATAGAATTCATTCTATGCTATAGAATAAATTCTATGTCATAGAATTCATTCTATGCTATAGAATTCATTCTATGTTATAGAATTCATTCTATGTCATAGAATTCATTCTATATGTCATAGAATTCATTCTATGTCATCTTATTCATTCTATGTTATACTATTCATTCTATGCTATAAAATTCATTCTATGCATATAGAATTCATTCTTTATTATAGAATTCATTCTATGTTATACAATTTATTCTATGCACATAGAATTCATTTTATGTCATATAATTTATTTTATGTTAAAGAATTCATTCTATGTTATAGAATGAATTCTATGCGTATAGAAATAATTCTATGTCATGCAATTTATTTTATTTTAAAGAATTCATTCTATGTTATAGAATTCATTCTTTGTAATAGAATTCATTCTATGTTATAGGATATAATTCTATGCATACAAGTGTATTCTATAATATAGAATTGTATTACATACATAGAATATTATTCTCTATTATAAAATGTTATTCTATACATAGAATTGTATTATGGACATAGAATTTTACACTATATTATAGAATGTTATTCTATACAAAGAATTTTATTCTATGACTTACAATATTGGTTTCTTTTTTATAAATGGAATTTCAACTAATAAATGCTTTTTGTGTGTATAGAATGCTTTCTATGTGCATAGAATTTATTCTATGTATAGAATGGTCACATAGAATAAATGGACACATGGCGCCCCATACGTACTGCCAGACTCCCTTGATCTTGTTGAAGTTCTTCTTTTGTTAGAAGCAGAATCAGAAATGCCTGCGCTCATTTCATTAATCTGATATCAACTAATCAAGTGGGGAGTTTTTTTTCGTTCCTATTGTTTACTCACGTAGGCCTATTCACTCACTCACTCATTGCGTAAATTCTGTGATTATAATACAGTTCATCATGCCAAACTAAGGAAAAATAAATACTTCTTTCACCTGTCAGCAGGATGATGGGTAAGGATGGGTTATGAAGGCCTTAAACAGGCGAAAAGTAATATATTTACATCAAATGCTCAGACTACGTTGAACAGTCGGATGTTGTGGACCGGAAGTAGGGCTATGGCTTGAGCAAGTGATGAAGTCTCAAATTTCGGAGATTTTAAACAATACGCTATAGTATGCAATAATTTGTCTGTGCAATTAATGTTCCTCTGTCACTTATAATAACACAAGCCGGTAATTATTGGATTATTAGCCACCTTACTAGCTAACTTCTTAATATTTTGTCGGAGCTCAGAATTTTTTCTACCTACCGCTATGCATGCGCAAAACCTGGTTATAAAAAAAAATTATAAAAATTGATGACACAATAAAATTAAAATCATCGACAGTGAACATTGAAAGAAAATACATTAAACAATATGAAATCTACAATAATTTTTTTTAACACTTAATCCTATCCTATCCTCTCCTATCCTATCCCGTAACTCGAAGGTCATTGGGGCACCACAGATGATCGTTTAACCGGCGTACTACATCTTTCTCTGTCCTCAGCAACCCTCATGGCTTCACTCAGTGTCAAGCCAGTCCATTCTCGAATGTTGTTCTCCCACCTCTTTTTCTGTCTCCCTCTTCTTCTGCCTTCTTGCACTGTGCTTTGCAGGATGCTCAGGTGGCGTGGCAATACCATGGGAGTTTCGTTTCTTCAACACTGTGAGCATGTCATCGTGTTATCCAATGGCTTGTGTGATGGTCTGTCGGATTTCGTTTTTGGTGATGTGCTGGGTATAGGAAATGCCCAGAAGTCTTCTGTAGCACCTCATCTCCATGCTTTGTATTCTTCGTTGTAGATCTTCTGTGAGGGTCTATGTTTTTCAATTTTTTGGTCTACATGGAAAAAACATGCTGAAACCTCGACTCGATTTTTAATTAATCAAATTTAATTAGTTAAACACAAAATTTTGTAAGATTGGTGACATGAGTGCAAAAGTGTTTTGAATGGAAATAAAACAAAATTTGCGGTATTACGGAACGGCACGTTCTTGACACGGGTTGAATTGAAACCGCGCGCAGAATGAGGCTATTGCAGTTTGTGGACATTTTGTTTATTTATTTATCTCAAAAACGGTTAAACGTTCGGTAAGGAAATGTCGGCTATAACGATCTCGCGGGTTTTGAGCGCACAGCAGGCCGATCCGCAGCTCCCAGCACCTGCCCAGATCAGCGTCCATACCGGACAAACTTTACAGTAGAGGTGAAGAAGGACTTCCGGCTAAGCATGTTATATATATATATATATATATATATATATATATATATATATATATATATATATATATATATATATATATATATATATATATAGAGAGAGAGAGAGAGAGAGAGAGAGAGAGAGAGAGAGAGAGAGAGAGATTGTCAATTCTGGTTGAACAAATGTATTGGTGAAGAGCAGGCATATTGTATGCAGGTCACAATCTTCGAAATCCCCATGATTAAAATAGGGGCATCGCCTTGTCACAGGGCGAAGCCTTTGTGCACTCTGCAATAGTAACAGCTGCATGTGCGTTGTTGCTTTGAGGTGGGCATAAACAGTAACAAATATAAGTTGGCATATTTCTCTTGCTAAGTATGTGGATCATAGAATTTACCACAAACGAGCGCGAACAACATACATGATAACTGACTCCTCACTTATGTGGTAGCAAGCCCTGTGCTGTTTTTGACATAATTGCATTTGTTGTTGTTGTTGTTCTGATTGTAACAGCTGTTGTTTTCAAATGCATTTATTGCTTTAATACCGAGTTATTGAGGTGCGTCCTACAACTACTTTTGTTTCTAAACGGTGTTTTTATAGTTTGACATTCCTTACATTTGCATTCAGGCAGGATTAAAGCGTGTCTGAGGTCACGATTAAAGCGCGGAATAAACTAATTTAATAAAATGTGTAATTCATTTTAAACTGTCACTATTTGCATATATAGTCATACATTTTTTGTGTCTTGTATTTCTACAGTGGCCACACCTACACCTGTATTTATAACATGGCTGACAGGTGTCAAACGTACTGCAAACTATTGCATATTAATACCATGTACATGTACGGTACTTTTTTTTTGCCCTTAACCCGAATGTTCGTGATGATGGGCAGCAATTTTCTTGCTAGATATTTATTTATTTATTGCTTACAGGGTCCAGCGGACTGCAAACAGTCGAATCAGGACCACTAAATCAGGACCACAACTTCGCTGAAAGAGGACTCACTCCTGATCCGCATAAAAGATCTTCTGAAACAACCCTAGCTGCAACTGTGGCCTCAAGCTTTTTCTTTGCACTAATGCAGGCTCTTGATGCTTGGTTTCGTGCCCTGAGATAAGCCTGGCAATCCTGTCCATCACGAGTCTGCAACCAACGTCTAAAAAGTTGGGTGTTTCTTCCTCACCGAAGCTAGAGTACCTCCATCCATCCATTTCTTGCGTTGAGCGTTGTTGCTGCCTGTCCTAGGGACATACTTCACAGTGGGGGCTCCTTGAACATACATGAGAGGTTGATGATCAGTGTGACGTGGTCACTCTTGCCAAGTGCTGCCCCAGTACGGACATCGTTTACCGTATCCTCTCTGTTCGTGAGCACTAGGTCATCCAGGGGTGGGGTCTGTCCTTCCCCAATGCGTGTAGGCTCCATCTGGTGTTGGATAAGGTAGGCGTCTTTGGTTGCTTCCAGGAACTTGCTTGCTGGGTGACCTTCTCCTACTTTGCTTTTTTTCTTCTAACCAGTTGATTTCTAGAAAATTAAAGTCTCCCATTATCACAAGGTGCAATGGCTTCAAGTCAGCGGCCTTTATTAGCAAATCATTTAACTTCCTGTGGTTCTCCTCTGAGCTACTTGGGCTTCTGTACACCAATCTAATCACCAAATTCTCCCCTCTTCCCAGCTGACATTCCACAAAAATGGCCTCTTCAAATTCAGTACTTATTTCCAGGCGATCTGGTTTAAGTTCACTTTTAACCTGTAGGCAAATTCCCCTTCCGTGTTTATCAAGATCGTGGAATAGTTCATATCCTGGCACAGCTATTTCACAATCCTGCACTTCATATCCTAAGTTCTTGGGTTTCACCTCCACTATTCCTATGACTGCTGGATTGTGCAGCTGTATCATTGCCTCTAGCTCTGATCTCTTGTTTAAAAGACTATCAGCGTACTGTACAAACAGTTAATTGAAATTGAATTTGAAAAAGAAGAAGATAAAAAAATTGTTTGTGGGTGAAAACTATCTACATGTTGGGGTTTTCTTTGCTTTATTTCTTCCCCTTGTCATCTTTCGACGGGTACCTGCCGACGTTGACTACCCGTCCGTTTTTTAAAATCCATTTGGCGAGATGGTCTCCCCTCATTCTTGGACTGTTCTTGTTTCCTTTTCATCTCCTGAAAGAGGGCATCCTGCTCTTTCCTCTTGATGGGTGTCATAGGGCATCCTGCTCTTTCCTCTTGATGGGTGTCATAGGGCATCCTGCTCTTTCCTCTTGATGGGTGTCATAGGGCATCCTGCTCTTTCCTCTTGATGGGTGTCATAGGGCATCCTGCTCTTTCCTCTTGATGGGTGTCATGTCCTTCCTTACACTAACTGTATTGCACAGCCTCTGGTCCTCAGCATCTTCCTCCTCTTTCTTTGCCTTCCTAAATGCCTGCAGGGCTTCGTCTCTTGCTGTCTGGCCGGCAAAAGCTATTCTCAAGGGTCTTGCCCTATGTTGCTTTGGAGAGAAATTGCCAAGGCGTCTAACATCAACAGGGGTGTGTCGACACTTACTTTCATGCATCATCCTATGGACACTATTGTTCTCTTCAGTCTGTCTTTCTTATCTTTCCTCATTTGCAGATTCTGGCAAGTTGAAGATTACTATGTTTCTACTCCTTCTTAATCTGTCCTCGGCTTCAGCCATGTACTCTCTGGCCCTGCTGTCAACCATTTTCTCAATTTCTTCCTTGTCCACTGGTGCTGAAGCAGATCCAGCACTTTGCCTATCCCCAGCGAGAGTTATTACAGCTTCTTTCATTTTCTGAGGAAACTCACCCTCTTCTATCCTATTAACGCTTTCTATCACCTCATCCACTTCTTTGCCTAGTCTCTCAACTTCTTGCTGCATGACCCTAAAACCACACAGAAATTTGTCGGCAACTTTGTTGCAAGAAGGTTTGCAATACTAACGGATGGCGGGGCTATCCGCATTGCTGTCTCTACAGATTACTTCATATACCTCATCTGATATTTTTTGACAAGCTGCGTGGAACCAGTTTTCACACAGATCGCAGACAAGAGCCTTTTCTCCCTTTGAGCAGCGTTTTTTGCACACTCCACAGTGGTCTTCTTTTAATCCTGTCTGTTGGGCCTCGGCTGCCATCTGGTCTTTACTCTGTGTAAGTGTGTCTCCTGATTTTGATCCGTACTGCCAGACTCCGTTGATCTTGATGAAGTTCTTCTTTTGTTAGGAGCAGAATCAGAAATGCCTGCGCTCATTTCATTAATCTGATATCAACTAATCAAGTGGGGAGTTTGTTTCCGTTCCTATTGTTTACTCACGTAGGCCTATTCACTCACTCACTCATTGCGTAAATTCTGTGATTATAATACAGTTCATCATGCCAAACTAAGGAAAAATAAATACTTCTTTCACCTGTCAGCAGGATGATGGGTAAGGATGGGTTATGAAGGCCTTAAACAGGCGAAAAGTAATATATTTACATCAAGTGCTCAGACTACGTTGAACAGTCGGATGTTGTGGACCGGAAGTAGGGCTATGGCTTGAGCAAGTGATGAAGTCTCAAATTTCGGAGATTTTAAACAATACGCTTGAGGGGCCGGGTAGCTCAGTTGGTAAGAGCGTCTTGCTAGTAACCGAAAGGTCGCAGGTTCGAATCCCGGATTGGTCAACGTGTGATCATATTATTTTCCCCTTTACCAACAACTGGCCCGCTGGTGTCAGTATAAATCGGTCCAGTAGTCACCTATATGCGAAAGTGTCGTGTGACTATAATCTAAAAACATACATACACATACATACATACAATACGCTATAGTATGCAATAATTTGTCTGTGCAATTAATGTTCCTCTGTCACTTATAATAACACAAGCCGGTAATTATTGGATTATTAGCCACCTTACTAGCTAACTTCTTAATATTTTGTCGGAGCTCAGAATTTTTTCTACCTACCGCTATGCATGCGCAAAACCTGGTTATTAAAAAAAAATTGATGACACAATAAAATTAAAATCATCAACGGTGAACAATATGAAATCTACAATAATTTTTTTAAACACTTAATCCTATCCTATCCTCTCCTATCCTATCCCGTAACTCGAAGGTCATTGGGGCACCACAGATGATCGTTTAACGGGCGTACTACATCTTTCTCTGTCCTCAGCAACCCTAATGGCTTCACTCAGTGTCAAGCCAGTCCATTCTCGAATGTTGTTCTCCCACCTCTTTTTCTGTCTCCCTCTTCTTCTGCCTTCTTGCACTGTGCTTTGCAGGATGCTCTGGTGACGTGGCAATACCATCGGAGTTTCGTTTCTTCACCACTGTGAGCATGTCATCGTGTTATCCAATGGCTTGTGTGATGGTCTGTCGGATTTCGTTTTTGGTGATGTGCTGGGTATAGGAAATGCTCAGAAGTCTTCTGTAGCACCTCATCTCCATGCTTTGTATTCTTCGTTGTAGATCTGCTGTGAGGGTCTATGTTTTTCAATTTTTTGGTCTATATGGAAAAAACATGCTGAAACCTCGACTCGATTTTTAATTAATCAAATTTAATTAGTTAAACACAAAATTTTGTAAGATTGGTGACATGAGTGCAAAAGTGTTTTGAATGGAAATAAAACAAAATTTGCGGTATTACGGAACGGCACGTTCTTGACACGGGTTGAATTGAAACCGCGCGCAGAATGAGGCTATTGCAGTTTGTGGACATTTTGTTTATTTATTTATCTCAAAAACGGTTAAACGTTCGGTAAGGAAATGTCGGCTATAACGATCTCGCGGGTTTTGAGCGCACAGCAGGCCGATCCGCAGCTCCCAGCACCTGCCCAGATCAGCGTCCATACCGGACAAACTTTACAGTAGAGGTGAAGAAGGACTTCCGGCTAAGCAATTTATATATATGGATTTAAAGTGATTGTTTTTTCCACTAGATACTTTACATATTCTCTCTCTCTCTCTCTCTCTCTATATATATATATATATATATATGTGTGTGTGTGTGTGAGTGTTGTGTGTATGATATTATGTGGTGTGTGTTGAGTGTGTTGTCTATATGTGTGTGTTGTGTGTGTGGTATGTATGTGTATGTGTAGTGTGTGTGTGGTATATTATGTGTGTATGTGTTGTGTGGGATATTATATGTGTGTGTGTTGTTGTATGTGTGTGTTGGTTGTGATAGTATAGATATTACATGTGTGTGTGTTGTGTGTGTGTGTGTGTGTGTGGTTTTTATAATAGAGTTATAATAGAGTTGTATTCATGTTCACTTAGTATATATGTGTGTTTTATGAATTATAGTCATAAATTATAGTAATAGGTAAAACGCTTGTACATTTTCACACTGACATTGTAATGCCCTGAAGAAGGTTATTAAAACCGAAAATTTGGCAATTCAAATTGAGTGGATAACATGTTGTCGTTTTAAAAGTGTTCTATGTTATGTATATATATATATATATATATATATATATATATATATATATATATATATATATATATAGAGAGAGAGAGAGAGAGAGAGAGAGAGAGAGAGAGAGAGAGAGAGAGAGAGAGAGAGAGAGAGAGGGATTGTCAATTCTGGTTGAACAAATGACATATTGGTGAAGAGCAGGCATATTGAATGCAGGTCACAATCATCGAAATCCCCATGATTAAAATAGGGGCATCGCCTTGTCACAGGGCGAAGCCTTTGTGCACTCTGCAATAGTAACAGAGAGAGAGAGAGAGAGAGAGAGAGAGAGAGAGAGAGAGAGAGAGAGAGAGAGAGAGAGAGAGAGAGAGAGAGAGAGAGAGATTATCAATTCTGGTTGAACAAATGACATATTGGTGAAGAGCAGGCATATTGTATGCAGGTCACAATCATCGAAATCCCCATGATTAAAATAGGGGCATCGCCTTGTCACAGGGCGAAGCCTTTGTGCACTCTGCAATAGTAACAGCTGCATGTGCGTTGTAGCTTTGAGGTGGGCATAAAAAGTAACAAATAAAAGTTGGCATATTTCTCTTGCTAAGTATGTGGATCATAGAATTTACCACAAACGAGCGCGAACAACATACATGATAACTGACACCTCACTTATGTGGTAGCAAGCCCTGTGCTGTTTTTGACATAATTGCATTTGTTGTTGTTGTTGTTGTTGTGATTGTAACAGCTGTTGTTTTCAAACGCATTTATTGCTTTAATACCGAGTTATTGAGGTGCGTCCTACAACTACTTTTGTTTCTAAACGGTGTTTTTATAGTTTGACATTCCTTACATTTGCATTCAGGCAGGATTAAAGCGTGTCTGAGGTCACGATTAAAGCGCGGAATAAACTAATTTAATAAAATGTGTAATTCATTTTAAACTGTCACTATTTGCATATATAGTCATACATTTTTTGTGTCTTGTATTTCTACAGTGGCCACACCTACACCTGTATTTATAACTTGGCTGACAGGTGTCAAACGTACTGCAAACTATTGCATATTAATACCATGTACATGTACGGTACTTTTTTTTTGCCCTTAACCCGAATGTTCGTGATGATGGGCAGCAATTTTCTTGCTAGATATTTATTTATTTATTGCTTACAGGGTCCAGCGGACTGCAAACAGTCGAATCAGGACCACTAAATCAAGACCACAACTTCGCTGAAAGAGGACTCACTCCTGATCCGCATAAAAGATCTTCTGAAACAACCCTATGGTAACACTGAAGGCATTGCACCAGCCGGTCACTGTACAATAAAGGTATCCCATGTAGGGGACGCTGAGGCTATACTCTAATTTATTGAACCCCCGTTTACAAAAAATAAAATAGAATACAAACATTATTATAAAATATCAACAAAACACATACATATAAAATGCCTACATTGCTAAATAATAATATCATAGAAAGCCCTAGTGACCATTTGGCAGAAAGCGTCCAGTATTCCCAAGCTGATCCAAAAGACCTCACACACAAATGGGGAGTTTTGTCCCGGAAGAGTTTTCAAGAAAAAAGGTAGGTGACTGGTCTAGCGAAGAAGAAGATAATATAGTAGATTAATAGAACAGAGTAGGAATGAGAAAGGACACATGAGAAAGACAGCGAAAGTGGGAATTCAAAGTACTAAATTTCCAGAAAGTGGGGATACTATTTATACAGAAACCTCCAGCACTCCCACGAGGGGAGGGGGGGGGGGGGGGCGGGGAGAGCGGGGGAGGGGGGGGGGGGGTAACGAACGAGCGAGTTAATCTAAGACGAAAATAGCGGCCAATTGCAGTACTAGTTTGGCTTTCTCCCGGTGCAATTTTTGTTGAAATCGGTGGGAAAATGTATTAATGAGCTGTTGAGGAACTTTTTGTTGCTCTAGATAGCTTTCACTCAATAGATCTGCTTAAAAAAGTAGCTCGTTAGAAAGGCAAGCGTCTTTTCTACAACAATATAACGTCAGTTTGTCCGTTTGGGTTCCGTACGCGCTAATGTCGGAGTCAGATGTAAACGAAATGACTGGACCACCGCAGTCGATCGACACGGCTGAAACTTTCTTCACTGAAAGTAATTTTTCAGCCACTAGCTGTAAGCTACTTTTAGCCACGCCAGCATGCACAGCCAATCTTGGATCTGGCTACAGGCACGTTGTCACAGTTCAATCTGAGGGGACTTGTTGGTAAGTTTTGGCCTTTAGATACTTAATAATAACTTTAGATACTTAATAATAACAAGGGAGGCACTGTGGTCTAATGGTAGTGCTTCGGCTTGCGGATCTGAAGGTCCCGGGTTCGAGCCCTGGCCGGGCCATTGTGTTGTGTACCTGGGAAAGACACTTTACTCCTGTTTTCCTACTCCTTCGGATGAGAGTATAAACCGAGGTCTAGTCTGTGTGTCGCATACATTCCATCATAACGGACTTTAAAGATCCTGACGCTCATGTCCTAGACGGGTGAGTGCCGGTAACAAGAACACACCCAGCATGCACTTGGTCCTTCTCCCCCATCCCTGCCTGCCCAGGATTGTGCTCAGTTGTCCGGGCGTCAGACCATGCGCCCAAAGGCTGCGGGTGGGCGTCTCGGGCGGTTTGAGTTAGATCCTGTATCGGCCAGCGCCTTGATCCTTAGGCTAAGGCGCCTTACAAATGACGAACATTATTTTATTTGTTGATAAATAAGTTTTTTTAAAGCAAAAAAAAAAAAGTCTGTTTACGGTAACATTGGGGGAAAAATAGGGTCGGTAGGTAGACTTCTTTTTACTTTTTTTCCTTAACCTTTTCCAACTCGCGTGCGATTTTTGTTTGTGTCTTTTTAAAAAAAAAATTTCCCAGATGATCCCTTCACCCCACCCCCCCAAAAAAAAGTTTAGGGTCGGGCCCAAAAATTAGGGTCAGTCAGGATCCCGTAAACATTTTTTTAATTTTGCCTTAGCAATCTTTTAAGACCGGAAGTTCACAACCGGGAAGCGACGTAGTTTGAATGGTATGGTCAAAAACATGCGAAATTAATTAGGATACATCTTTTCTACCAGGTTTAACAGGCAACACATTTTATCTGTACATGTTAAGGATTCTTAGCATATATTACATTGGAATAAAATATCCACAGGGACTTCAGAGAAGACTATCAGCACTGTTTACTTTCGTGTTCACTAATAGCTACTGTAGATGTGCACGTGGATATGCTGGCAATCTGTGTTGATGCTGTTTGTTGTTTTGTTATCTGAGCTGTTCTGCAATCCCATAAACTTCTCGGCAGACAAACTTCTTTGAATTGCCCTTCCCTCTACCCTTTCCACACCCCAGGGTCCTATTTCGTTTGCCTCCTGTATCATATTTATGCAGCGCTATCGTTCCTTTTGGCAGCTGATGAAACGCAAACTGAAACTGAGTTTCCTGCCAATCAAACGAGGTGCGCCACCACAACCCCATCAGACTTCTCTCCGAAGAAGATGACAAGAAAACTTCAAAAGATGTATGTATAAGGGGAAAAGTGGGTAACTTGGACCTCGCGGTAAATTGGACCACTGCATTATCTCTGAAACTAAAGAGAGAGGGTGATTTTTTTTTCTTACAGGCTATATATGAATTACGTCACGTGTACACGTATCATGACGTTTACAAAAGGCAGACTGTGAGCTCAACTTGTTTTCTTCCATTGTTTTCTAAAACATTTTTGACAGTCTTTGCTGAGCATTTTATTTTTAAACAATGGAATTTATAGACGATGTTGTGAACAACACCCGATATTCTGCAGTAATTTTGTTAATAAATAAAGTGTTGGTGCTCTTTGAGCATCTTGCATTTGCTGCACATTTATAAGTACTAGTGTAGGGTTAAATTGAGTCCCCTTCTTTTTTGTGTGTGTATTGAACCAGCGGTGCAAGTTAGCTGCCATGGTTCAAATTACACGCATCATTTTGTTATATAGGCAAGGCAAGTTTATTCCCAAAAAAAACCATTAAGGGCACATGGACATCGTTAAAATGATATACACACACACATGCAA
Source organism: Oncomelania hupensis (assembly GCA_036898135.1). NCBI lineage: Eukaryota > Metazoa > Mollusca > Gastropoda > Littorinimorpha > Pomatiopsidae > Oncomelania > Oncomelania hupensis. The sequence goes on from CM072519.1 coordinate 55,222,431, forward strand.
AATAATTAATTACATAACATTTTAAAAAAAAATTAATTAAAACTATTTATGTACATAAAGGGATTGCAGAAGGGTGGGGTAGCGATTGAGAGGGGAAAAGAAGATAAAAGAAATTGATTGGGGATAGCAACTAGGAATCATAACTAACAATACAATTCAATCTAAACACATCAAGGACAAACTACTGAAATTGAATTGTTTTTGTTACACACAACCTGTAAATATCAGAACTAGATTAATTTTTGACATGGGATAACAACGTTACAATTGTTTAATAATTAATTCCATTAGACTTACAAGCCTTAATAATACTGACTTTTTATTAGATGACTATAATTCTTGAAATATGATGGCATTTGGATATCTACGATAATATCATTTTAATAATTCTCTTCTCGAGTTACAAAAATGTGAACTGTAACACCAGAAATATTGGCGACAAAATGTAGTAAATTAGCTTAGAGCGAAATAGATAGCATCGAATAAAACTTGACGTTAACTCACGAGTTATCTGAAGAGAAGTCCACACATGTTAAATTAACTTCCTTCAGACAGACCTGGCTAAACCAAGAATTTTAACTACCTTTCTTCGCCGAGATGACCAGGGTCTACTAACGCACTAAGTAGCTTCCGCGATTCATATCTCCATTTGATCTAGCCTGTTGCAGCTCTGACATGACGTCAGGCATAACCCAGGGTGTCTCCCAAGTATATTCAAATAAAACCACAGAATCCCGTATATGCGAGATTAACTAAAACGAGAGTTAAAATATTGGTCAGAAGGACGTAAAACCCTTGCATATTATCCTTGAACCCCAGAACCTTAGCTCTTGTGGGGCCGGGTAGCTCAGTTGGTAAGAGCGTCTTGCTAGTAACCGAAAGGTCGCTGGTTCGAATCCCGGATTGGTCAACGTGTGATCATATTATTTTCCCCTTTACCAACAACTGGCCCGCTGGTGTCAGTATAAATCGGTCCAGTAGTCACCTATATGCGAAAGTGTCGTGTGACTATAATCTACAAACAAACAAACAAACCTTAGCTCTTCAGTCGAATACTAACTACGAAGCTGCGAGGGTCAAATCAAAGGAACAAACTGCAGTGAACGCTTATCCTCAGCCTTATCATCAAGATAGACTAGAGACGGTTTCACGAATCCCAGAGTCTAGAAGTAAGTTAACACTAGTAGTTTGATACGTGTATGTTTATATTATATTGATTGCCATGTATTAATAATATGTTTATGATATATATAGTAAGACATTAACATACAACCTTGTATTTTTTTCGGGAAATAAAAATTCCTGTACCTATTATGATACATTTTGAAAATTCAGTCTATATACTTTCAGAAAATGAATACTTTCCTATAACTGTGAAAAGTGTCTGGGGCTAAGAACAAAATGAAAAGGTTAGCCCTGTCACGTTCAGCCAGATCTAAAAATGACATGCCCTTTAAACTAGCACTTTGCTAAATGATGTAGTTTCCAAAGGGTTAAGAAGAAACGTGTCCATAAAATATATGTTTCTTTCTACAGACACCTAAGTGACATCAACATTTTATTTATTTATTTATTATTATTATTTTTATTTTATTTGTTTTGCAAACAAGAACTGTTGGTTCTACGTCCTTTCTGCAAAATTACGTCATTAGTTATGTTTTGGTACTTGGGTTTTGTTATATCCGTCGAAATTTGGTGTCTGGGATAAGAAAATACATTGGGTGTAAGCGGAGCTATGTTGTAACCCTGTGTTACACGTTCTTTATTTATCAATGGCCGATTCAGTCCCGATGCTTGAATCTTTATAAGTGTAACTCAGATTCGTTTATCCACGCAGTCTGTTCACTCAGCAACAAGGCAGGAGTCGTCGTATAAAGTTTTCCAACTTTATTCAGCAAACATCAACAACTGCATACAAGATCGCTTTCCGAAAATCAGTTCAAAGATCATCATCAAAAAGCATCACAAATCTTTATCAATCACTGTTTTACAATTAGACAGGGCGTTACTGATGTAGTCTCTCTATAATTGAGAAAAAGTTCGAACATTCCAGCATGACGCAATAACACCCAATCAAAATAAAACTCGTCACCGGAACTATGCACATGTTCTTTGGACAACTTGAACCAACGGGGACTAATGGTGCAATATATCTACATCAGCAGTATCCTGCAATACAGCGAAGAGAGAGAGAGAGAGAGAGAGAGAGAGAGAGAGAGAGAGAGAGAGAGAGAGAGAGAGAGAGAGAGCAGCGCCGGTCTAGGCCATCAGAATTTGAGTGTCAGTTTTTCGGGGACAACTTCTTCGGTACACTTTGAGCAGTTTTGTTGGTAACAATGGTTCAGATCTTGATTCATGTGACGTTTGTGGGAATGTTCTTGACCGTTAATTTGATCTCAGAGGTATTTTTCGTATGCAGCCCGTCCATGGCAGCAACACTACGCGTGTACAGCACAGGGTCTCGGACCTCAGGATTCGTGGTTTTGGTGTGCCATACCAAGACGAGCTGGCAGTTAGGATCGAAACTGGGCGGGGTCATGTCTTCAATCTTCACCTGGATGGAGGTCAGAAAATCCGTTTCCAGGAATCCAGATAGGGAGCGGTCACTGAAGCCTGCGTTGGGATGACTGAGGAAGTAGTTGACGCCCACCGCAAACGCCCCCATGTCGAGTGGAAATGTCCGGTAATTTTCCCACACGCCTTTGAACCCCGTCACCTGCAACACATAATTCAACAGCAGTTTATAAAAAAGCGCGCGTGAGTGTGTGTGTGTGAATGTGTGTGTGTGTGTGTATGTTTGTGTGTGTGTGCATGTGTGTTTAAAATCGCGCATGCGTGTTTCAACATAGTCGCAAAGTGGTCCTTGCTAAATTATTGGCAACCTGCTGTGAAGACTAGGAAGGTGTATAGGTGTTCGCGTAAAACTTGTTTCGGCCGTAGAGGGACGACATCTGGTATCATAGTTAAGGCCACACAGTAGCGTAAGATTACGACAAAGCGCGACGTGGCTGACAAAAAGGCGTCAGGACTAATTAGGATGATCGCTTCGTTTTCGTTTTCGGTCGTACATGTAGATTAACGTCCCCGGACACAAATGCGTAAAGGGGACGATCGCTTCCCGAAACTAATACCGTTTTGAAACTTAGGAAGGAGTAAGGGTGTTTGTGTGCGTGTGTGTGTGCGCGCGTGTGTGTATGTGAGAGAGCGAGAGAGAGAGGTGGGGCGGAGCGGGGTTGGACGGGCCCCGGTGTGGCATCGCCAAATGTACAACCATCGCCGATGGCTCTGCGCATGCGTAAACTTCCGGAGGCCATGGGTCGGCAACGAAAGTCAGCATAGTCATCGTTTTCGGTAATTCGCCCTCATAGTGTAAAGGCTCAAGCTAAGCGTGAATGCATTGAAAACACCAACATTGGAAATCTCGCTAGAAAAGAGATGGACTAAAAAACGCGGGAAACTTTCTATTGTTATGATTATTATTATTATTATAAAAATTATTAGTGTTACACTGTTTTGTTTTTTTTAATCAGTAGTTGATTCAGCCCCGATGTTTGAATTCTGATAAGTGTAACTCAGATTCGTTTATCCACGCAACCTGTTCACTCAGCAAAAAGGCAGGAGTCGTCGTATGAAGTTTTCCAAATTTATTCAGCGTACATCAACAACTGCATACAATCGCTCAATCGCTTTCTTTCACTTTCTCTTTTTCAACTCTCAACTAACTCAACTAACTTTTTTTTTTAAGTAAATGTACGTCCCCGGACACATTGTTTGTTGTTGTTGTTTGTAGATTACAGTCACACGACACTTTCGCATATAGGTGACTACTGGACCGATTTATACTGACACCAGCGGGCCAGTTGTTGGTAAAGGGGAAAATAATATGATCACACGTTGACCAATCCGGGATTCGAACCAGCGACCTTTCGGTTACTAGCAAGACGCTCTTACCAACTGAGCTACCCGGCCCCACCCATCACACATTGTTTGTTGTTGTTGTTGTTTGTAGATTATAGTCACACGACACTTTCGCATATAGGTGACTACTGGACCGATTTATACTGACACCAGCGGGCCAGTTGTTGGTAAAGGGGAAAATAATATGATCACACGTTGACCAATCCGGGATTCGAACCAGCGACCTTTCGGTTACTAGCAAGACGCTCTTACCAACTGAGCTACCCGGCCCCTCTCACACATTGTTTTTTTTAATTTTTTTTTATCAGTTTATATGCCCCTCTCTTCCCGATAAGGATTTTCAGAGAGGAGACTGTAACACACACACATTGTTTGAAACAGTGCGGCCTTATATAGTCTCTCTATACTCTAGAGAACGTTCGAACATTCCAGCGTGACGCAATTACATCCAATCAGAATAGAATTCGTCATCAGAACTATGCACTGTCTTACGTCATATAACTTTATTTAGGTTAGATGCATCTCGTAGCAACCACCAGATTTATCCACATGCTTCGATCAATAGTAAACAAGCAACCCTAGAAAATTCTCCAATAATATCGACCAACGAAAATTATCAACATCATACAAAGCTTCTTCCAACTACAACGCAAAATCAAATCAAAGGTAAATAATTCTGTTATTGCATGCTTTGCAAAACAACACGATCGGATCTATCGTGCGCGTCTCAAACGTAACAATTATTATTATTATTATTATTATTATTATTATTATTATTATTATTATTATTATTATTATTATTATTATTATTATTATTATTATAGGAAAAGGGTCATTGCAGTTTAAAAAGATTTGTTCAACCCTCTTAACATTGTCCAACTGTATTCACATATTTCTTTGCACCCGATTGCATACGAATGTAATTCATTTGGGAACATTTCAAAATAACGGAGCACTCAAATGCACCAAAAATCGGAAATTATTGGCTAGGTTTCGTTTCTTATGCTTGTAAAAATGCGAACGTCTTCATGGCCTACGTACGTAATTCCTTTGGGAACATTTCAAAATAACGTCGCACCGAATATGAACAAGATGTAGGTACTGGCCTGGCTCTGTGCACCAAAATCCGAAATTATTGACTAAGTTTCGTTTCTTCTGCTTGTCAAAATGCTTGGGGAACGTCTTAGAGGTCTACTTTGCACTGGGTATAAGTGCATTCTTGTTTATTCTACTCGGAATATATTACGATTACTGGGCCAAAACCAAACACTAAGTGAGCTGAAAATCTTGATCGAAAATTTGCACGGAACGGTCGCCAATTTACATGAGATCGTTCTTGATCAAGCAACTGCATGAGCAGAGAACCCGAACATCGAAACGAACGGGTGCTGAAGAGCAGACGACGCATTTGCAACTGCCCCATCCCCCTGGTTCATACGCGGCCGCAGTAAGATCGGCACCATCGACTTCGAGCGGCAGTCAACAAAAGCCCTCGCAGACATCATCTCCCTCCTCCCCATAAAGTCAATGTGGTTGGTGAAAAGGCAAAGCAGAGAAAGGAGGATAAAACAAAACAAAAATGATGTCTTCGTCCTGTTATGCAAGACCAAAGACATGAAATAAACAAGAGTATGATGTGATCGCGATCGTACATGATTCTGTTTTGAATGGCGTTCAGGAAACCCGACTTGGTCAGTCCTACTGTTTTGAAGTCATTAAAACTAAAGCGTCGACCACTAGAGAAGTAATTGGGGCACTGCAGCGGATTCAGGAAGATGTCCACACCTCACTGCAGACCATCGTGATCCATGTGGGTGTGAATGATCTCAAGAACAAGGATCCAAAGTCTGCCAGCAAGGAGTTCGTAAAGACCATCAAGACCTTGGCAACTCAACATCCTCGGGCCAAAAATGTGGTCAGTAAGATTGCGGCAATAAATGATACGATTCCTCGCTCCAAGAGAGACGTGTTTAATGCTCTATGTTACACTCGATGTGATGTTGGTGTTTTCTATTAGTATTTGATTCAGCCCCGAAGCTTGAAATCCTGATAGGTGTAACTTAGATTCGTTTATCCACGCAACCCGTTCAATCATCAAGTCAGGAGTCGTCCTTTGAAGTTTTCCACTTTTATTCAGCACACATCAACAACTGCATACAATCGCTCAATCGCTTTTCCACTCTCAACTTTTTATTTTCCAACTCACTATCAACAACACTATCAACAACAGCCTTTTTTTGAAACAGTGCGGCACTTATATAGTCTCTTCATACTCCCGAACAATTTAGAACACAGCAGAATGACGCACTACAACCAATCAAATAAAACTTCGTCATCACTGACTTACGTCATACAACATTCTTTCTATCCAAGAATGTTCTCAAATATCCCGAAACTTCGATCGATAGTAAACAAGCAGATCTAGAGAATTCTCCAATAATATCGACTAACGAAAATTATCAACGTTATACAAAGCTTCTTCTAACAACAATGCAAACTCAAATCAAAGGTAAATACACTCTATTATTGCATGCTTTGCAAAGCGAAATGATTAGATCTATCGTGCGCGTTTCAGACATACTATCCTTCGCGTTTCAACATAACACTCTAACAGGCTCAGACCTTCTGTATGAACCAAGTGTTTCGTTTGCTAATCATGACAACATGCCCATCTACACCCTCCGAGACAAGGTGCACCCAACCCGAAAAGGACCTAGTATTTTAGCTGGAAACATTGGCAGATACCTCCATAGTCTTATGTGGAAGAAACCAGTCCGTAGGAGACTTGCTCGGCCCTACCAAGCAAGTGACTGCCTCGGGTACTATGACCTAAGAGGCAGGTGGCACCCATCTCCCAAGCCAGTGTTTCCAGTTCATTGGTACTAGCTGATTTACTGCTACCAGAAGTGTTGCTATTGTGACATTATTTTACCTTTACTGAAGGAATTTTTACATTAATTGATAAAGCTGTTTATTATCAAATGTTCAAATTAATTAATTTTTTCTTTTGTTTTTTGATTAATTGAATAACTTTCTATAAATGAAAGGAGAAAGATTATCTATACTTCAGTGGAATTGTTGATCTAATTCCAAAAATATACAATACTTACGTGAATATTTGTCCAACAATGATCATCATATATTAACATTACAGCCCTTAAAAATGTCAGCAGCCAAAAATTGCCAAAGCTTCAAGGTTTCTACTACCCGCCTGTGACTAACTTTAATAGGAATAAAATACAGTCCGCAATTTACATCAGGAATGATATGGAGTATGTAATGAACACATCTCCGGTTCCATAAGATGCAGATGGAGTTTATGCAGCTGTTACACGGTTGTTATTGTTGTCAATGGTTGATTCAGCCCCGATGCTTGAATCTTGATAGGTGTCGTTTATCCACGCAACCTGTTCACTCAGCAGCAAGGCAGGAGTCGTCGTATGAAGTTTTCCAACTTTATTCAGCATACGTCAACAACTGCATACAATATAGCTCAATCGCTTTTTACTTTTTTTTCTCACTTTTTTCACTATCACTCACTTTCCAGAAACAGTGCATCACCTATGTAGACTTTCTATAATCGAGAGAATGTTCGAACATTCCAGCGTGACGCAATAACAGCCAATCAGAATTAAACTCGTCACCGGAACTATGCACTGTCTTACATCATTTAACTTTATTTAGGTTAGAAGAATCTCTTAGCTATTACTAGATTTGTCTACATGCTTCGATCGATAGTAAACAAGTAATTCTAGAAAATTCTCCAATCATATCGACCAACGAAAATTATCAACATTATACAAAGCTTTTTCAAAGTACAACGCAAAATCAAATCAAAGGTAAATACACTTTGTTATTGCATGCTTTCAAAACAAAACGATCGGATCTATCGTGCGTGTCTCAAACGTAATAGCAGCTTGTATTAAACTTAAAGTTACCAAAGACTTGTGTGTGAATATTTGCTCAGTCTACTATCCGAGAGGGCCTAGGGATAATAATAACGATTGGATTAAGTCTTTTACACTCAGAACTGTGGATAATCAACGGTGACTTTAATGCTCATTCGCCGATTTGGGATAAACAGTGTGTTCATACTTCTAACATGCAATTTACTGATGTCATTATAGACTCACATTTAATTTGATTAAATGATGGACGATTTACTCGTATACTAGATGTGTCAGCTCATAGACCGTCGGCAATTGATTTGACTCTTGTTTCTGCTAATTTCGCTATTAATTGTGAGTGGGACGTTTAGTCTGACTCTCCAGGGCCTGATCATCTGCCTATTGTAACAACCTTAAATAACATTGTTGATATGCAATCAGAAGATGATGTCATTCCAAAGTGCATCTACGGTCGAGCAGATTGGGAATTATTTAAAAATACATTGTTGACTTATGATACACATTTGATTGAGGATGATAATGATATTAATAATGTATACACTCAATTTATTAGCAGCATTCTTCTTGCAGCAAAGAAAGCTATTCCTAAAAAAGAACATTAAAAAAATCACGAAATGGAAACATATGGTGGAATGAAGCATGTGAAACCGCGGTAAAACAAAAAAAAAGAGTGCATATAAACATTGGATAAAATCAAAATCAGACCAGTCTTTCGATGAAATGAAAAGAGCAAAGATAGCATGCAACAAAACTAGTGCTGCTGAAAAGAAGAAGTATTTGTCAGATTTGTGTCTTAATGAAATATAAAGTTCTCAAGATTGTTTAAAGACTTGGAAGAAAGAAGCGGAAATGAAAAATGGATATCAATTACCACAATGTCCTATAAAATAAAATAATAATAATTTCCCCTCACCAAAAGAAAAGGCTAAAGCATTTTTAAACGTTTTTGCTAGCGTTAGTAACTCTAATACTTTACCACAACATACGCTAAAATAAAGGAAAATGGAGGAGTTAAATGAATATGGAGTTCCTGCTCCAGACAACGAGTTGTTTATTAATGCAAATATTCCTGTTAAAGAACTTAAAGATGCATTATCTGTTTTAGCATACAAAAAGTCTGCTGTAGGTCTTGATGGCATGTCTTATATTTTATTACATAATCTTCCTGATAAGTGGACGCATATTTTACATGATATTATACAAAAATGTTGGATAAGAGTCGTTTTGCCAGATATATGGAAGTCTTTCTTTAGTAATACCGATTTTGAAAGCAGGTAAATCTAGAGCAGAAGCATCTAGTTATAGACCCTTTTCTTTAACATCACATGTTTGTAAATTAATGGAAAAGATCATACTAGAGAGACTAACATACTATTGCACTAAACAGCATATAATTCCTGTTAATCAGGCAGGTTTTCAGAAAGGCCGATCTACAATAGATCATCTAGTAAAATGAACTACCCATGTTAAAAGACAATTTGCAAGGAGAAAATGTACAATAGCCACGTTTTTTGATGTATGCAAAGCTTGTGATAGAGTATGGCATGCGAGATTGTTATATAAGTTGAAACAAATGGGATTGTCTGGCCGTGTATACATTTATATTAGAACGTTTCTTACAGGGCGGAAAAATAAACTTGAAAGTTGGTAATTCATATTCTTTTCATCACACAACAGATATGAGAATTCCACTAGGTTCTATAGTGTCTCCAATTCTTTTTAATATTTTAATTTATGATTTACCTAAGAGGTTTTAAGTAAAAGAGTCTCTCTTGTTCAATATACAGATAATATTGCTATATGGATGAACGCATCTTTGAAGAAAAAGATGTCTATCTATTCAATAAAACATATCACTAAATTATATCAAAATGGAAATAAATAATATTTCAAGTTATATAAATATTAATGGACTGGAACTCTCAAAAGAAAAGACCAATATGATTTTATTTAATAATGGGCATGAACCTATACAATTACCAAAAATGTATGTTGAAAATATGGAACTCAAATATGTCAAAGAAGTAAAATTTGTGTTTACCTAACCTTTAAATTACACTGGAAAAAAAACATATCGAGTACTTAATGCAAAAAGCTGTGAACAGTTATAATTTGATAGAAATCATTAGTAAACAGCCTTTGGGTCTGGATTCCAAAACCGTAGTGCATTTGGCTTGTTCTCTTGTTCTTTCCAAATTATCATTTGGACAGGAAGCTTATTTTTCTGCACCTGTATGCTACATTAAAAAATTACAGAGTTTAGATAGTAAAGCTATAAAACTGGCGCTTGGTATTCCAATACATACAAAAACAATATATGCATATGAAGCATCATGAGTTATCCCTTTAGATGACTGGAGGAAACTGCTTTGTGCTAAGTACGTTATTAGAGCAACAGCAGTACTGTGCAGTAGATAATAGTACCAATGAGGAGTTGCAATTAAGATCGGTAATCCAATTTCCAAAGCAGTCGCAAAAAATTAAATATTTTCAAACTATAGCTACATATACCAAAGAATAAGTACAGAGATACATTGAAAATACGGATTTTATGAATACTAAGAAAAAGGTTTCTCCTATTCCTCTATGGGAACTTGAGAAAGCGAATTATGATATTTATATCACGGCAGACAAGAAGAATCATAATACAGGGTTAATGCTATTCGCTATAATTTAAAGAAAAAATACTCGGGTCAATTAAAAATTTATACTGATGGCTTTGTCCTAGAAAATGGTGATAGTGGTGCAGCGTTTGTTTTTCCCGATTTTAAGTTTACACAATCATACTATTTAGGAAAAAAATTTTCGATTTTCACTGCAGAACTGATTGCAGTACTAATGGCTATGAATAAAATTTCTAGTATGCCCCTAACTTTAGTTATTATTGTAATATGTGTTGATTCGAAATCTGTGTTAGAGGCATTGAACTCAAATAATAATAAAGAAAGAAAAGAGATTATATTAGAAATCAAAACCTTGGTTCATAATCTTATAATTAATGGTACACAAGTTTTGGTCGGATTCCTTCACATTTTGGTTTTCTTTCCAATGAATGGGCTGATCGAGCTGCCAGAAACGGGGCTGCGAATATTAATGCAATATCTTTATATATTTCACTACCTGTTAAAGAAGGTTAATAATCTAATTGAAAAAGAAATGAAGAAACATTATATTATAAATGTAATCAGCAGTATGAAAAACACTGTGGAATTTCTAGATATGTAGTTTCAATGGCGTATAGAATATATTTAAATGCTATAAAGACTAATTATTGCAAAAATGTTAAATGCGTTGGCAACGAGACGTTTTCTTTGAAACATTTGCTGTTTGAATGCAATGATTGAAGAGGCCTCTTGCCTAACAATGTACTACCACTAGGCAGAATTAGTTTTGATAGTTGCATTATTTTAGCAAAAACGTTTATGGGTTCTTCTGTTGGTTCTTTTCTCTGTGTATAAGTTACTTAATGATGTGTTGGTACAATTATTTATAGTACTGATTTGTGATTTAATATCTAGTTTATTATTATTATTATTATTATTATTATTATTATTATTATTATTATTATTATTATTATTATTATTATTATTATTATTATTAATTGTTATTTTATTATTATTATTTATTTATTTATTTTTAATTAATTTATTCTTACTCTTCTTTTTCTTATTATTTTTAAATTTAATGTATTTTTTAAAATTTCTTTATTTTTATTTGATATAATGAATGTTTTTGCAAAAAAATTATTCATTCATTTCTTTTTTTAAAAATTTATTTATAAATTATGTTTGAGTGTACGTGAAAGAGATGAAGATAGTGCGTGTGCTTGTGTGTGTACATGTGTTCCTGTTTAAATGCGCGAGTTTCAATGTGTGCGTATAGTCTTTATCATCTTGGTAAAAAAAAAAAAACAACGTTAATAAAACAACCATCCAACCAACGCGTCGTAATTCGTCGTCCATTCTTTTTCAGTCATGCGCATAACTTGACGGAAATGACCTCCGGAATTTCACGCATGCGCAGAACCATTGGCGATTAAATACATTTGGCGATGCCACACCGGGATGGGGCGGGGTCACTCCCCTTTATATTCCTTTGGATAATATTCACAATAAGGGAATGAACGTATAAGCTTACAGGGAAAAGTTGTCCGCTGTGATGTATGTGTTTATGGGTATAATAGTGGTTCAGACGAGTTTACCCTGAAATTCGCATTGTTGTGACACGGAAATAAGATACAGTGGGCGTGGCATTCTTCGTTCAAACCCACGGCTCATGTGAACTTTGCACTGGGAGTGGTAAAGGGCGGTTGGGTAGGGTGGGGGGAGGGGTCAGAAGCTCAAGCCTACATCTTTTGTTCATGACGGCTAACTGGCGCATTTGTCTGAGCATGTCTCTGCGATATGGAGTGGCACGCCATACAAGTGGACACTAGATTGGATTGAGAGAGTGTGTGATTGTGATGGAAGTGTCTATGTATGGCCGCATGTAATGCCAATGTTTCTTCAAATCAAAGTGGAGTCCTGTGTGTGTACGTGGTTGTGAGAGTGTGGTATGTGTGAGAGATAGACAGATAGATATTCAGTGTTTATAGGGTCCAGCGGACTGCCAAGAGCCGAATCAGGACCACACAAAATTAAGTAAAATCAGATTAAACTGTTAACATTTAAATATGAGAAATAGGGTTTCTATGAAAATCTACAGGCTATCCTTGACCAAGTGCCGAAGAAGAACATAGTCATAGTGGAAGGTGACTGGAATGCCAAGGTTGGCCAAGATGAGCACCATAACTGGGTAGACAAATGTGGACCCCACTGCAACAACGAGACAAATGACAGGGGTCTGAGACTCTTGGAGTTTGCCAAATACAACAATCTGATACTGGCAAACATACTTGGTCTCCACAAAAAATCCAGACGATGGGCATGGCACAGTCCCCGCGGGGAGCATCACAACCAGATCGACTACATCATGGTCAAGAAACGCTTCAGATCAAGCATCAACATTGACAGGACACACACTTTTCCAGGAGCAGACATCAGAAGTGACCACTATCTTGTGGTGATGTCTTTCGGCTCCACTTGAAGAGAGTTAACACAGCTAAGTGCACGAGACTGAAGTTCGACCTGGACAAACTGCAAGACCCGGAGGTGGCATTAATATTTCAAGCCACAATTGGAGGGAAATTTGCACCACTCCTCATTTTGGGAGCTGGGGAAGTAGATGTCAACACCATGACCACCACCCTCAACTCAGCTTTGTGTCACAGAAGGCTATTTAGATCCTGCACTAAGACTTCTCGCCTTAAATAGTTCAGCCTGCTGTAGCCTTTGTAAATTAAAGTCGATGGCAAGCAGACGACGCAAGTCAACTGTGGGCTAAGCATGTGTACTCTAACGCTGGCTCAGTTAGGCAGTGACCTCATTCAGCTGACATAGGGCCAGAGACACAGGTAGAGCCGCCACTTGTAGTCTAGTTTTCGCGGGCTTTCGCTGACCCCTACACTAGGTAGTCATTCTGTGCCGAACTCTCACCCGAGACGGAGCCACGCTATGAAAGATCGCTAGCAGAAGACTAAAGCAGGGACGGGTGAAATTCAATTGAACCTTGTATAGCCACAGCCTGACATTGTCAAAAAGACGAGCAGGCATCGTTGGCCCGAGGCAGGAGGAAGACCATTAAGAGTCCACCCTGACATTCGACCTGCAGTGGAGCATCTAGCACTGAGCTACGATAGTCATATAGTCTACAACCAAGGAGGAGACGCCATCACCACACCTCAACTTTGATTGATTGATTGATTGATTGTTGCTTTAGGTCCAGCGGACTCCTCCGAGCCAAATCAGGACCGGACAACCCCCGATCCGCATAAAAGATCTGCTGAAACAACCCTAGTGGGAAAACTGAATGCCCTCCACCGGCCAGTCACTTTACAATAAAGACATCCCACGTAGGGGACGGCTGAGGCTTTACCCCAACTACTCGAACCCCCGGTTACAAAAACAAAATAGAATACAAACATCATTATAAAGTATCAACAAAACACATACATATAAAATGCCTACATTGCTAAGTAATAACATCATAGGAAGCCCTAGTGACCACCGGCAGAAAGCGTCCAACACTCCCAAGCTGATCCAACAGACCTCATACACAAACAAGGAGTCTTGTCCAGGAGAGTTTTCAAGAAAAAAGGTAGGTCATTGATCTAGCGAAGAAGAAGATAGTATAGCAGAGTGATAGGACAGAGCAGGAATGGGGAAGAGTAAATGAGGAAGACAGCGACAGTGGGATTTAATGCACAAAATTTCAGGAAAGTGGGGATACTATTTATACTGAAAACCCCGGCACTCCAACGGGGGT
>CM072519.1:55237119-55364619 GCA_036898135.1 Oncomelania hupensis
TTGGGCTGATTCAACACTGATAGAAAAACACCAACATCGAAAGAGTGTAAACATACAGAATATGCAAAATCTGCAACATTTTACAAGCTCTTCACATTTTTTGCAAAGCTTTGCCAATTCCACTCATTGTACAGCAGTCGTGCTTTCGATTTCACGAAGTTGGCAACTTCCCTGCATACAGGGTGGAGAATAGCTGAAGAAAAAAATCTCTGAAATCCGGTCGGGGTCCAGGGGCCGCCGTAAGGCCCCTGGTCAGGTCCAGGGGCAAAGCCCCGTTAAGGGGTCTGGGGGGTGAAGCCCCCCTGAAGCTGAAAGTTTTTTAGCATTTAAAACCCCAAAAGTATGATTTTTGTGAGAGATAAATTTGGATGTTTTTCATAATATTCATGCATTCATAGATAGACATTATTATTTTTTTATATTATTATTAAGACTAATGTTCACATACACAAAAAAAAACTTTTACTTGGAAAAAACAACTGAATAGGTTTGTGTCAGCATATGCAAGATTATGGCAACTGTCACAAACAAGCTTGCTTCCTAGTATTAAAATCTAAATAAAAAAAATAAGAAAGCAAATCAATACTCTATTTGAAAAATGATGATAAGGTGCTCTGTTTTTTTAAAGTTACTGCTGGCTTAGTATTAGTGCAAAGTCTCTTGGCTGGATGTCTGTCATCAGTATCTCCTCGATGTACGATCCTTAAAACGCAAGACATTCTTAGATTCTCACTGTTGTGGTACTGACACTGTGAGGGTGACTAATACAAAAACAAATATGGCTACCGCCGTTCCGTACATTGGCGCGCGAATTGAAGGGAGGCAATTTGTCAATTTGTCCAAAAACTGAAAACTCATAAAATAATTTGTTTAAAAATAATTAAATTACTATTTAAAAAAATTCTCGGTAAGGAAAAAAAAAACAGCGGAAAGAAATTTTTTTTTTCTCGGAAAATCGCGAATCGGCAGACAATTCTTCACCCTGTGCATATTACGCATAATGGGCAAGTACGTGATATGGGCACAGCATGTATATTTTTTTTTTATTTTGTATTTTATTTTATTTACCTTATTGTCCCTTTTTCTATAGGGAAATTCTGGGCCGCCTCCCCTGGGGAAAGCGTAGTCGCAGCCTGTGGCGCGCCCAAACCCAACCTACCTAACATTATTCGTGATTTTGAAATTTTGCTGGGGGGAGCAAACCGGAGTAACCCAGAGAAAACCCTGAGACTGAGAAATATAACGCCCAGATGCTGGATTGAACCCACACCTGTCAGGCGCCATTGGTTTCTGGCCTGTGGACAAGGCAAAGTTAGTCCCGCCTTAGCCCACTTGGCCACAATGCTTGCTAATATTCTCGATTTCTTTGTATTTTTCATTCGCAAGAAAATGATTGCTAACCATTATTGTCTACAAATATTGAATCATTTTGTCTTGAGGGACCTCTCCACATACCTAGTTAAGTGCGCAGCATCTATAGTAATATCAAATATTTACATCCTTGTGACAGACTTCTCAAAATGCAAATACACCTTGTTTCACTGATAACACGCACCAGATATGCAATGAAAGCCCTTTTTTATTTGCATGTCATGACTCTCTTCCACAATAACCTGCATTTCCTATCAACACACCGCAATACATACAATCTATACAACTGATGCAGCATCATGATGATACAAAACAAGAAAACCAAACAATGATCATGAAGACTAGTAGTTTAGAAAACATCTCGTTTTATGGTCAGGTATGACTGTCATGGACTCCTTGCATTATTTCTCCCCCAGTTTATGATCGGCATATTATATTCACACTGTTAAATGCATTTACAGGAGTCTACATTCCAAATTTTTGCATTGATATTTCATAATGATAGCACACTTCCCACAATAGTAAACTCTGCTTTCTTGTTGTTTTTTTTACAGGTTTCTATATTTTCTGTACACAACACGTTTTAATGGTCAACTCAAGCCACTGTTCTCTTGTACGCTGTTGGCACATTCCGCTATAAACCATAATTGTTACATTAAAGTTTAAACATTCAGAGTTACATTTTCAGCAAAGTAACTTTACTCAGCCGACGCACAAAAAATCGTTTCCTTCATTTGACCATTTTTAAGCAGCACATTTTCTGCATGGTGCTCAGGACAGTCTTTCATCATCTCCTTCATATTGTAACTGTTACAAAGAGGGGATTTTCAACGTTAGCTAGGTGTACATGGCTTTTAATATTGCAGCGTAATCAAGGCCATTATCAGTCCTGTAGCTGGTCGGGCTGTTGTGGAGACATGAGGTGATGCCGACATAATTTTCGCCAAGTCGATCTGTCTGCAGCTGTAGTCGGGACATGTGGCATGTCCAGCGCTGTCCATAATATTTTTTCAGTTTACCAAACCGCAAACACCCGACGAAGCAATAAATACAATTTTGCTGGACACTTTTTTTTTTCCAGGGAAGAGAGCAGGGGAGGTTGGGGTGGATGGATGGTTTGGTGGAGGTATGCTGCAGCATCTAGTTTTTACACTTTGTCAAATATCCTCAGGATTCTTTCTCTCCCACTCCTGATGTGTCATCCACAAAATCACTGAAAATGGAGTCGAAAAATTCTGCCAGTAACTCTAGGCTAGGCTTCATATCTTTTCACTCTTCTGCTGAACACAACGACTGCTAAGAAGACCTGGACTTGGCGCTGGGTAAATGTGGGTCTGGTTCATCTTGAATGTTCCAGCTCATCAGATTGTCACCATCTGCACCTAAACAGTCAAGTAAAATATTTGAAAAAAAATTTAAAATAAAAAAAAAAAAAACTACTTCACAGAATTTTGTTTTTTGCTGTTGCTGCTGATGATGACAATGAAATATATTAGGAAAAACTACTCCATAGAATTTTGTTGCTGATGTTTATGACGATTATTGATGATGACAATGATATTAAAAGGAAGAGGAGGAGAAGGATGATGATGATGATGATGATGATGATGATGATGATGATGATGACAGCGATTAAAAAAATCTGTTGTTGTAGACAGCACAAATAATCGACAGAAAATGTTACCCAGCCTTGTGGGAAATAAAGTTCTATTGTTGCCGTTTACTGCAAAACCTTCGAACTTTAGGCATGAAGGATAACGAATGAGCAAAGCTCACCAATATCTGAGGTGGTTCTGGCTTTCAGTGTGGAGTTGAAGGAGGTCATTGTGTCCACAAACTGCTGTCTCTCTCGACCCTGAAAATAACCAGTTGTCCAATGTCACTAAACATTAAATTAAGAGAGAAAAAAAATTGTTTTAAATCATTCAAAATGCGTCACAAAGTACAAAAACAAACAGCATTAAAATTGAATTTGCAACAACTAATAATAATAATAATAATAATAATACAGGATGCTTCCATGTGTTTTTTTTCTTCAATAGAAAGTCAATGTCTAAAGGATGTTTCCATTAGTTTTTATTCAATCAAGCTCGATGTCTAAAGGATGTTTCCATGAGCTTATCCTTCATTCAAACTTGATGTCTAAAAGATGTTTCCATGAGCTTATCCTTCAATCAAACTTGATGTCTAAAGGATGTTTCCATTCAATCTAACTCGATGTCTAAAGGATGTTTCCATTAGTTTTTCTTCAATCAAACTCGATGTCTAAAGGATGTTTCCATTAGTTTTTCTTCAATCTAACTCAATGTCTAAAGGATGTTTCCATGAGCTTTTCCTTCAATCAAACTCAATGTCTAAAGCACGTTTCCACAAACTCAATGTCTAAAGGATGTTTCCACTAGCCTTTTGTTCAAACTCGATGTCTAACAGTAACTGAACTTGAACCGTCAGATAACCAGTCCTTCGATGTTTAGATTCAATAATAATAATAATAATACCGGATGCCATCACGCATTTTTTCTTCCATCAAAGTCGGTGCAGTGGTCTGATTCAAGTTTCTTCAGCTAATAAAAATTGGGGATCTCTATACTTCTAATATTCAAGCCTTATGCCGATGCAACATGATATATTAACAGAAACGTTTTTGGAAATATGCTAAATTTTTGCATACTGACTTTTCCAGAATTGAGCTCTCTGATGGCTTTGAGGATCTGTCGTCTGGAGTCAACATTTGGGATACCCAACTCTTTCAGATCTTCATCTGTTAATGTCAGGAATGCTTCCATGTCCACCTGCACAAGATAGAGGATATCAAATACAGGATACAGAATATCAAATACAGGAGACAGTATACCAAATGCAGAGTATCAAATAAGATACAGTATACCAAATGCAGAGTATCAAATACAGGATACAGACTATCAAATACAGGATACATAATATGAAATACAGGCTCCAGGATATAGAATAGCAAATAAGGAATATATAATAATTATCTAACAGAGGGCACAGATCAAATACATGATAAAATACAGAATATCAAGTACAGGATACAGCATACACAAAACAGAATATCCAATACAGTGTATACCCCACCAAATGCAAAAATCATTGCTCATGAGAATGTGGCAATTCGGATATAATTAGACAAACAAGTACAAGAAATATCGCTATTGGTCTTGAAAACATGTGAAAACATAATTAGCTGACATACTATGCTGGCTGTTGCTGCTTTTCTCAAACCCCAGGAGGAGGAGGAGGATGAGGAGGAGGAGTGTGGGGGCTAAACAGGCCATGAAGCCTTTCTAAATGCCCTTTCGTCAACTTGGCAATAACTCAATGGGTCTGTTGAGCATGTCATTTTTCTAAGCAATTCATTCATCATAGCAATAAAACATATTTTAAAACTCTGGAAGTGTGTCTAACTGGTTTTTAAACGTATTTATGCTTGGTGCATTCTTAAGTGAGACAGGTAGATTATTCCAGTTAGTAGCAACTCTGATAAAAAAGGAAAACTTCCTTATATTTTTATTGGAATGCTGCTTCCCTTTGCACATACATATAATATTGCAATGAGGCAATGCAAAGAAATCGGACAACTTTAAATCATCCAGTTCATGTATGCTTGTATCAAATCCCCTCTAGTTCTACGGCCATCCAATGAATGCAGTTCTAAGTACTTTAATCTTTCATGATAGGACCTATCCCTACAGGCCTTCACAAGTTTTGTAGCTCTCCTCTGCACTCTCTCAATTACAACAGACTGTCCTTTTAACACAGGATACCATATTGTATTGGCATACTAAAGATGAGGCCTACCCACTGACTTTTACAATTTACAGAAAATTTCTTCATGTTAGTAACTCCTATCATTTTGTTGGCTTTATTGACACAATTCTATATATGTGGATCAAATGACAGGGCTTTGTCAAATGTCATACCCAAATCTTTCTCTTCATCACATGAAGTGGTCTATTATCACCATGAACTTTCATTGTATATTTATTCTGAGGATGATACTTACCAACATGCAACACTTTACACTCTTCAACATTAAAATATAAATTCCACAAGTTTGACCAATCTTGTAAGCTGACAAGATCTTGCTGTAATTTAACACCATTGCTAGTAAGGTCATATATTTTTATGTCATCTGCAAATATTTTACAAGTGCCCTGTACACATTCTGGTAAGTCGTTAATAAAAACTATAAATAATATTGGGCCTAAAATGCTACCTTGGTGAATACCGCTCCATACTTTAATTTTACTAGACATCTCACTGCCAACCCTTACTGCTTGTTCTCTGTCAGTCAAAACATCACACATCCCGTCAACAATATTTCCTTTAATACTGTAAGCTTTCAGTCCTTGGTGGGGTACAGAATCAAACGCTTTCCAGAAATCAGGGTAAATAATATCACAAAAGTTCTTATTATCTAATAAAACAGTAATATCTTCAATAACTTGCAGCAACTGAGTAACACAAGATCTTTTTTTTTTTTTGAAACCGTGCTGGCAGTTTGCAAACAATTTGTTCTCGGTACAATGGCCAACTGTAACATCCCGAATTAAGGACTCCCAATATTTTACCAGCAATACAGGTAAAACTTACCGGTCAATATTTCCAGCATCAGATGACAGCTTTTTTTTTTTTTTTTTTTAAACTGTATAAAACCCATCTTTGAACAATGTTACGCGTCCTCTTTATTAAACATAGGAACAAAAGAATTTTAAAACACAAAAAAGAAAATCAAGAATGAACAAATCTTCTAAACAAGGCATATGTGTCACTAGACTATGGAAACACCTAGAAAATACTACAGTTTATCCAATTCTAATTTTGTGCCCATTATACCTTGTTTTTACATACCTCCTGTTCCTCAAAGATAGGATTGTACTTTTCCAAGGACAGTTTCCTCAAGATGCCCGATAGCTCATCTGCAATGGAAAATGTCAAATATACTGAGCACGGAAGACAAAGCATAATGCAGACCTGCCTACCCCCCTCAGAGTAAAAGCGGGAGACAGGGGATCAAAAAGCGGGAGATTTTGGCATCGACATCATCGACAAAATGAATGCATCGCACAAACAAAAATTGTGCCAATGGCAGGTTGTGTTCTACAATGACCTGTGACTGTGTGATAACAGCCTCAGCATTTGTTGTATTGTGCTGCAAATCACTTTTTTTTTTAAAATATCGGCCCAACTTCTGTTGTTTTGCTGTTGTTTCTTTCATTTTTTTCTCGATGTCTTTATGCTTGGCCCTACTTAAATGTTCTTTTTTTTACATCATTAGGCTGATTAGCTCCGCCGTGAGAAATGGAGAAATCAATGCAACAAATTGTACACCTAGCGTAATTGTCCCCTTTGGCAGAGTTTTCAATGTTTTCGAATTTAGTAGTGAGGTTAGTTTTGAAAGAACACCTGTAGTTTCTTTTCTTGATCTTCTTGCTGTTGCTCGCTTGCTGAGAAAGTTTTTCGACTCCGACTTCGTCTTCGGTTTCATGCAGTCTAATTCTTTTGGTTGCCATTTTCAAGCCTTGCAAGTCAACGAAAAGCAGTCTCTGATTGGACAAAGCCCGTAAATCAGCCAATCAGAGCAAGCGATACGGAAGCCGAAACCAAATATTATCCTTGACTAACAAAGTTGACTAAATACCGCGCAAGAACGCGCAAAAAATATTTTCTAGTTTTTGACTCAAAAAATCGGAAAAATCGGGAGAAATTGGACCGTTGGCGGGAGAGCGGGAGATGCATGTCAAAAGCGTGAGTCTCCCGCCAAAAGCGGGAGAGTAGGCAGGTCTGATAATGGTCACCATCATACAAATATATTATATATAGGAGATGAGCTGGTGACGCCGTTGGTTAGTCTCCACATGCTGAAGATCGCGGGTTCAATTCCCACAAGGGGCGAACTCATGTGACTTAGGTATGAGACTATTCAGGTACTGAGGATTTTCTCCGGGTTCTCTGGTTTCCTCCCTTCTTTCAATAATGGTATTGGATGCAGTCAATCTATTAAAAAAAAATTAAAATAACATTTGACTGCCTTTACCATCTTCTAATAGTGATTTCCCTGCCTTTACACCACATATTTTGAGTGATAGATGTTTCAGGGGTGGGAATTGCTGAAGTGAAAAATAAAGGAAACTAGGGGGGTCCGGGGGCATGCCCCCCCGGAAAATTTTCAAAATCAAGAACAAAATCTGTGCAATCTGGCGTATTCTGATTGCAAAATGTAAGTAGTTTTGAAGTATGAAAAACATTCTTTTTTTGTCTTTTTTTTCTTGTGCTTTTTGTTTGAATGACCAAAAGAATATAATGCTGTGATGTAGTGCTGATAAACAATGTACAACTAACAGACACGTTGCATAAAGAAAATAACATAAATTCAAAAAGGATTTTTGTATATGGGTTAGTCTCCAAAAACCTGCCCTTGGGGGGTACTTCACTTTGAGAACAAATAAAATATATAAGAAACCAATTATCTGTGTCTGTTTTGTTGTTATTGTGTTGAGTATATATTAATGTTATATTATTTAAAAGGATTTCCATTTAAAACTAAAGTGATTCTCTTTAATTTGTGTTTTTCTGCTAAAATTTATGAAATTCCACAGCGCCATTTTGTGACATGCTGACGGTCAGAATTTTTTTAATCAGATTATTTGTTTATCTCGCTCAGTTTTATGGCTGAAAGTGGTACAAACTTTGAAAATGCCTATTAAGGTTTGCCGATACACGCTTCAGCGTCATGTTGAGGTGCCACTTGATAATCTATTGCGTCACCAAAACTAGTTGGACGGACGCAACGCTTCGTTACTTCACATATCACAGACACCGACAGCCTCCTCTCACTAAAGTTGTTCAAAATAATCGGGAATGAATGCTTTCTATTTTTAGCACTGCACTATTTTTTTGTTATTAAAAGATAAGTAATCTTGATAGACCCCAATTATGAATAGAATTTGGTGTTCTTTGATTGCTGGTATCCTTCGTTACTAATATCTTGAGTTGCGTCCGTCCACCTTTAAAATAGAATAACTTAGGTTTAAAAATAAATGGAACTATATTTTAGGTATAAAAATAGTCACGGAAGTAGCGGATTAATTTTTTATAATTAGATGCTGTATTGATGCGCGGTATCGTCGAAATTTGAAAAAGTGTTTTCGTTGCTTTGAATCCACACGAAGTTGCGTCCGTCAATATTCTGATTACCAAAGTAAAAGAATCAAACTTTAATCTTTATTTTTACAATTATTATAATGTTTCCAGTTTTAAGAATATTATTGATGTGAATATTTATTATTTGTGATTGTCGGGAGAGGGTTAGTTTTAAAAAAGTAGGTCGGACGCAACGAAGTAGCCACAGCCGATAGTTACTTAGTTGCGATCGGCCTTCGGAAAATGTATTTATTTTATGACTTCTCAGAAGCACTAAAATTCTTGTTAATGTATTTTTTAAAATGTTATCTTCTTGAAATAAATACTTTTTTATAAAATGATTTTAAAATTTACATAACTAGGAGTTTTGGACACCTTTTATCAGTTCCTTTGGTTACTATGTTGCATCCGTCCATATGCTTCTACCTATACCTTTAAGGTGTTGGTACTCGGTAACTAAAAGAACAATTTAAAAAAAAATTATAAAGGGAGAAAGGACAAATATATACTTAAATATTGTGCATGTAACAACTTTCTCTTCAAAAGTTTTTTTTTTTACATCTATGTCACACTTTCAGCATGTTTCTAGAGAACGACCCATATAACTGTATACATGTACAGTGATTATGTGTGTGTGTGTGAGAGAGAGAGAGAGAGAGAGAGAGAGAGAGAGAGAGAGAGAGAGAGAGAGAGAGAGAGAGAGAGAGAGAGAGAGAGAGAGAGAGAGAGAGAGAGAGAGAGAGAGAGAGAGAGAGAGAGAGAGAGAGAGAGAGAGAGAGAGAGAGAGAGAGAGAGAGAGAGAGAGAGAGAGAGAGAGAGAGAGAGAGAGAGAGAGAGAGAGAGAGAGAGAGAGAGAGAGAGAGAGAGAGAGAGAGAGAGAGAGAGAGAGAGAGAGAGAGAGAGAGAGAGAGAGAGAGAGAGAGAGAGAGAGAGAGAGAGAGAGAGAGAGAGAGAAGAGAGAGAGAGAGAGAGAGAGAGAGAGAGAGAGAGAGAGAGGAAGTGAATTTCGAGAGCTGACCTCCCACGTGCACTGTAGTTGATATCACACTCGCACAAACTGCAGTATGCTGTGCCTGGCTTCTTCAGCTTGCGAATAAATAGGCTGAGCCGATCATCATTGACTTCGTACTCTAACCAATCCCACCTCCATTTGTTTTTGACGCCAAAACCTTCTTGAAAAGTTTTACCACGCTGTACAATCATAGCCTTTAAAGACATGATGGCGGTGATTAAGTACAACGACCTCGACCTCTCACTTCCGGTGAGACTTCTGTTGCGCTGTGTCTAAACACCGCAATAGTGTAACTTTTTTTTTTTTTTTTTGGCGGAAGCATTATTGTTTTTGGCGGATGGCATTTTTTTTATGGCGGAAATCCGCCAAATGGCGGACAATTCCCACCCCTGATGTTTGTAGTGAATGTGAGAGTGGGTGAAACTTGTGAGCATTGTTGGAATAGATCACTCCCTTTGAGCCCGACTGGTGATTGGAAGAAAAGAACGTATTTAACCTCCATAATAATAAGTATTATTATTAATATTTTTATTGTTTGTATGTTTAACACTACTATTCAGTACACACTGAAAAAATCAAAACAGACATGTTTAACACTGTTTTATACACATTGTTAATTACAACAACATTAAACTGGACTAATGACCACGATGAAGGTGTAGACGACTTCAAATTCACAGAATTCCCAGCGAGCCAAAGAACAAAATAACCATGCTACAGCCTGCCCCTCAAAATCTACATAGGACCATAATAATGGAATGACCATACTAATGGAGGAATTCAAATGTAAAATAATTTTATTTATACCATTTCCTACTCCTTCGGATGAGAGTATAAACCGAGGTCTAGTCTGTGTCGCATACATTCCATCATAACGGACTTTAAAGATCCCAGAGTTGCCAACCCCCCAAAAAGTTTTCAGTAGTAAAAATTCTGAATTTCAGTAGTTTTATGACATTTTCAGTAGCCCGTCCTCACATTTTTTTAAACAAAGACATGCATACACAGTCTGCAACGAAGGTCGTGAGGAGTGTTTCCGCACGAATTATTGAGAGATCCGTATCGTGCTTAAAGAAGGTGGCTACCGACTGAACAGGGACCTACTTTTCTGGATCAGGGCAACGATTTTGTGACGGTTGCCATTCACGTGTCGCGTCACATCGTGGAAGCCGCAATTTTGAATGCTAAAATCTGCCAAGCACGCTGTACAATACACGCTGTGTTTTGATCTCGATGACGCAGTGATGCACGGTAATTTTTCAGAATACTCTTTCCTGTACTCTTGATTTGCTGTCTTCTTTTTTTCTGGGCTTTCATCACTAGTTTTCTTTCTTTTTGGCATCATGGATTCAAAATACGCCGCACACAAACTTTTCTTCTCGCGCTGTAGAACGTGACCCGGAAACGAAATTGTCACAGAAAGGTCGAGGTTTTGTGCACCGATTGGCCGTTTGCAAAACCACTTCACGGTGATTGGTCGAATTTCCTAACATGCACTGGGAGCGTGATCTATTACACCGTGCACGTAAACCGAATGACCGTGACCTTGAGGTGCTACGGGAGGCACAGGCGCTCAATAAAACTCGTTAAAACTGTAACACTATCGTCGAAAATTGACTTTCCGTAGTAAATTTTCGATTTGCGTAGCTCCGTAGCCGCGTATTCATTTCCGGAGTAAACTCCGAAAATTCCGTAGTGGTTGGCAACCCTGAGATCCTGACGCTCATGTCCTAGACAGGTGAGTGCCGGTGACAAGAACACACCCAGCATGCACCTAGGTCCTTCTCCCCCATCCCTGGCTGCCCAGGATTGTGCTCAGTTGTCCAGGCATCAGGCCATGCGCCCAAAGGCTGCGGGTGGGCGTCTCGGGCGGCTTGAGTTAGATCCTGTATCGGCCAGCGCCTTGAGCAGCTCTTGAGCTGGAAAAGCGCTATATAAGAACGATTAAATAAATAATAATAAATAATAAATAAATAAATACCATCACCAGATTCCTTTTCTCGTAATGAGCTCAATGTTGGCAACACATCATCACCACCCTGAAAATAAAAATAAAAAGTTGTTAAACAAAAGTCAAGAATCTTACAAATCTACTCTTAGTAGCATTCGCACATGTAAGAAATCTATCTGGCCATCACAAGTGACCATATCTAGGCAGCCTAACTTACATTATTCAAAAGTTAATATTCTTCTTGAAAGCCAATGAATTGTGCGTTATGGAGTTTGGTGTAGATTCATTTCATGATCTCTTACTTCCTGAAACTTGCCTCAATTCCAAATTCAGCGAACTGAAGAGTCATTCATGACCAAAATTCTGGTCAATTGAGAAATTATTGTATAAGGAAAATACATTTTCAGTGTTCGTTTCCTAAAACAAAAGCCTTGCTTGGATGTATGCTTGTCCCTGTTTGTGTGACTTTTTTGTTTACTATAAACTAAAAAATGTATTTGATGTTGTATTTGTACGTATTGTAATTGATTAAAAAAAAAGATAGAAGAATTTAGTCAAAAAAGAGTTTAAAATTCTAAACTCTATTTCACTGAACTTAATCAAATTCACTTCGTTAAAATGAACAGTTCATTCCCTACCCCCTCCCACCCCATCTCCCTAAGAAACTACCGTGTTTTACATGGATCCCCACCTTGCCAGGAGTGGGCGAAGGGGAGGGTGTGAGGGTGGAGGTGGTGCTGTCCTTGGAAGAGGTGCTGCGACCTCTGGACGACCTCTGGGGGGTGATGGAGGAGCTGCCACTGGTGGAACTGTTAGGGGATGTGGTGTTGGACATGGTGCGGAAGGCCGATGATGCCGTGGTAGATTTTCTGAAGACAACAACAAGCACTGAGTCGCCAAACAATGAAGTGAGATGGCCACAGTAAATACAGTAGCCCTCTCTATAAAGTTCTGGGCAGTCGGTGATAAATTAAGTACTAAATGACTCTACGAGTTTTGGCACATATACTGAAACAAGCCGAAAAGATCACAGAAAATCTACCTTAGTATTAACAACAGCACATCATTCACAAACTTGATGCATACTGCTGTGAACTGGGAGCAAACCTGAAATAGTGCGGCACAATTTATGTCATCAATGCTTGAAAACTGGACTTGGGAACAGAACGTACCGTGGCATGAAGAGTAAGGAAGGGGTTTGCTGACCCCCTAAAGCTGCCACTGAGCGAGCACTTGGAATGTGAGGACTGGGCAGAAACAAAGACCCATGGCCAAAGTCACCTGCAAACACGTCACCACATACTGTTCAAATGCTAAACAGCAACCATTTCAACATTAATGCAATAAATAGCCTGTGAAAATATCCAATAGTGCCCAGCTACTAGTGGCAGTTTTAACATTGTTCATTTCAAAATTTGTTTTAGGAAGATGAAAGGTGGAGGAAAGGTCATTAGACCATACTACAGGCAATTCAAATGGAAAACAACAACAACAAAACTGTTCTTTACCTAATTCTAAAATACACTAAAAATCGCTAACAAAAAATACATTAAAAGTCGCTAACAACTCTTCAGAAAATGACAAATATCAGATATTTGTCATATATATATATATATATATATTCCTAAAGAAATGGTAAAACCATTATACTCATGCAAAACAAAACAAAAATCACTGGTAAATTGAAAATGAACAGGTATGAATAA
Source organism: Oncomelania hupensis (assembly GCA_036898135.1). Lineage (NCBI taxonomy): Eukaryota > Metazoa > Mollusca > Gastropoda > Littorinimorpha > Pomatiopsidae > Oncomelania > Oncomelania hupensis. The sequence goes on from CM072519.1 coordinate 55,250,324, forward strand.
AAATATTTATGGTTACAAGTAAAGTTGCATGCAGTGCAAATTGTATACAAAACTAGTAGTGCGATGATAAATAACAGAATGTATTGCTGTAGATGATTCAAGGATAAATAGTAAGAAGTGAAAATTTGTCAAATTCAACATTACGATATGAACCTATTATAAGTAGATACCTAACATTTCTATGCATGCAGCTTCTTCTAGCCTACTTATAAAATAACTGAGAAGAATAATGCAAAAAATGACAAAGATTAAAGAACTGAAGTTCAGCCTAACAGGCTCAGAACAAAGAAGAATGCAGAAACAGATTGTTTTCTCTGTTCAAACACTATAAAAAAGGTTGTTTTCACATGCAAAAAATTTGAAAGGCCGTTGGCCAAACGCTAGGGCACATCACAGAAATTCTGAGCTTTTAAACATTTATTTTAAAGTATGCTTAGTTAATACGTAAATGGTAAAGACATTTAACAAATTAAAAAAACTGAAGACTCCTCTGCTGCATGATGCTACGCTTCACAATAATTGTTCTTGTTTGATGACTTCGGTCATTGTACGAACAGAAAACGCAACACAAAAAAAAACTATCCATAATATCTACCTCCCTGAAGGACCAGAAGAAACTGACTTGAAAAATCGCCTACCCAAAAACAGGACAAAAACGTCCAAATAAATGTCCCCGAATAAGACATCACTAAAGCGAACCTTTCTCATGCAGCATGCCGTCAGAACTTTCTGGGTCGCTAGCTGTTGCGCTGGCAAAGACGTTACATTTGGCTGTTAATGTCCTTTGAACTTCCAGGTCATTCATGATACTATCCCTACCGGAGGAAGAAGAGAAAACACCGTTCTCGCAAGACTGATCATTGATACTGGCTGTAGGCGTTGGGTTAATGGTAGCCACCTTTCCGTCGGATTTAGCCCATGGGTTAGTGCAGGAAGGCATGCTTTGCTCAGATCTACCCCTAGAGCCCCGAGGTGTGCGGTTATTATCCCAAGAAGGAGGAGACGGGTTAAGTCGGGCAGAGCGGGGGGTAGAGGGATTAGTTCTCCAGGCATCAAAGGGTGAAGGGATGCGCTGTGAGCCGTCATCAGGCAGAGTGGGGGTGATCCATGCAGCAGAAGCAGGGTTAGAGGATACGGGAAGGCGAGCACTCAAGCTACCCGAGTCAGCTCTTGATGGCGAGTACTTCCCGGGGTGGATCAATGAGCGGTCTGTTGACTGCAACAGATAAATGTGTTTAAAATTTAAATAATACGTTGTGAACAAATGCTGCTAAAAGAGACCTTTTGAATGTGAAAAACCAACATAAAGTAACAACAATACCGAGTTGGTTTTTTTCCCAAAAAATTTATACATTTTTATTTATAACACATAAATATAAGCTTACAATGGTGCAGTCATCAGCCATAGACTTGTACGTGCGCCAGTTGCTTGCGTATCGCCTGGAGTGCTCGGGACCATCCAGAGCGAAGGAGGGAGGAGGAAGGAAAGGTGGTTTCACTGGCTTCAGGATCTCGTTACACTGTGTCGAGTGGGGTGGGTTGATATCCTGAAAAAGGATGGAATCAATCAAGTAAAATGACCAAATCAATTTATACTGCATGAGAACTATTAAATATGCTTGGCTTCCATTGGACAGATATTTTTGTGATATAATTTGTTTGACTACTTCGGACTCGTCTCAGGCCGATATGCAAAATTCCCCCTCCCTACCTCTCCCCTCAGTTTTTGGACGAGTACATAAGGCCTTGCTGCAAGCATGTGAGTGAACAAGAAAACTTACTAGGGTATAGACAGAGGCACTCTTCTTGGTTTCCAGCAACATGGATTCATAACTGGTCATGGACATAGTCGTCTGGTCATCTACAACAAGTTTCTTGTTGTCCATAAGAGGCGATGACTGAAAGGAAAACCAAAGTACAGTTAATAATTTTCACCAGACAATCGTTTAACGAGCGTTCTCCATCTCTCCCTCTGTCCTCAGCAGCTGTAGTGTATTACTGTTTGGCACACAGTCTTTCCTATTTCCATTTTGCATCTATTTAATTCATTCAAGGAAGTATGATTGAACCTTGGCGGCTTGAATTAGATCCAGTTTCCACCAGTGCCCTGAGCAACTCTTGAGCTGGCACAAAGCGCTACATAAGAGAAATTACTTATAATTTTCAAGAATGTGCTACGCTGTACTTCTTTTCGTATTTGAGGAAACATATACTTTCGTTACTACAGGTGAGGGTTGCTGAGGACAGAGAAAGATGGAATACGCTCGTTAAACGATCATCTGTGGTGCCCCAACGACCTTTGAGTTACGGGATAGGGATAGGATAGGACTACAGGTGAGGGTAAACAAATACACACACTCTCCCTCTCATACACATGCTGATGTATACACGCACCAATGCTCAACAAGGCAAAATACACTGTGTAAGCAATAACAACGTTTGACCCAATAATAATGAAGGAACCAATGATTCGTCTTTGTACTATCCATACCACCATTGCAAATCCAGTCTGCTTCCATGCACAATCATCTATTTATTATTCATATTCTTTTATATTTTATTTACTATTAAAATAAATAAATAAGAAGAATTACAATTAAAATTGAAAGTATTATTAGTATTTCATTTCTTTTTTTTTCTGAGGTGTGTCACTTTGGTCGGTCTGTAGACCGTCTAAGGGATAGTTGATGATCATATTTGTGTGTGTGTGAGCGTGCGTGTGGAAAACAACCTGCGACCGTGATGGCACAGGACTTTTCAAGGTCAGGTCCTGGACGGAGGTGGAGGTCTGAAGGGGCATGGGTGCCAAGCGGTTTCCCATGGTGAACGTGCGACCAAGCTTTAAGTTTCGGAACCGGTTGGACATCCTATTCCACCATGCCTGCAAACATTCACAGCACACTGTTCTCTCATCACATTCAAAGACAGATTAAATAGAAAAAAGGGTATTGAAGATGATGTAGTGTATCACACACAATGTGAAATGTCCATGCTCATTCAAGTCACTGCGCTTGAAAAAAGCAGAAATAGACTGACCGTCAGATGTTTCAAAACTTAAGGTACACAACATATCATTCAGAAGAAAGGAAACATAATGACCGCAAGGGGCGAACGTATGTGATTTAGGTACGAGACTATTGAGATCACCGAGGGTTTTCTCCGGGCACTCCGGTTTCCTCCCTCCCTTCAATAATGGTACAGGATGCAGTCAATATAAAAATTTCAAAAATAAAAATTCGATTTCCTTCCGTCTTCTAATAGCGATCTCCCTGCCTTTACACCACCTGTTTGAGTGATGTATGTGTATTTGGTGTGTGTGAGGGTAAATGAGACAGGTGAGCGTGTATGTTGGTATAGATCGCCGCGCTTTGAGCCTTGGGGAAAGGTGCGTACATAGCATCCTGTATTATTATTATTATTATTATGACTAGGATCATTATATTTTACATGCAAGATCAGTGGGGCAGATGAGTTTATTAACATGAGGCTTTAATTTAAAGAAATTAGTAATAAATAATAGCAATGTCATCAGAATAATGATATTTCGTTTAATAATACAGATTGAAATTTCAAATAATCTCTAATTACACAAGTTTCATTCCCCTGCAATCAAAGCATAACAGAACCAAGGAACGAAAACAATTTAAAAGGCATATTTTGAAATGTCATTTGATGTTATAATTACCATCATATTTTCAATTAATTATTATTATTATTTTTGTTAATATTATTATTATTATTACAAATATAGCTTTTTACCTGTAGGTTTCATAGAAAACAAATATCACAGAAGCAATAGTACAAAAATACATGAGCGAACAATTCAAAAGACATTAAAACTGACTGAAGACAAAATTGACTGAATTTGGTTGGGCGCATACACGTCCAAAAAGCTTTGAAGTTATTATCATGAAGTACAAATGTAAAAAAAGCAAACTACTTACTCGCAATCCACTCTTGGGGTTTTCTTCTGTACTGCTGGAACAAATAGGCCATAAACGTGTGAACAACAACTTGTCCACATTAAGACAATTAATAAAACACCCCCCTCCCCTCTCCACCCCACTCACTTCTCCAACATTTAAAGGCACCTTCTTATATTACAAAAACCATCTAAAATCACAAATTTTGTATCGGCGTAAAATGAAATAAATAAATATTATATTCTTCTTCTTCTTTGTAGTACAGTGGATACCCTGATTTGGAAAAAACTGACTCCACAACTTTGGCGTGCGCCGCGAAGGGTGCCCACAGATTAAAAATCAGGCAAAAGCACTCTTTAAGAATGTGGTAGTGAGGCAGTCTGGCTGGGTTAAAACTGTGTAAAGACATATATTATATACACGAGGGGGTCTTCATCACAGGAGGTTTATGTTCCAGTCTGTCAGCGATGCTCTAAAGGATGCCACTTACGAGGCTGATGCAGATTCAGCACTCAACGAGTTCCACAACCTGGTAGCTGACGTGAAGAAAGGGTGCTAGTACACATCCGTTCTAGTGGGGAGAACGAGGAGTTGTATGTTGTGGCCTCTAGTGCTCCAGTGGGCTCCATGCACAAGTCCCTGTTGGGAAACGTAGACGAGGCCACGCATGATACGGTACGTCATGGTCACCTTGTCGATCTGCCTCCGTTCTTGCAAGGGCTCCAGGTTCAGTTCTGCCAACATGGATGTTGCACTGCTAGTCCTGCTGAAGTCATGGAGGATACAACGGGCTGCTCGTTGTTGAACCATCTCCAGTGTGGATACCAGATGTTGCTGATGTGGATCCCAGATGTTGTTGATGTGGATCCCACACGACTGATGCATAATCCAGCATGGATCCCAGATGTTGTTGATGTGGATCCCACACGACTGATGCATAATCCAGCAGAGGACGGGATAGGTCCTCGAAGCGCAGCATTGAGCCTGGACTCCTGCCAAGCATCCTTGCACATTTTTGTTATTTCTATTTATCAAAATTAAAAAAAAAATTTTTGCTGTGCACAAAGATAACAAATATTTATGACTCAACACCGACGCACGCAGACATTAGCACATGCTCAACCACACTAATTTATATGCCTACGGTCTTGGTATCCAAAATAATTATATTATTAAGACCTATTTGCTGTGCAATAAGCTACAAATATTTTGGGATTTACAATGACGCGAGCACACACAGGACACACACAGGGCTTGCACACAAACACAGGGACTGATTTGTACACCTGTAATCTTGGTGCAAAACCGGTGTTGAGATAGACCCATTGCTGTGCTTGTTCCATCCCTTCTTGTTCTTATCCGCTTTGTTCACGTGCAGCGTTTTGGAGGCTAGCATTCGAAGTAGCTCTATGTCTACATCATCTGCACATCAATAAATAAACAAATAAATAATATTATATGAAAACACTAAATAACAGGCAGCTCGAATTATTTGTATGTGTTCAACTGACCTTTTAGTTGCTATGTGGCTGTTACTAAGATTATAGAGGCAGTTGGCTCAAAAGCACCGCTGACCCCAGTCTGAGTCACAGTCTGAGGGTATAGGCCTACACACAGCCTATGCTGGACAGATCTCTGATATTCAGGCACGGTGGCCTAATGGTAGAGCTTTGGCTTGCGGATCTGAAGGTCCCGGGTTCGAGCCCAGGCCGGGGCATTGTGTTGGGAAAGACACTTTACTCCCGTTTGCTACTCCTTCGGATGAGAGTATAAACCGAGGTCTAGTCTGTGTCGCATACATTCCATCATAACGGACTTTAAAGATCCTGACGCTCATGTCCTAGATGGGTGAGTGCCGGTGACAAGAACACACCCAGCATGCACCTAGATCCTTTTTCCCCATCCCTGGATTGTGCTCAGTTGTCTGGAGCGTTATTACGATGCGCCCAAAGGCTGCAAGTTGGCGCCTCGGGCGGCTTGAGTTAGATCCTGTATCGGCCAGCGCGAAACGCGCTATATAAGAACGATTAAATAAAATAAATAAATAAATAAAAATTGTCAAGGTGGCCTGCAGAGGCAACTGGCCTATTGTATAGCTCATGACTCTTCCTACAATTAATTAGGTAAGACTACCGACTATGAATGCAGCCAGGATAACTGCTTAAACCTGCAGATATTACCCATTTTCACAATAGTATTACTCTGCTAATAATGCGCACATACCTTCACCAATAACATGTTTAAATAAATGAAAATGTCTACTAACTAGTGATTGTTATTATTTGTGTGTGATTGTGCATACAATCGTTGTATTTGCTCATAAGTTAACATCCGATTTAGTAGGTACTCCAACCTTTTTTGTGATTTTCTTTAACTCAGTTTGGACACTAAAGTATGTACATAGATCTTTTTATTCTGAACACAGCGGTATATTTTTTTCCCCCATAGGACAAATAGGTAAAATGTTTGAAAATGCCGAATGTTGGTGTTTTTTTGGCAACGTTTTGGAATTGAAGAAATTGACAACTTTGGAGTCTCAAAGTGAAGCCAATATTGATATCAGAAAGCTGATTTTTGACAAGTAAACCCTTCATATGTTATACTCCAAGCCCAATTTTCTTCAGGCCTATCCCATGTAATGTTCAGCTGTTTTGGTGCTTCAAAGTTGGGAAATCATCAAATTCGCAGTGCGTGCCAGCAAATTATAGGCCTACTTGTGTGCTACTACGCTCAGCACTCGTGTCGCTGAATAGGCCTACAAGTTCGCCATGGCCGCAAGAAAACCCGAACACTGGTTGGGTACACTTTTCTATGGCAAAGCACACCGCGATAGAGTAATGTACAAATTAATAAATACCATAGTTTTATAAAGGAAAGTCTGCTCTTTATTTCTTGCTAATTTTTAAACTTCTAGTTAAAATCAAACTTACATCAAAACCGCTGTAACCACTTTGTTCGGCTCGTAACAACACTTTCACACATCAGAGCCCACCATATTTGATATGTAAATGAAGCTAAGTATCCGAACTTCTCATTGGTTCTTATTTTTAGGCCATCCAATGAAATATCTTAAAGCACTTAGTTTGAAACGAGCCACCTCGCAGCAGACGCGCCGACATTAACTTTTTCATTTGCCTTTATAAGCAGCTTATTGAACGATGACTAGAAATATATACACAAGCCACAAGGCCTAGGGAAACGAAAAGGATATTCTGATGGACCAAAGCAAGCAATTACACAAATCTTGATGTTATTTTACTCTGAATATGTTGCAGAGAAATATTCTTCATGAAATAAACGCATTTCAGTAGGTCATTTTGTGTTATGTCTTGCAACTATACCCGTGCGACAAATTTCACCAAGTTCATTTTTTTAAATACCATACCATATCGCTGTTTTATGACTTTTGATTGACTTGTAGTGTTACGTTGAAACGTGAAGGACAGTATGTGTTACACTCCGTTTGATGTTGGTGTTTCCTATCAGTATCTGATTCAGCCCCGATGCTTGAATTCCTGATAGTTGTGTAACTCAGATTCGTTTATTCACACAGCCTGCTCAATCAGCATACAAGTCACAAAGTCGACGTATGAAGTTTTCCGCTTTTATTCAGCACACATCAACAACTGCATACAATTCTCAACTCAACTCAACAACTTTCACAGCAACTCTTTAAATCACTATCAACAACTTTACTATCTCCGCAACAGCAACTCGGCACACGATTAAATAACCTCTCTCTCTTCTGGAACAATTTGGTACATGGTAGAAATGACGTAATGCCACCAATCGAACTAAAGATCGTCATCACTGACTTACGTCATACCTATTTCCTCTACTTCCGGGAACATTCACGACCTTCGATATCCATCGGGAAATTTCTATCGACAGATCACGAAAATTCTTCAATAATATCGACCAACGAAAATTATCAACGTTATACAAAACCACTCCTAACAACAATGCAAACTCAAATCAAAGGTAAATAAACTCCATTATTGAATACTTTGCAAAACGAAACGATTAGATCTATCTTGCGTGTTTCTGACGTACTACCATTCGCGTTTCAACGTAACATATAACCCCCCACTCAAGAAGAAATTTACCCAATTTCTTTCAACAACGTTGAAACGTAATGCACAAACAATGTACAGAATTAAAACTTACTTCAGACTGTCTCATTTACTGTCAATGTTCTCAGTTTATATACACAGAGTCCATGTTTTTCATCCGCAAGTCTTTCTGGATACTGTCAATGTTCACAGTTCATTCACACAAGGTCAATGTTTCTCATCTGCAAGTCTGTTTAGATATTGCCAATGTTCTCCACACAGTCAATGTTCTTTCAACCGCAAGGAAACGACGCCCTCGTCAGTTGCGGTCGTCATCGGCCCAGGGTCAAAGACAGTGATCTCGTGGGCTTTCCTGGAGTCAGTGCATCCTCCGTTGTCTTCCTCTCCCGTCGGATGTCCGACGCAGTCGACGTTGTCAGCTCCCAGAATGCATTCGCTGGGTCTCACGGTCAGGTTGGCTTCTGCGGGACGGTGGAACAGCTCCCTCAAGGTCTGCAGATGCTCCTTCCAGGTCTGGGTGTGGACTTCATGTTCGACCAAAGTCGTAGAGCCTGGGACATCGCTGAAGCTATGGGGAAATTCGCCCATAAGGTCCTTGAGCTCCAACTTTTGACCTTCCGTCAAGCCTGGTCCTAGCTTAACGTCATTGATGCCTTCTTTGCTGTGGAAGTCTCCCAGTTCCAACAGTTCTTCGCTGTCAAAGCTGTCGTCGGTCACAGCTGCTGTGGCTGCGTGCACAGTCTCTGTTGGCCTTTCCACGTACAGCTTAAGGAGGTTGGCGTGGTATATCTTGGAATGCTGGCCGACCTTCACCTTGTAGTCGTTGATCCCCACCACGGTCTCCACTTCGTACGGGCCTTTCCACTGCATCAGCAACTTATTATGATCAGTAGGTAGCAGCACCAGCACTTTGTTGCCAGGTTTAAACTTCCTGCTCACAGCCCTACGATCATAGTAGTGCTTTCCACAGTCCTGGGACTTCTTCAGGTTTTCTCTGGCTATCTCGAGAGTCTGCTCCAGCTTCTCCCGTAGCTCAAACACGTACTGGTAGCTATTCTTCACCTCTGGGGTCTCTACTTCTTTGGTCCACAGTTCTTTCAGGATGTGCATCGGCCCTCTGATGGTTCTTCCGTACAGCACGGAGAAAAGCCGGTGGACTCCTGCGGCACTTCTCTGTAGGCGAATAGTAAGGCGTTGATGTAACGATGCCATTGTCTGGGCTGCTCGCTGCATAGTTTCTTCAGGGTGGACTTCAACGTAGCATTGAACTTCTCGACAAGCCCGTTGCACATCGGATGGTAGGGTGTCGTAGTCAAATGCCGGATGCTCAGCAGTCTATTGACCTCCTTCATGCAGTCAGAGACGAACTGCGTCCCGAGGTCTGTCAGGATCTCTTCAGGCACTCCAAGTCTACTGAACATGTCCACTAGCGCCTCTGCAACAGTTTCAGTGTCAATCTTCTTCAGAGGCACTGCTTCTGGGTACCGAGTCGCATAGTCCACTAAAGTCAGTACCCACCGATGACCTTCTTCACTCAGAGGTCTTATTTCGCCGATTAAGTCTAAGGCCACCCTCTTGAAAGGTCGGTCGATCAGAGGCATCCTCTGCATAGGCACTTTCGGGACCCTTCCTCGAGGTATGGTCTTCTGGCAAATGTCACACGATCGGCAGAAACGGCTGACGTCCGCATGAAGTCCTGGCCAGTAGAATACCGCCCGGATTCTATCCGACGTCTTCTTGATACCCAGGTGACCTCCCATGATTGAGTCATGCGCTACTTCCATCACCTGGCGCCTTAGGGGTAACGGTACCAAGACTTGACGTAGTGGTTTCCCTCCGTTGATCCTCGGGTGCTGGAAGATTCTGTACAGGATCTTGGCCTTCACCTCGAAATAGACCGTACCACTGCCTTTGGTCACGTGGTCTTGGCGGTTCCTGTACTTGTTTAAAGTACTATCAGCTTCCTGGAGCTGGATCAGCTTATCTCTGTCCACGATGGCAGCTTTTGAGTTGTCGGCGACCTTCAGTGGCGTAGACGTCTTGTCTCTCTTGGCCTGGGCCCTGGTTGTAACGGCACCGACGATCTCTGGTCGGCAGGGCTGAGCCGGAGTAACCACATTGTCCCGTAGCAGCTCTGTAAGGTCTTCATCGGGAAATGGCAATGGATCCTCCTCCACAACTTCGACGTGTTGAGTTGAGGCAGGACTCCACTCTGGATCGGGGTCGTCGGGTCGTCTCGCGCCGTCGATATTCCCGATCATCAAATCATACAGCGGCTTCTTCAGGCAAACCGCTTCGACTTCGCCTATGTAGAAAGGGGTGTTGACATGAATCTTCGCAACTGGCGCTCTCACACATTTGCTGTCGGCCATAAGTGTCCATTTTGAATCGCCAGTGAACTGTTCTTTAGCGATTAGGTCTTCTCTGACGATGACCCCACTGCAGCCAGAGTCTCTTAAAACAGTCACTTCATGATTTCCGACGCGTCCCTTGGAAACAGGCATGTTCTGTACGGTCACAGCTGCGCTGGCGACGACGGGGATGGATTTCCCGTTGGCAAGGAGAAGTTGGCCATCGGTCATGCACTCTTGCACGTCCGCAGGAGTAGCTGTGCGCTTGGTCTCACTCGGAAGAATGACGCTCCCGCCGCACACTTGATGGTCAGATCTACTGGTTTGCCGTTGATTGGAGAAACGTCTCTGTCGGTTGCCCACCGCTGCATTGTCCGTACTGCTCCGCTGTACTCTATTTCTGCTTTGAGGGCAGCTGGCAGCTCTGTGGTCTGTAGCGTTGCAGATGAAACAGCCTCTTGAATGCCCTTCCCTGGGAGGAGGCGTGGAGTCCGTGTGTCTCTGGCTCGTCTGACTCCCTTGGATTTGGTTCCCATGGTTTCCAGTCTTCTGAAAATGTTTCGTCGCGCTGGGTGGCCCCAGGGTTTTCCCATGAGCGATGAGATATCTTTCAGCAGCCTCAGTCACATCTTTAAGCGTCTGCAGCTTTTGTTCTTCTAAGTGGGTCGCTAGGTCCTTGTGACAGGCATTGAGAAATTGTTCCTTCACGATCAGGTCATGGAGACTGTCGTAAGACTTCGTTTCGCCTGATAACTCCACCCACTTGTGTAGATATGACGACAGGCGCTCCACAAACTGCTTTGGCGTCTCGTCTGACTTAGGCCGGCATTCACGGAAGCGTTTACGGTAGCCCTTCTCTGTAAAGTTGTAGCACTGCAATAGGGCCTCTTTCAAGACGTCGTAGTTTTTGGCGTCATCGTTCGACAGTCTGGTGTAAACTTCGAGCGCTTGCCCTGTCAGAAGTGCACTCAGTCGAATCGCCCAGTCTCGAGGTTGCCAATTGGAGCTTTCGGCGAACCTTTCGAATCTCGCCAGATAGCTGTCGATCTGGTCCTTCCTGTCGACGAAAGCTGGCAATTTTGGAGCCGTATGGTCGTTGGTGACTTGTGGCGCATGCTGATTGTTCTGGATACGCGCCAACTCTAACTGGTACTGACGATCTCTTTCTTGCTGCTGCTGTTCAATTTCCAGACGCTTCAGTTCAAATTCTCTGTCTTCACGACGTCGCTGCTCCTCTATTTCTCTTTCTTCACGACGTCGTTGCTCTTCTTTTTCTTGCCGCTGCTGTTCAATTTCTAGACGCTTCTGTTCTAGTTCTATTTCTTTTTCTAGACGCTTCTCTTCCAATTCTCTTTCTCGTATTCTCTCCTGAGACTTGACGTACTCCGTCAGCTGCTTGCCTTTTAGATTCAGTTCAACCCCTTTCTGCCAGAAGTCAGCCATCTTGATGCTTCTGGAAAGTTCTTTTCAAGAAAGTTCTTTTCTAGAAAGTTCTTTTCTGGAAGGTTCTTCTTCTAGAAAGTTCTTGACTGTAGAGTTCTTTTTTCTGGAAAGTTCTTGACTGTGCTGTACCTTTCTAGACTGTTCTAGAACAGCACGCTTTCTGCAGTAGCGCTGATGCTTGTCGCTAGTCGCTTTCGTTGACGCATGCCCCGCTGTCCTCGTCGTATGCGACGCTGCACCACGCTGGTGTTGATGTATACGCTCCTGTGCTGAAGTAGACGCGACGTCCGCTCGCCGCTCTCTGTAACACTGGCGATGTAGCTCCGAGACTGTCCCTCGACGTAGTCCTGCGGCAGCCACGTAGTCCTGATCTGTTGTTCGCTCACGAAGCAACTCTTCAGCGACCACACGCCCTTGCAGTCAACCCGAATCTATCGGATGTAGTCCCAGTATGTTGGCCCCTCTCGACGCAACTTGTTGGCGGCTACCCTCGATGACTGCCTCTCGTAACGTTGACTCGCTTGTTGTAGCAGTTGAACCCTTGGCTATGGCGTGAATCGCGGCTTGACCCCCAAAATGTTACACTCCGTTTGATGTTGGTGTTTCCTATCAGTATCTGATTCAGCCCCGATGCTTGAATTCCTGATAGTTGTGTAACTCAGATTCGTTTATTCACACAGCCTGCTCAATCAGCATACAAGTCACAAAGTCGACGTATGAAGTTTTCCGCTTTTATTCAGCACACATCAACAACTGCATACAATTCTCAACTCAACTCAACAACTTTCACAGCAACTCTTTAAATCACTATCAACAACTTTACTATCTCCGCAACAGCAACTCGGCACACGATTAAATAACCTCTCTCTCTTCTGGAACAATTTGGTACATGGTAGAAATGACGTAATGCCACCAATCGAACTAAAGATCGTCATCACTGACTTACGTCATACCTATTTCCTCTACTTCCGGGAACATTCACGACCTTCGATATCCATCGGGAAATTTCTATCGACAGATCACGAAAATTCTTCAATAATATCGACCAACGAAAATTATCAACGTTATACAAAACCTTGTCATCTCCATCTTCCTATATGCTTGCGAAGCATGGACCCTCACAGCAGATCTCCAACGAAGAATACAAAGCATGGAGATGAGGTGCTACAGAAGACTTCTGGGCATTTCCTATACCCAACACATCACCAACGACGAAGTCCGACAGACCATCACACAAGCTATTGGACAACATGATGACCTGCTAACAGTGGTGAAGAAACGGAAACTTCGGTGGTATGGCCACGTCACCAGATCATCAGGCCTTGCAAAGACTATTCTGCAAGGCACAGTGCAAGGAGGTAGAAGAAAAGGGAGACCGAAAAAGAGGTGGGAGGACAACATTCGAGAATGGACTGGTTTGACACTGAGCGAAGCCATCAGGGCTGCTGAGGACAGAGAAAGATGGAGTATGCTGGTTAAACGATCATCTGTGGTGCCCCTACGACCTTCGGGTTACGGGACAGGATAGGATAGGATAGGATAGGATACAAAACCACTCCTAACAACAATGCAAACTCAAATCAAAGGTAAATAAACTCCATTATTGAATACTTTGCAAAACGAAACGATTAGATCTATCTTGCGCGTTTCTGACGTACTACCATTCGCGTTTCAACGTAACAGTATGTCTGAAACGCGCACAATAGATCTAATCGTTTCGCTTTGCAAAGTATTCAATAATAGAGTTTATTTACCTTTGATTTGAGTTTGCATTGTTGTTAGAAGAAGCTTTGTATAACGTTAATAATTTTTGTTGGTCGATATTATTGGAGAATTCTCTAGATTTGCGTGTTTACTGTCGATAGAAACTTTACGGTAATTGTAGAAGTTTGAGAACGTTCCTGAATGTTTAGAAAGATGTATGACGTAAGTCAGTGATGACGAACTTTAATTTGATTGGTGGTAAAGCGTCATCGGGAACATTCTGACGTTATCTCGATCGAGAGAAAAGCTATAAAATGGATGCTCTGTGTGGGGGATGAGAGTTGGAGAGTGTGTTGATAGTTGAGAATTGGAGAGTGAAAAGGCGATTGTATGCAGTTGTTGATGTGTGCTGAATAAAAGTGGAAAACTTCATACGACGACTCTGTGACTTGTATGCTGATTGAACGGGTTGCGTGGATAAACGAATCCGAGTTTACACCTATCAGGAGAATTCAAGCATTGGGGCTGAATCAACTACTGATAGAAAAACACCAACATCGAACGAGTGTAACATGTAGAAAATTAAAGTAAAGCCAATACTATAGAGAGTGTATCTATCAAATATCAAGCTTCTACCATCAATACTTCAGTTTTTATGTGGCTTCAAAATTGGCAGTTTGGGCCATTTGCGTTTTCATGTCGATTTCTTAGATTTTTAAGAGGCTGTGTTTCCTAAACTATTAGTCACACAGTCTTCAAATTTTGCATACTTTCATATATCACCATTTCTTACTTTCCCTAAAAATTTCATTTTGTTGGCTTAAAAATTGTTTATTGTTGCGTGGTCTAAGCTATGGGCAGTGCTGTAAGTCCGACTTGCTACAGGGAGATATCGGTAGCAATTCACAGGCAAACGTTTGTCTTCTTTTTCTGTATCTGTATAATTATGACACAGGAATCTGGTGTGGCTACTGTTATGATTGACTAGTCTACTTATCCCTATGGCCCTGAAATGTTTATTTATGATGATGAAAATTTTTATGCTTGCAGCTTACGTTTTTGTATCCTCCACACCCCAAAAGTGGTGAGCAATGGGATTAAACCTTGAATCTTGTTTAACCTTCAGGCTGCGCTGTCTACGTACGTAGTACGAGGTGTTTAACGCAAGAGTAATGCGATGTCTACGTACGTTGTACGAGCAATAGTATAAGGGAGGTAAAAGCGTTTATAAAATAAATCCTTGGTCATGATTATGGAACAAAAGTTGTTTCCCTTCAACTGTAATGTTTTGGAAAGAAAAATCTTTTGGATTAGAGGTAATTTTCAAACAAAAAGCACGTGTTGAAGCACTTGTTGCTGGCGAAATTTTCCGCCTTGTTCATCGCCATCATGGCACGCAGAACATACACGGCAGAAGAGGTGGCACTAATGTTTCAAAAAGAAAACTTTGATGATGATAGTAGGGATAAAGATTTTGACGACGTTTATTTGACGGAGGCTGGAGGGAGTGATTACGATTTGGACGAAGAAGAAGATCGGCGCCTACAATCTTTAGCAGACGATGGTAGGTGAAAAAGATCTATAATAATATTATTTGCCTTTTACACAGACTATTTCTGTACTTATCAGGCTTTGATTACAGTCCAATTTGGTTCACATAATTTTTGGTAATATATCTTATTTCTATTTTGCAATTCTTTGCGTATGCAGAGGTGCCAACCCCCTAATATTCTTGTCCGCATTTCCGGACCCGTTTGTCAGTATTTTTTAACACTGGTCAGTATTTTTTTTTCTCGCAAAACCCAGCCTATGACATTATAAAGTAACAACAGGCTTCCCTCTGAAACAGAAGGCTATTTTCAGTCCTCTAAAATCACCATGAAAATCAGACTGTTGAACACCACACTTGTTTTACTCTAAAATCACCATAAAAATCAGCTTGTTGAACACAGCGACGTTCAGTGTGTGCAGGAGTACTATTATGAGACCAGAAACCGGTACAGAAGCACGGCTGGCAAAGATAAATGATCGGCAACTTCTCCTCCGTATTTTTATAAAAGCTTTCTTTAGCTCAGAGCAGGAAAAACATGTCAGCAGGCTAAGGGTTAAGTCTATTTTCCATTGCATAAGAAGACTGCAAATTCAATCATCACCATCGTTATATAGAAAGCATAATTCAACTTGATGTTAGATTAGAAAAACAGATATAACAAAAATATTACCTATGAGAGATGCCATGTCAAAGGCTGTACAGCCATTCTTGGCTTGGACAGAGATGTCAGCACCAACATTCAGTAAGAACATGGCTACTTGCTTTTTCCTGGAAACACACAGAAATAATGAAATTATTTATAAAACAAACAAACAAAAATATTGCATTTTTAACTTTACTGATACAATTTCTGCCACCAGTGTCCTCACAAGACTAACAAACAGGAGAAGCTCAGCACTGCAATTCCTGATTTTTATAATACAGTGGAACCTCCGGTATACGACCGTCCAAAATCTGAGAAAAAATGGTCTTATAATAGAGGTGGTCTTATACCGGAAACAAGGGGTGGGGTGGGGGAGGGAGGGGGGTCAGGCTCGGAGGGGTATGTAGTAATAATTTTCACACTCACCAGCATGTATTCTCTGACAAAGGAAACTGTAAAACATGTTTCATTTTTAGCTTTGCCTTTTATTCACAACTTCAAAAATAGAAAACAGTCAAACCACTGCCAGACGCGTTCATCCAAGTCTGTCAGTGCAGAAGCTCTCAGTTTCGATGTTTCCCTTTTCGCCACTTTCTCCACTATCCTATCGTAGTTTCACAGATTCCTTATCCTTTATGATGAGCTGAATTAGGGTCTTCCCAACGTCTAAACTTCTTGTAATAGACAAACAACTCTCCCCATTTTCACTTCTTTCAATCACTTTCATTCTCTCTGCCAAACTCAAAACGTTCCTCTTGCGCGACGCCATTTTGACAGCCAGTGTAGGCGAGTAATGTCCCTTATTTGCGAACCGGAAATAGCAGACAACAGCAGGCGTACACTAACATGAGAGAAAAAACGAAAGGTACAGACAGCAAATTAACTGATATCTCTTTTAAATTGCCCTAAGACGGTCGTATAAAGGGCTTAAGACACGGTCGCTGGTCGCATAAACGAGGTTGTCGCATAACAGAGGTAATTTATTATTGGAAGTGAATCCGTCAGAAGTTTTCAGGTCACATAACGGAGGGAGTCTTATACCAGAGAGCCGGATACCGGAGGTTCCACTGTATGAAAAAACATTCCTGCTAAATCCGATAAGCACAAATATTGACTAAAGACAACACTCATACCCATGATACGTGGCCTGCATCAGAGCCGTCCAACCACTGATGATATCTTGCTTGTTGATGTCGCATCCTCTCTGGACGAGAAGATCCGCTACATCGAGCCTGCCTGTCATGGCCGCAAACATCAAAGGAGTGGCACCGTCTTGTGAAGAACTGGCATCTTTTTGACTAGGATCCTGATCCAGGATTTCACGTATTCGCTCAATGTCACCTGGAAACCATGTGGAACATATTGTAAAACATGTTTTAAATTTTTTTTATTACACACATCTGTATTGTTGTGATACATTAATTTTAATGTTATTTTTACAATTTTTAGCATTACAAAACATCTTCAAATGACTGCTGTAAAAACGGGCCTCAGACAAAGTACTCATTTAATGGACTAAAATGCTTAACAGATAAAAAGTTGACTTTGCAAATGATATAATGGGGAAATGTAATATTTATTGACAGACACTTTGTTCTATTGTTTTGGGGGTCCTAATTTTTAGTCCAGCATTCTGCAATCTATATATATAAATTGCTTAGCCGGAAGTCCTTCTTCGCCTCTACTATAAAGTTTGTCCGGTATGGACGCTGATTTGCGCAGGTGCTGGCCGCTGCGGATCGGCCTGCTGTGTGCCCAAAACCAGCGAAATCGTTATAGCCGACATTTCCTTACCGAACGTTTAACCGTTTCCGAGATAAATAAATAAACAAAATGTCCACAAACTGCAATAGCCTCATTCCGCGCGCTTCCATTAAAACTCAAATTGAGGTTTCAGCATGTTTTCCCATATAGACCAAAAAATTGATGGTCTTTCTACGAAGCCTTGGTAGCTTACTTAGTAAAACATTCGCCTACCGTGCAGGGCAACCCAAGTTCAAATCTCACGCGGGCCTTTTTTTTAATTATTTTTTTTTACACTACAATATGGATATTTTTCTTGTTAATTTAGGCTTTTTATCATTAATTTTTTATTATTATTATTATTAGTAAATATTATTATTATTATTATTTATAAACTAATAATAATAATAATAATTTATTATTATTATTATTATTATTATTATTATTATTATATCTTATATCAAATTTTCATTTAAAACCTTGGTGTTTTTTATGATTTCTATTTGTATTATTCTATATTCAATATCATTAGTAGTAGTAGTAGTAGTAGTAGTAGTAGTAGTAGTAGTAGTAGTAGTAGTAGTAGTAGTAGTAGTAATAGTAGTAGTAGCAAGGATCGGGATGGGGTGGTACGTGTAGGTAAAAGGGGGCTACGGGTAGGTTTAAAGGGGCATGGGTAGGCATAACGGGGATACGGGTATATATAAGGGGGTATGGTGATGGTCGATTCCTAAGTCCCCTATTTGCTTCTGTGTCCGGGGACGGTAATCTACCTAATGAAACGAAACGAACGTCGATTCCTTTCATCCATACCTGCGAAACGATCAACGGGGAAGTATCAAGGAGGGTACAGGTAGGTTACAAGGGGGGTACGGAAGGTATCAAGGGGGTATGGGGAGGTATCAAGTGGGTTCGGGGAGGTATCAAGGGGGTATGGTGAGGCATCATCGTCCAAATGAAACTCGCAGACAACAGTTGTCTCTCTGTCTACATTTTAAACAGCAACCTGTGTACCCTGGCTTGCCAGGGTACAAAACCACTAGTACAAAATGAAGTTCTGTTCACAGTCAAAATCTCTTTCTATCATCAAGCCTACACAGCATACTTTACATTACTGAAAAAAAAATCTACATAAATAATGGTACACCTTGTAGTCAATCCACAAGTACAAAAATAAAATCCTTGTAGTCAATCCACAAGTACAAAAATAAAATCAATCTTATCAAAAATTATCAGCACATCCGATTACAAGAAATCAATGTTTGTTTATTTGTGGTGGTGGTGGTGTTATTGGTGTTGTTGCTATTATTTCAAAAAAGACAGAAAGCAGACTTTACCATGTTTAGCAGCTTCAATAATATCTGGCTTAATCTCATCTGGAGCTGAAACAGTTAACATAATTATTCATCTTCATCATCCATTCAATGCAAACAGCACAATATATAACCGAACTATCTATGAGCCACTGAATATGATAAATATTTTAAAATCAGTACATTGGTCATTGCTTCAAGCAGGAGGAGAAGTGATGATATACGCCCTCACCATTATCTGTAACAAGAGCTGGCAGAGTGGGGAGTGGCCTACACCATGAGCCCAGTTGCTTGTCATCATTCTTCCCAAAAAGGGTAACCTTCAGGAGTAGGAAAACTACCGCACACCATCAGCTTCATCAGCCATCCCAGTAAAGTCCTCCTGAAAATAATACTCAACAGGTTGAAACCCCAAGCTGAACAAATCATGCTGAATAACAAGCAGGATTCAGGGCAGGGCGAAGTACCACTGAGCAGATTTTCAACACAGAATAATTTACAGCACCAACAGCATCTATATTATGTGTTTGTAGACTTCAAGAAAGCGTCTGACCGAGTCTGGCATGCAGCTCTGTGGGTAACCATGAGAGTGTACAACATCAGCCCTAACATTATTGAAGTCATCAAAAGCCTGTATGACAAGGCTACCAGTGCAGTCCTCCACAACACCACCATCAGGAACTGGTTCAGAACAACACTTGGTGTGCGTCAAGGATGCAGACTCTCCCCGATCCTCATCAACATCTTCCTGGAGCGCATCATGTCAGATGCCCTTGCAGATCACAAAGGCACAGCCAGCATAGGGGTTAGAGCAATCTCCAACCTCCGGTTTGCAGATGACATTGATGGATTGGCTGGAGAGGAACAAGAACTTAAACAGCTGGTACAGAGGCTTGACACCAGCTCCAGAGCCTTTGGAATGCAAATAAGTGCAGAGAAGACCAAAATGATGACCAACCACACCAAGGGCATCAAAATGGACATCAGAGTACAAGGCCAATCCCTCATCACGGTGCAGAGCATAAAATATTTAGGAGCCATTGTATCAGACAATCCAGACAGCAAGTCCTCTCCAGAATGTCATTTCCATCTTCCTATATGCCTGCGAAACATGGACCCTCACAGCAGATCTACAACGAAGAATACAAGGCATGGACATGTGGTGCTATAGAAGATTTCTGCCAATTCTGGGCATTTCCTGTACCCAGCAAATCACCAATGACAAAGTCCGACATACCATCACACAAGCCATTGGACAACACGATGACATACCCACAATAGTGAAGAAACGGAAACCCCGATGGTATGGCAACGTCACCAGAGCATCAGGCCTTGCAAAGACTATTCTGCATGGCACAGTGCAAGGAGGCAGAAGAAGAAGGGAGAAAGAAAAAGAAATGGGAGGACAACATTCGAGAATGGACTGGCTTGGCACTGGGCAATGCCATGAGAGTTGCTGAGGACAGAGAAAGA
Organism: Oncomelania hupensis; assembly: GCA_036898135.1. Taxonomy (NCBI): domain Eukaryota; kingdom Metazoa; phylum Mollusca; class Gastropoda; order Littorinimorpha; family Pomatiopsidae; genus Oncomelania; species Oncomelania hupensis. Next base: position 55,270,542 of record CM072519.1, read on the forward strand.
TGGAGTACGCTGGTTAAACAATCATTTGAGGTGTTCCAACGACTTTCGAGTTATGGGATAGGAACGAGATAGGATCAATCAAAAGGAGTTTTTATTGTTCTTGTTGAATAAAAATGAAATCCTATCCCATAACTCAAAGGTCGTTGGGGCACCACAGATGATCGTTTAACCAGCATACTCCATCTTTCTCCGTCCTCAGCAACCATCATGGCCTCGCTCAGTGTCAAACCAGTCCATTCTCAAATGCTGTCCTCCCATCTCTTTTCTGTCCCCCTCTTCTTCTGCCTCCTTGCACCATGCCTTGCAGGATGAAAATAAAATACTGCAAGCAAATTGCTATGCCCATGAGACAGAATTCTGTTAGCACCATATTTTTCAAAGCTGCCAACTACTGCTGAAGGGTATACATACATGTAAAGAATTGATCTCATTGTAAAAACATTACCCCAACATGTTAGGGCCACATCAAACAAGGTACACATGGTTGCAAACAGGAGGAAGACTGAAGAAAAGGCTAGTGAAAAAATGTAAGGAGAAGAAAATACTATAGAACTGTGTGACACAGTGCTGCCTGCGTTACATATATGTGCTTCGCTAAACCATGTGTTTTAAAAAAAATATTAATAGCAAGACTACATTATGCCAAACAGCAAGTCCTTTTGAATTTTGAAGTAAAAATTATAAATGGAATGTTCACTATGATATAAATATAACTACAACGAAAAGCACAGTATGCAAATAAACATGAAGATGTCTATGCTGTGTTTTCATTTGTGACCGTCTGTCGGGATGCTGTAACGTAAACAGACTTTTTTCAAGGGTGAATGCGGGGCATGCTAATAATAATTTACTTAATATAGATAATGCAAAATCGGACAAAATGTTTGCTCAAATGCTTTTTTTTCATGCGCTCAGACAAATTTCTAGTTATAGTGTTGCAGAATTTCCAAACTATATAAAAATTTACCAGATGTATGAAATTGAAGATGTCAAGTTTAGTAACCACGCTATAAACTGTAGAGAGCTCTCTGTCTAACTCTAAGCATTTATAATATTAATAAATATGCCTCTATGAATGGGTATAGATTATGCAACCCGACTGAATACAAAGATCTCTGCTTACACCTGCCCTTTATTGTCAAATGAGAGAACCAGAACATGGCCAAAACCTGCTTCAGGTGCAACCCCTTTTAGCCCCAGTTCTAAGTGGGCAGCCAAGCATACTAATGCCAATCATGCATTCCCGTTTCCTGACAGATTCTTTTAATCTGGCACTGTGCTGCCAAAGACTTTCCCATGGGAAATGCAACACCAGAGTATTGGCAAGGTGTGTCTTTAGAAAAACCAAATAATAAAAAGAAGAAAAAAAAGAAAGAAAAAAAAAAGGAGAAAGCTATCAATGAAAGTATGTTGTGCCAACACAAACACTGGCATAATGCTATAGGAAATTATGTACTGATCAGTGAATTTATGGTCTTAATAGTAATACCTAAGAAGTTTTAAAGTAATATAATGTTTAGCAAGTTGTACATGATTGGAAATATTCTCAGTCTCTGCCATGAATTTCCATTACCATGATTACTTATTATGATCAGATAATTTTTAAAAAAAATACAGTGGAACCTCTCTTCAACGACCTTGAAAATGTTGACAAAAATCGGTCTTTATAGAGAGGGGTCTTTATAGAGAGGGGTCTTTACAGAGAGCATAATGGCCTTTTCTTGAATCAATTTGCCAGTGATCGGAATATTCTTTCTTCTAGCATCCAGAAACCAATCCCAAACTTTCTCATTTACTTCCGAGTATGTTGTCTTCCTCCGTTTTGATCGCGTACGATCGGCATTATCACCACTTTCCCACCTTTTAAGAATGTCATCTTTGTCTCGGATAATTCCTTGAATTTGTGTTTTTCCAACTTTAAGACTCTTTGCGATCGCAATGGCAGTCTCTCCTTTTTTGTGTCTGTTTACAACATTAACTCGATCTTCCAGAGATAAAAATTTTCTTTTCTTTGTAGACTCCATCATCCCATCACGCTTTCTTTGCTTCTTCTCAGTGCCGCGCTCGTGATGTGAATAAAGTGAAATGCAAACCCCAAACGAGTAGAATCTAGAATGTGACGTTACAAGATGACGTCAAACTTATAGAAGATTACTTTATCGGCTGGCGTGTCACTTATAGGTACCTGTCTGACTGTGCTGAACAAGATCGTAGACAGTTTTTATTGTGCAGTCATGCCGAGAAAGTCGCTATACGGTCTGCAAAGATCGGTCGTTAGACATTATAGCGAGGGAGTCGCTATACTGATGACAGCAATATAAGGAAATACATCGGTTAAAATAAAATGGGTCGTTGTAGCGGGGGAGTCGTTATAGAGGGGGGTCGTTGTGAGAGGTTCCACTGTATATATTATAAGGGCAAAGCCCATATGACTCCCATGTTCCTTATGGAACTTGGAATATTTAACATTAAAATTAGTGTCCAGAAAAAAAGAAAAAAAAACAGAAACAGTGGCATTAAAATGCAAAATAATAGTAATACCGAATTTGATCTTTGATCATGCAATGACCTTGACCTCCAGAACCAAATTTAAACATTCATGTACAATCAAATAAATTACCATAAAGTTGATAAACCTGTTATTACCAAAAGTAAACTAAGCCTTAAAATTGGGGCCTTTTAATAGTTTTAACTCTTCTTACCCTGTTAGGTTTTCCATACATTTCTGCCTCATCCTGTAAGGATTTCAAGTTTTGAGCAATAAATTGGGTTGTTAGTTTAAAAAACATGAGTATACATTTATTTATTTTATTGTCACAATTACTTCATATTTTAGGATTTGTTGACTGTGTGGTTATTCTGCATACCTAAAGAGTAAAGTGTCACTTTGAGTTTGATCAAGTGCCGAAGAAGGACATAGTCATAGTGGAACTTCCACTGGAAGGCGACTGGAATGCCAAGGTTGGCCAAGATGCGCACCACAACTGGGGAGACACATGTGGACCCCACTGCAACAACGAGACAAATGACAGGGGTCTGAGACTGTTTGCCAGATACAACAATCTGATACTGGCAAGCACGCTTGGTCTCCACAAAAAATCCAGACGATGGACATGGCACAGTCCCGGCGGGGAGCATCATAACCAGATCGACTACGTCATGGTCAAGAAACGCTTCAAATCAAGCATCAACATTGGCAGGACGCGCATTTTTCCAGGAGCAGACATCGGAAGTGACCACGATCTCGTGATGATGTCTTTCCGGCTTCAATTGAAGACAGTAAACACAGCAAAGTGCACGAGACTGAAGTTCGACTTGGACAAACTGCAAGACCCAGAGGTGGCAGAAATATTTCAGGCCACAATTGAAGGGAAATTTGCACCACTGCTGATTTTGGGAGCTGGTGAAGTAGATGTCAACACCATGACCACCACTTTCAACTTAGCTGTGACAGATGCCGCCATGGAGATTATTGAAAAGCACCGGTCAAAGAAGAAGCTGTGGATCACACCTGAACTTTTAGACCTGTGTGACTGATAGACGAAGAGAGATGAAAAAGAAAAAGAACACCTCACAAGGAGCTGATGCCTACCGAAAATTCAACAATGACATCCGAAAAGGCATGCACACAGCAAAGGAGAACTGGATAGAAGATCAATGCCAGAAAATAGAGAACAGTCTGAATAAGAACAACAGTGCAAGAAGGCTTACCAGAGAGTGAAGCGGCTGACAAGTGTTAAACAGCCCAAGGTCTCCACAATCCAAAGCAAGTCTAGCATATGTGTTACGTTGAAACGCGAACGAAAGTATGCCGGAAGCGTGTACGATAGATCTAATCGTTTCGATTTGCAAAGTATTCAATAATAGAGTTTATTTACCTTTGATTTGAGTTTGCATTGTTGTTAGGAGAGGCTTTGTATAACGTTGATAATTTGCGTTAGTCGATATTATTTGAGAATCTTCTGGATATGCGTGTTTACTCTTGATAGAAACTTCCCGATACATGTCGAAGCAAGAGGTCGTTCTGGAAGATATAAAAATATGTATTGACGTAAGTCAGTGATGACGATCTTTAGTTCGATTGGTAGCAGTACGTCATTTCTACCATGTACCCAATTGTTCCAGAAAAGAGAGAGGTTATTTAATCGTGTGCCGAGTCGCTGTTGAGATAGTAAAGTTGTTGATAGTGATTTGGAAAGTTGCTGTGAAAGTTGTTGAGTTGAATTGAGAATTGTATGCAGTTGTTGATGTGTGCTGAATAAAAGGGGAAAACTTCATACGTCGACTTTGTGAATTGTATGCTGTTTGGACGGGCTGTGTGAATAAACGAATCTGAGTTACACAACTATCAGGAATTCAAGCATCGGGGCTGAATCAGATACTGATAGAAAACACCAACATCAAACTGAGTGTAACATTTTGGGGGTCAAGCCGCGATTCACGCCATAGCCAAGGGTTCAACTGCTACAACAAGCGAGTCAACGTTACGAGAGGCAGTCATCGAGGGTAGCCGCCAACGAGTTGCGTCGAGAGGGGCCAACATACTGGGACTACATCACCGATAGGTTCGGGTTGACTGCAAGGGCGTGTAGTCGCCGAAGAGTTGCTTCGTGAGCGAACAACAGAGCGGGACTACGTAGCTGCCGCAGGACTACGTCGAGGGACAGTCTCGGAGCTACATCGCCAGTGTTACAGAGAGCGGCGAGCGGACGTCGCGTCTACTTCAGCACAGGAACGTGTACATCAACACCAGCGTGGTGCAGCGTCGCATACGACGAGGACAGCGGGGCCTGCGTCAGCGAAGGCGACTAGTGACAAGCATCAGCGCTACTGCAGAAAACGTGCTGTTCTAGAACAGTCTAGGAAGGTACAGCACAGTCAAGAACTTTCCAGAAAAAGAACTCTACAGTCAAGAACTTTCTAGAAAAAGAACTTTCCAGAAAAGAACCTTCTAGAAAAGAACTTTCCAGAAGCATCAAGATGGCTGACTTCTGGCAGAAAGGGGTTGAACTAAATCTAAAAGGCAAACAGCTGACGGAGTACGTCAAATGCCAGGAGAGAATATTGCGTGAAGAAAGAGAAGAACAGCGAAGGCGCGAAGAAAGAGAATTGGAAGAGAAGCGTCTAGAAAAAGAAATAGAACTAGAACAGAAGCGTCTAGAATCAGAAGAGCAGCGTCGCCGTGAAGACAGAGAATTCGAGCTGAAGCGTCTTGAGTTCCAGCTAGAAATGGCGCGTATCCAAAACAATCAGCATGCGCCACAAGTCACCAACGACCATACGGCTCCTAAATTGCCAGCTTTCGTCGACGGGAAGGACCAGATCGACAGCTATCTGGCGAGATTCGAAAGGTTCGCCGAAAGCTCCAATTGGCAACCTCGAGACTGGGCGATTCGACTAAGTGCACTTCTGACAGGGCAAGCTCTCGAAGTTTACACCAGACTGTCGAACGATGACGCCAAAAACTACGACGTCTTGAAAGAGGCCCTGTTGCAGTGCTACAACTTTACAGAGAAGGGCTACCGTAAACGCTTCCGTGAATGCCGGCCTAAGTCAGACGAGACGCCAAAGCAGTTTGTGGAGCGCCTGTCGTCATATCTACACAAGTGGGTGGAGTTATCAGGCGAAACGAAGTCTTACGACAGTCTCCATGACCTGATCGTGAAGGAACAATTTCTCAATGCCTGTCACAAGGACCTAGCGACCCACTTAGAAGAACAAAAGCTGCAGACGCTTAAAGATGTGACTGAGGCTGCTGAAAGATATCTCATCGCTCATGGGAAAACCCTGGGGCTACCCAGCGCGACGAAACATTTTCAGAAGACTGCAAACCATGGGAACCAGGTCCAAGGGAGCCAGACGAGCCAGAGACAGACGGACTCCACGCCTCCTCCCAGGGAAGGGCACTCAAGAGGCTGTTTTATCTGCAACGCTACAGACCACAGAGCTGCCAGCTGCCCTCAAAGCAGAAATAGCGGACAGCGGAGCAGTACGGACAATGCAGCGGCGGGCAACCGGCAGAGGCGGTTCTCCAATCAACGGCAAAACAGTAGATCTGACCATCAAGTGTGCGGCGGGGAGCGTCATTCTTCCGAGTGAGACCAAGCGCACAGCTACCCCTGCGGACGTGCAAGAGTGCATGACTGATGGCCAACTTCTCCTTGCCAACGGAAAATCCATCCCCGTCGTCGCCAGCGCAGCTGTGACCGTCCAGAACATGCCTGTTTCCAAGGGACGCGTCGGAAATCATGAAGTGACTGTTCTAAGAGACTCTGGCTGCAGTGGGGTCATCGTCAGAGAAGACCTAATCGCTAAAGAACAGTTCACTGGCGATTCAAAATGGACACTTATGGCTGACAGCAAATGTGTGAGAGCGCCAGTTGCGAAGATTCATGTCAACACCCCTTTCTACATAGGCGAAGTCGAAGCGGTTTGCCTGAAGAAGCCGCTGTATGATTTGATGATCGGGAATATCGACGGCGCGAGACGACCCGACGACCCCGATCCAGAGTGGAGTCCTGCCTCAACTCAACACGTCGAAGTTGTGGAGGAGGATCCATTGCCATTTCCCGATGGAGACCTTACAGAGCTGCTACGGGACAATGTGGTTACTCCGGCTCAGCCCTGCCGACCAGAGATCGTCGGTGCTGTTACTACCAGGGCCCAGGCCAAGAGAGACAAGACGTCTACGCCACTGAAGGTCGCCGACAACTCTAAAGCTGCCATCGTGGACAGAGATAAGCTGATCCAGCTCCAGGAAGCTGATAGTACTTTAAACAAGTACAGGAACCGCCAAGACCACGTGATCAAAGGCAGTGGTACGGTCTACTTTGAGGTGAAGGCCAAGATCCTGTATCGAATCTTCCAGCACCCGAGGGTCAACGGAGGGAAACCACTACGTCAAGTATTGGTACCGTTACCCCTAAGGCGCCAGGTGATGGAAGTAGCGCATGACTCAATCATGGGAGGTCACCTAGGCATCAAGAAGACGTCGGACAGAATCCAGGCGGTGTTCTACTGGCCAGGACTTCATGCGGACGTCAGCCGTTTCTGCCGATCATGTGACATTTGCCAGAAGACCATACCTCGAGGAAGGGTCCTGAAAGTGCCTATGCAGAGGATGCCTCTGATCGACCGACCTTTCAAGAGGGTGGCCTTAGACTTAATCGGCGAAATAAGACCTCCGAGTGAAGAAGGTCATCGGTGGGTACTGACTTTAGTGGACTATGCGACTCGGTACCCAGAAGCAGTGCCACTGAAGAAGATTGACACTGAAACTGTAGCAGAGGCACTGGTGGACATGTTCAGTAGACTTGGAGTGCCTGAAGAAATTCTGACAGACCTCGGGACGCAGTTCGTCTCTGACTGCATGAAGGAGGTCAACAGACTGCTGAGCATCCGGCATTTAACTACGACACCCTACCATCCAATGTGCAACGGGCTTGTCGAAAAGTTCAATGCTACGTTGAAGTCCACCTTGAAGAAACTGTGCAGCGAGCAGCCCAGACAATGGCATCGCTACATCAACGCCTTACTTTTCGCCTACAGAGAAGTACCGCAGGAGTCCACCGGCTTTTCTCCGTTCGAGCTGCTGTACGGAAGAACCATCCGAGGGCCGATGCACATCCTAAAAGAACTGTGGACGAAAGAAGTAGACACCCCAGAGGTGAAGAACAGCTACCAGTACGTGTTTGAGCTACGGGAGAAGCTGGAGCAGACTCTCGAGATAGCCAGAGAAAACCTGAAGAAGTCCCAAGACTGTGGAAAGCACTACTATGACCGTAGGGCTGTGAACAGGAAGTTCAAACCTGGCAACAAAGTGCTGGTGCTGCTACCTACCGATCACAATAAGTTGCTGATGCAGTGGAAAGGCCCGTACGAAGTGGAGACCGTGGTGGGAATCAACGACTACAAGGTGAAGGTCGGCCAGCATTCCAAGATATACCACGCCAACCTCCTTAAGCTGTACGTGGAAAGGCCATCAGAGACTGTGCACGCAGCCACAGCAGCTGTGACCGACGACAGCTTTGACAGCGAAGAACTGTTGGAACTGGGAGACTTCCACAGCAAAGAAGGCATCGATGAGGTTAAGCTGGGACCAGGCTTGACGGAAGGTCAAATGTTGGAGCTCAAGGACCTTATGGGCGAATTTCCCCATAGCTTCAGTGATGTCCCAGGCTCTACGACTTTGGTCGAACATGAAGTCCACACCCAGACCTGGAAGGAGCATCTGCAGACCTTGAGGGAGCTGTTCCACCGTCCCGCAGAAGCCAACCTGACCGTGAGACCCAGCAAATGCATCCTGGGAGCTGACAACGTCGACTGCGTCGGACATCCGATGGAAGAAGGAGACAACGGAGGACGCACTGATTCCAGGGAAGCCCACGTGATCATCGTCTTTGACCCTGGGCCGATGACGACCGCAACTGACGAGGGCGTCGTTTCCTTGCGGATGAAAGAACATTGACTGTGTGGATGAACTAAGAATATTGGTAATGACAGACTTGAAAATGAAAAACGTTGACTGGGTAAATGATCTGTGAACATTGACAGTATCCAGAAAGACTTGCAGATGAGAAACATTGACTGTGTGAATGAACTGTGAACATTGACAATATCCAGACAGATTTGAAGATGAAAACCATTGACTCTTTGTGAATGAACTGAGAACGTTGATAGTGTTCAGACAGTCTGAAATAAGTTTTAATTCTGAACTTTGTTTGTGCATTACGTTTCAACGTTGTTGAAAGAAATTGGGTAAATTTCTTCTTGAGTGGGGGGTTATGTTACGTTGAAACGCGAACGAAAGTATGCCGGAAGCGTGTACGATAGATCTAATCGTTTCGATTTGCAAAGTATTCAATAATAGAGTTTATTTACCTTTGATTTGAGTTTGCATTGTTGTTAGGAGAGGCTTTGTATAACGTTGATAATTTGCGTTAGTCGATATTATTTGAGAATCTTCTGGATATGCGTGTTTACTCTTGATAGAAACTTCCCGATACATGTCGAAGCAAGAGGTCGTTCTGGAAGATATAAAAATATGTATTGACGTAAGTCAGTGATGACGATCTTTAGTTCGATTGGTAGCAGTACGTCATTTCTACCATGTACCCAATTGTTCCAGAAAAGAGAGAGGTTATTTAATCGTGTGCCGAGTCGCTGTTGAGATAGTAAAGTTGTTGATAGTGATTTGGAAAGTTGCTGTGAAAGTTGTTGAGTTGAATTGAGAATTGTATGCAGTTGTTGATGTGTGCTGAATAAAAGGGGAAAACTTCATACGTCGACTTTGTGAATTGTATGCTGTTTGGACGGGCTGTGTGAATAAACGAATCTGAGTTACACAACTATCAGGAATTCAAGCATCGGGGCTGAATCAGATACTGATAGAAAACACCAACATCAAACTGAGTGTAACAATATGCCTTACAGAAGAACAAGAAATCTTGGACAGATGGACAGAGTACTGCTCTGACCTTTACAACCACAAACCAAACGGAGACCCATCAGTTCTAGCATGTCCAGAAAACAGAGAAGAAGAAGAAATCCTCCCAATTCTCCAAGAAGAAGTGGAGGCAGCAGTGCAATCGCTGAAGAAGGGGAAGTCAGCGGGAGTGGACAACATACCCACGGAACTGCTTCAGTTCAAGCAGGAGGAGAAGCGATGATCGACGCACTCACCATTATCTGTAACAAGTTCTGGCAGAGTGGAGAGTGGCCTACACCATGGACCCAGTTGCTTTTCATCATTCTTTCCAAAAAAAAGATAACCTTCAGGAATGTGAAAATTACCGCACCATCAGCCTCATCAGCCATCCCAGCAAGGTTCTCCTGAAAATAATACTCAACAGCCAGGTTGAAACCCCAAGATTAACAAATCATAGCTGAAGAGCAGGCGGGATTCAGGGCAGGGCAAAGTACCACTGAACAGATTTTCAACCTCAGAATAATCTGCGAGAAATACCTACAGCACCAACAACATCTATATAATAATGTGTTCGTAGACTTCAAAAAGGCGTTTGACCGAGTCTGGCATGCAGCTCTGTGGGCAACTATGAGAGTGTACAACATCAGCCCTAAAATTATTGAAGTCATCAAAAGCCTGTATGACAAGGCTACCAGTGCAGTCCTCCACAATAGCGCCATCGGAAACTGGTTCAGAACAACAATCGGTGTGCGTCAGGGATGCCTACTCTCTCCAACACTCTTCAACATCTTCCTAGAGCGCATCATGTCAGATGCCCTTGCAGATCACGAAGGCACAGTCAGCATAGGGGGAAGAGCAATCTCCAACCTCCGTTTTGCGGATGACATTGATGGATTGGCTGGAGAGGAACAAGAACTTGAACAGCTGGTACAGAGGCTTGACACCACCTCCAGAGCCTATGGAATGGAAATAAGTGCAGAGAAGACCAAAACGATGACCAACAACACCAATGGCATCAACACGGACATCAAAGTCCAAGGCCAATCCATCAACACAGTGCATAGCTTCAAATATTTAGGAGCCATTGTATCAGACAATGGGTCCCGACACGAAGTCCTCTCCAGGATAGGACAAACAACTGCTGCCCTGGCGAGGTTGAAGCCAATTTGGAAAGACAGGACCATCAGTCTACATTCCAAGATAAGGCTGCTGTGCTCCCTTGTCATCTCCATCTTCCTATTATGCTTGCAAAACATGGACCCTCACAGTCACAGCAGATCTCCAACGAAGAATACAAGCATGGAGATGAGGTGCTACAGAAGACTTCTGGGCATTTCCTCTACGCAGTACATCACCAACGACGAAGTCCGACAGACCATCACACAAGCCATTGGACAACACGATGACCTGCTCACAGTGGTGAAAAAACAGAAACTCCGATGGTATGGCCACGTCACCAGATCATCAGGTCTTGCAAAGACCATCCTGCAAGGCACAGTGCAAGGAAGTAGAAGAAGAGGGAGACCGAAAAAGAGGTTGGAGGACAACATTCGAGAATGGACTGGTTTGATACTGAGAGAAACAATCAGGGTTGTTGAGGACAGGGAAAGATGGAGTACGCTGGTTAAACGATCAACTGTGGTGCCCCTACGACCTCCGAGTTATGGGATAGGATAGAATATGAGTTTAGCACTGTTTTAACCTCTACAAATCTTGTGATTAATTAACAAATACAGGTAAACTGTTCTGTGTTAATAAAACAACACAATACAGTGTGGTTTGCATGTGAATGTGTGCACAGTCAACACAAAAAAGAAAACACTTGCAAATCCGTCAACTACCAATCATGAGGGCTGATGTATTGATGAATGAAGACAGTTATATGGCCGAAAAGTTAGCAAAACAAAACAAAAACTCACAAAACAATAGCTAAAATAGTCCACAAAACCTCTCGAAGATCACGAAAAGCAAACACGAGGCTTCCTGGAAGTGGACTAATGCTTCTCTCACGTACTACTAAAGAGTTCTTTCTTCCTGTGATTTATTACTAAAAATAGCACTATAGCGAGGTGCGCTTCGGGAATAGAGGAAAGGTGCACATTACTGCGTTATCGGGCGCTAGAAGTTAAAAAATAAAATTACGTAAATATAATAATATAAAAATAAAGACCTCAAATACTTACAAACTTTAGGTTTGTTGCTGGTTTTCCTATCCAGATAACCACGCACTTCCCTTTTGCCTCGAACAGATGCAATACCCAGCGCAGTCTTTTCACTAACATTGATAAGGTTTGGATCTCCACCTTTCTCAATCAGTATCTGTGCTGTGGTCATATGGCCATTCAGTGCTGCCAGCATCAACGGCGTCAAACCACTGGTTGACGTCTGCAAGTTGACATCACATCCACGATCCAACAGAAACCTGACCACAGCATCGTGCCCATGAAGCGCTGCAGCCAGCAGAGGAGTGAACTCACAACCTTCGCTCCCACTGTTCAGCTCCATGCCTGACTCCACAAGAAGCTTCAACGTTTGGATATGCCCGCCACGTGCTGCCAAAGTCAGAGCGGAGGCTCCATAACGATTTTTAACATGAATGTCTGCTTGGTGCTGGATCAACAACGCCACCACACTACTGTGTCCATACCTTGAGGCCTGTAATTGTAAAAGGAAACAAAATCTTCACAAACTAATTAGAACTGTGGATTTTGCCTTTAATTTAAAACAATTGATACATTTCTTTTTAAGCCTTCTATTTCTAAGCTTCTTCTTCAGGATATTGTGGATACTCGGTCCACAAAAATGAAAAAACTACAAACTTTACAAAATAATGTTATCACTATCATTAAATGTTACTTAAGAATGATTTTAAAATTGTGCAAACTTTTAATGATCGTTTAACCACATCTTCTCTTTAAAATTTTAACAATGTTGAATAAAACGTGGTAACAAATTTAAACTTACTAAAACTTTTAATTATACTCGCATATAAATTTAGTTAGTATTTTACTAATACTAGAGTCGTAAAAAGACGTAACCCCTTGGAATAACCTGACTGCCGAGGCTGTGGATGCTAAATCACTCGATATGTTCAACTTCAAGAACTGTAATCTGTATAGACAGGTTATTTAAGGATATCTAACATCTACTCCACCAATTTGGAGTCAGTAAAAGGTTCTAAAATGGTAGGCCAGGTGTCTTGGTCTTGAGACCCTCATCAAGATTTAATATGAGTGCCAAAGGCTGTTGGCCTATATCATATGCCTATGATATGCTATGAACACAAACATCTACATGATTTCTTGGGTTCCTACAAACGCGTTGCAATGCACAGATTGTAGACTACATCAGCACACGCCGCCACATTACGGCACATGTATCTGAGTCTGACCTTTTTTTTCATTCAGAACTTCACATAATTTGCACTTGTATTGAACTTTTTATAGTTTTAGCATCTTATTGCACTCACTCAAGATCCGGAGGAAACACTGTACCCACCTGTAGCAAGGGTGTCCATCCGTATACATTACGTTTATCTAGGCCTGCACCCCTCATGATCAACAAGCGAACAACACTTTCGTGTCCGTTCGCTGATGCCATTTGCAGCGGCGTATTTTCGTCTTCGTCCAAAGAATCGACATCACATCCTTGATCCAGCAAAGACTGCACTGAATTTACGTCACCTTGTTCACAGGCACAAAAGAGAGGACGGTTTCTCTCCATAGTGAGCACCAAGAACGGAAAACTAAATCAAACAGACTGAAGTGGAAAAGTCAATTCAAGACTCACGACACAAGAGTTCAGTTCTAGCGCAAGATTCCAGAAGACGTAGATATCGACCGAAATTCCCTACTTTTCTAAAGATATAGATCTTGAAAAATGTTCTAATTCACAAGATCTTTGTGTTGTAAACGTCAAAAGCCATTGTCCAGAAATTGTTATCGTCACAGGTAAATTCTCTTAGGAATATTTTTCTTCGGACAATGCTTTCAGAACTTCCGCCGCCATTTTGGAGCTGATTGTGACGTCACACAGTTCACCTAGGGCAGTCGTCTACCCTGTGAGGTCTACAATAGCGCCGCGAGAGTACGGCAGAATAAACCATCGCGATTTTTCAGTGTAACGGTAACCATGTCTGCAACCGACCATCAATCAATAGAACTTATATCTAGGAAAGACTTACCGGCTAGTAGGCTACAACCTCTCCAACAAGACTCGTAAAGATCGACGCAATAACAAAAACAACAAAATGGCAAGCTAATAAGATAAGGATAAGATAAGATAAGGATATTTATATAGCGCTTTTCCCCAACGAGTTCAAAGCTCTGGCCGATACAGGATCTAAATCAAACCGCCCGAGACGCCCACCCGCAGCCTTTGGGCGCATGGTCTGACGCACGGACAACTGAGCACAATCCTGGGCAGCTAGGGATGGGGGAGAAGGACCAAGTGCATGCTGGATGTGTTCTTGTTACCGGCACTCACCCGTCTAGGACATGAGCGTCAGGATCTTTAAAGTCAGTTATGATGGAATGTATGCGACACACAGACTAGACCTCGGTTTATACTCTCATCCGAAGGAGTAGGAAACGGTAGTAAAGTGTCTTTCCCAGGGACACAACACAATGGCCCGGCCAGGGCTCGAACCCGGGACCTTTAGATCCGCAAGCCAAAGCACTACCATAAGACCACCATGCCTCACCTAATCAATTGTATTTCCAGAAAATCAGAGAGAGAATGTTCTTACCTATAAGAATACACAGCGCCCATCAGAATTGCTTTTTACTGTCCATTTTATTTTCCACATTTTCGCTGATAGCTTCCTCAGGATTGAAGCAATGAGACCTAGATCTATATACAATTTAATTAAATTATTATTGAACTCATTTAACAACTATTCACATCTGTGATATTAGACAACATATTAACTTATAAACAAATTAACGTAATATTAAGATAAATAAAACACAATAAACTAAAAAAATTTTTTTAAAGTAAATTAAATGATGTGTACAATAGCATACATGTAATTATCGAGCACAAACATCGGAGCTTAGTAATATTAATATAAGATGAGGAAGAAGGCAAGATGGCAGGAATTCAATCTTGTTCCTATCATTGAGGAAAATGCACGTATTTAAAGTGTTTTTTTGTGTGTTTTTTTTACAGTTATTACCCATGGAAAAAAAAAGACTACACTATATGTATACAATGCAGGAAAGCATGAACATGTTAGTTAGTTAGTCATTGTTTATAGGGTCCAGCGGACTGCAAAGAGCAGAATCAGGACTACAATTTGGTTGAAAGAGGACTCACCCTTGATCCGTACGTATAAAAGATCTGCTGAAACAACACCAATAGTAAAACCGAAGGCACTCACCAGCAATTTATTTATCGAACCCCTGCGTGCAAAGAGAAAATAGAATAAATAAACATCTTTATAAAATATTAGCAAAACACATACATATAAAAAGGCTTACATTGCTAAATAATAATTCCATAGAAAGCTGTATAGTGATTATTTGGCAGAAAAAGAGTTCAATATCCCCAAGCTGACCATACACAAATGAAGAGTTTTGGGAGAGTTTTTAAGGAAAAAGGTAGGTGACTGGTTCAGGGAAGAAAATAATGGATTGGTAGATAAAAGTATAAATGAGAAAGAACAAAGGAGAAAGACAGCGACAGTGGGAATTTAAAGCACAGCATTTCCAGAAAGTGGGGATAATATTTATTTAAAAAAAACAAACAAAACAAAACAAAACAAAATAAAACAAAACAACCGGCATTTAGAGGTCAATAGTCTTGCCAAAGAAGGAACAATGCTGCCATCTTGTAAAATTGCGGGCCACTCCCCTAATCACCAGAACGGGATAATTTTTATGTCCCTAATCTTCATTGGCCTCCATACTACCCAGAACTCCCCTTTAGTCCGATTTTTCATAGCTCAAAACGGCATTGTCGTTACAAGTCTTGCCAAAGAGGGAACAATGATGCCATTTTGTAAAATCGAGCGCTTTCCCATAAGTCCCAGAACGGGATATTTTCATGGCCCTATATAGTCTTCACTGTGTACAACATAAACCCTAAAATAATTAAAGTCATCAAAAGCCTGTATGACAAGGCTACCAGTGCAGTCCTCCACAACAGCGCCATCGGGAACTGGTTCAGAACCACAATCAGTGTGCGTCAAGGATGTCTACTCTCTCCAACACTCTTCAACATCTTCCTAGAGCGCACCGTGTCAGATGCCCTTGCAGATCACGAAGGCACAGTCAGCATAGAGGGTAGAGCAATCCCCAACCTCAGTTTTCCGGATGACATTGATGGACTGGCTGGAGAGGAACAAGAACTTGAACAGCTGGTACAGAGGCTTGACACCAGCTCCAGAGCCTATGGAATGGATTTAAGCGCAGAGAAACCCAAATGATGACCAACAATACCATACAATTTTATATTTCTGACTTTTTTTTTCATTTGTGTACATAGTTGTAAATAGTCTATTTCTGTCTTTTTTGTCATTTGTGTACATAGTTGTAAATAGTTTTTACCTTTACTGTTCCGTCTTTTGGTGTATCGTAGCAAAAGTGATGTTTGGTGGGAGGACAACTTTCGAGAATGGACCAAAATTCGAGAATGGACTGGCTTGACACTGAGCGAAGCCATGAGGGTTGCTGAGGACAGAGAAAGATGGAGTACGCTTTTTAAACGATCCTCTTTCTCTTCTTCTGTATCCTTGCACCGTGCCTTGCAGGATAGTCTTTGCAAGGCCTGATGCTCTGGTAACGTAGGAGTTTCAATTTTTTCACCAATGTGAGCATATCATCGTGTTGTCCAATGGCTTGTGTGATGGTCTGTCGGCCATCCTTGGTGATGTGCTGGGTATAGAAAATATCCAGAAGTCTTCTGCAGCACCTTATCTCCATGTATTGTATATTTTTTGTAGGTCTGCTGTGAGGGTTCATGTTTTGAAAGCGTATAGGAACATGGAGATGACAAGGGAGCGCAGCCGCCTTATCTTGGAATGTAGACTGATGGTCCTGTCTTTCCAAATGGCCGGGTTTAAACCTTGTCAGGGCAGCGGTTGGTTGTGCGGTTGACCTTAGACTTTGATGTCCGTGTTGATGCCATTGGTATTGGTGATCATCAGTGTGGTCTTCTCTGTACTTATTTCCATTCCATAGGCTCTGGAGGTGGTGTCAAGCCTCTGTACCAGTTGTTCAAGTTCTTGTTCCTCTCCAGCCAATCCATCAATGTCGTCCGCAAAGCGGAGGTTGAAGATTGCTCTACCCCCTATGCTGACTGTGCCTTTGTGATCTGCAAGGGCATCTGACACGATGCGCTACAGGAAGATGTTGAAGAGTGTTGGAGAGAGTCGGCATCCTTGACGCACTCCGATTGTTGTTCTGAACCAGTTCCCTAGCGCTGTTTGTGGATGACTGCACTGGTAGCCTTGTAATACAGGTATTTGATGACTTCAATAATGTTATGGCTGATGTTATACATTCTCATGGTTGCCCACAGAGCTGCATGCCAGACTCGGTCAAATGTTTTCTTGAAGTCTACACGCATACCATATAGATGTTGTTGGTGTAGCTCTTTCTCGCAGATTATTCTGAGGTTGAAAATCTGTTCAGTATTTCGCAGTGCCCTGAATCCTGCTTGTTCTTCAGCTATGATTTGTTCAGCTTGGGGTTTCAATATGTCCTCCCATATCTTTTTCTGTCTCCCTTTTCTTCTGCCTCCTTGCACCGTGCCCTGCAGGATGGTCTTTGCAAGGCGTGATGCTCTGGTGACGAGGCTCTACCATCGGAGTTCCGTTTCTTCACCAATGTGAGCATGTCTTGTTGTCGTTAATAGTCTTGCCAAAGAAGGGGCATTGCTATATACCATCTTGTAAAATTGCGGGCCGCCCCCTTAATGACTAGAACGGAATATTTTGATGTCCCTAGTCTTCACTACTACCCTTCTACCCACAGACACCAAGAAATCCCCACTACTCCCATTTTATTAAAGCTCAAAACAGCTTTGTAGTTAATAGTCTTGCCAAAGAAGGAGCAATGCTAATATCTTGTAAAATCTTGGGCCATTCCCCTATTGACCAGAACGGGATATTTTCATGTTCCTAGTCTGTTCGCAGAGATTTCACTGGATTTTAACTCTTCTAGGATATGTACGATCTTTGTTAATGCTATATAATCTTGTGTAAAGTTAATTAATTAATTAATTAATTAAATTTTTTAAAATAATTTTCATAGCGAGCGTGTGTGTGTGTGTGTGTGTGTGTGTGTGTGTGTGTATGTGTGTGTGTACTTGTTTACACAGTGTTAATTGGACAAACCAGTGGGCATCTACAAATAACTTGTTTTGACAGACCTACTTGTTTTGACGTCAAACCAATGACCCGTTAGGATTAGGGCTGTGTTACGCGCTACGGTATGGGTTAGCGTAAGGGTTAGGGATAGTGTTAGAACACTAAAAATTACTTACATAGGGGGACGTAATATGACCCATTGTCATCACAACGTATGTGGCGTGTCAGGAAAGTCATAATAACACCGTGAAAACAAGTATCTGTGTGTGTGTGTGTGTGTGTGTGCGTGTAAATGGGGGGGGGGGGGGGGGGGGGGCCTTGTTTACACAGTATTATCTGGACAAAACAGTGAACATCTACATAACTTGTATTGACATGCCTACTTGTTTTGACGTCAGAACAATGATCCGTTAGGGTTACGGCTGGGTTGGGGTTAGAGTTAGGGTTAGAGTTAGGGTTAGGGATAGCTTCAAAAATTCGAAAATGTCAAAAAAAAAATGAAAAGTGTGTCAAAATAATCCCTGTTTTTTTCACAACAGTCATCAGAACGTCGTTTCTACAAAAATGTGTGTGGGGTGGGGTGGGGGTGGGGGTGGGGGTGGTGTGTATGTGTGTGCGTGTGCGTGCGTGTTTGTGTGTGTGTGTGTGTGTGTGCTTGCAATCAGGCACTTTATTATAGGGGAGAAAACCTTATAAGCCAGACTTCTACGTTCTGTTTGGTTGCTTCCCATTGACCGCTACGCACTACACTTTATTACGTTTTAAGACGAAATTTGTGCAAGTAGATGGATCCTCGATATAAAAGAGGTAGTGGTTGTTGTTATGTTGGCTAGTCCCCTACATACTATTTGTCGGGGACTATAAACGTAACTAACGCAACGCAACGTTATGTTGTTGTTTCAATTTTTATTCATCAGATTAACATAAGTTGTACTGATGTAACATTATTAAGCAATTTACAAAATCTACCACCATGCGTTCATCACATATATATTTTTAAAATTAATTAATTAATCTATCCATAAAAATCATCATACTAAGCTTACTTAAATACACACACACACTTTTAACAACATACATTCCCTTGTAACAATTCGTTCACATTAAGAAACAAACAAAACAAAACAAAACAATTAAAGCCCAAAATCATTCCAAAAAAAAGTAAATTAAGCTTTTTAACTTTACCTGTGAAGAACGAAGTACTTAAAAATGTCAATTTGCGTCTTACAGAAAGTTGAATTTGGGCCTCTGGTCAGCGATATTTTGTTACCCACATCACGTCGGATGGACACCGCAAATGGAACGACTTCAGACCTAAACCGTACAGAGTTACCTCCCTTTTCTTGCTCTTCAGTGGCTTCACACGCCAAAGTTTAGTTTGCTCAATCCATAATATTGGTGCGATATTTTCCGATTAGGCATACCCTACCGCCTTCTTCGCTTCAGTCAGCTTTGTACATGTATACTTACTATAATTATGCATTATGAATTGCTTTATTATAAATATTTCGAATTGTGTTTTTTTTTCTTATTATTTTTCATAAGAAGAACGGTGGTGCACTGAGTGGAAAAAATACCGCAATTGACGTGTTTTTTTAATTTTTCATATGAAAAACATGCTGGGATCGCCCTGACAAGAAGTCCTGGATCCACTGACTGACCTTTGATCCCGTGGGCTTCCACCTTGGAGACAAGTCTACGATGCCGGACACTGTCAAATGCCTTCATGTAGTCCATGTAGATGGCGTCGATGCTTGATCCAGTGTCTAAGGCTTCGGTCCAGATGTCTAGGGTATCCAGAAGTTGTGTGGTACATGATCGCCCTTTTGTGAATCCGTGCTGTTCTCTGCTGATAAGATTATTGCGCTGTAAGTGGTCCACCAACTGCTCTCTGATCAGGGCTTCCATCACCTTGCACAGGATGCACGTGAGACTCACAGGCCTGTAGTTGTTGGCAGACAGACGACTCCCCTTATTGAAGATTGGCGTGACACTAGCTTTTCTCCATTCATCT
The DNA here is from genome assembly GCA_036898135.1 of Oncomelania hupensis. Classification (NCBI taxonomy): domain Eukaryota; kingdom Metazoa; phylum Mollusca; class Gastropoda; order Littorinimorpha; family Pomatiopsidae; genus Oncomelania; species Oncomelania hupensis. The sequence goes on from CM072519.1 coordinate 55,290,294, forward strand.
GGAATCCTGCCTTTCTCTAGTGACTTATTGAAAATGATGGTTATTGGCTGTGCCAAAACGTCTGCGAGTTCTGCCAGCAGCACAGGTAAAATACCATCAGGTCCTGGGGCTTTTCCTGTTTTCAGACTTGCGAGATGCTTCCGGACTTTCTCGACATCCACCTGGAAATCTGTCAGCTCGGACTCGCAGTCGTACTGTGGTGGGTCTGGCAATTCTCCGTCTCTCTCTTTGGTAAATATGCTCTGGAAAAACTCATTTAGAACGTCAGCCTTCTCCTTGTCTGTGGATGTTTTGGAGCCATCTTGTCGCTTCAGGTCTGCAACTCCAGTTCTTGTCTCTGTCTTGGTCTTGACGTAGGACCAGAAGGATTTAGGATTTCCTTTAGCTTGCGCTGCAACTGTGGCCTCAAGCTTTTTCTTTGCACTAATGCAGGCTCTTGATGCTTGGTTTCGTGACCTGAGATAAGCCTGGTAATCCTGTCCGTCACGAGTCTGCAACCAACGTCTAAAAAGTTGGGTGTTTCTTCCTCACCGAAGCTAGAGTACCTCCATCCATCCATTTCTTGCGTTGAGCGCTGCTGCTGCCTGTCCTCGGGACATACTTCACAGACAGTTCATCAAGCTTCAGCTTACAGCCTCCATGCTTCATCTGTCTTCAAGTTTTGAAACTCCTCCTCCCAGTTAATCGCTGCCAGTTCGTTTTGAATTCCTACAAAATCTGCCTTTTTGAAGTTTAGCCTTCTCTCTTTTGGGGGCTCCTTGAACATGCATGAGAGGTTGATGATCAGTGTGACGTGGTCACTCTTGCCAAGTGCTGCCCTAGTACGGACATCGTTTACCGTATCCTCTCTGTTCGTGAGCACGAGGTCATCCAGGGGTGGGGTCTGTCCTTCACGAATGCGTGTAGGCTCCATCTGGTGTTGGATAAGGTAGGCGTCTTTGGTTGCTTCCAGGAACTTGCTTGCTGGGTGACCTTCTCCTACTTTGCTTTTTTTCTTCTAACCAGTTGATTTCTAGAAAATTAAAGTCTCCCATTATCACAAGGTGCGATGGCTTCAAGTCAGCGGCCTTTATTAGCAAATCATTTAACTTCCTGTGGTTCTCCTCTGAGCTACTTGGGCTTCTGTACACCAATCCGATCACCAAATTCTCCCCTCTTCCCAGCTGACATTCCACAAAAATGGCCTCTTCAAATTCAGTACTTATTTCCAGGCGATCTGGTTTAAGTTCACTTTTAACCTGTAGGCAAATTCCCCTTCCGTGTTTATCAAGATCGTGGAATAGTTCATATCCTGGCACAGCTATTTCACACTCCTGCACTTCATATCCTAAGTTCTTGGGTTTCACCTCCACTATTCCTATGACTGCTGGATTGTGCAGCTGTATCATTGCCTCTAGCTCTGATCTCTTGTTTAAAAGACTATCAGCGTACTGTACAAACAGTTAATTGAAATTGAATTTGAAAAAGAAGAAGATAAAAAAAATTTTTGTGGGTTAAAACTATCTACATGTTGGGGTTTTCTTTGCTTTATTTCTTCCCCTTGTCATCTTTCGACGGGTACCTGCCGACGTTGACTACCCGTCCGTTTTTTAAAATCCATTTGGCGAGATGGTCCCCCCTCATTCTTGGACTGTTCCTGTTTCTTTTTCATCTCCTGATAGAGGGCATCCTGCTCTTTCCTCTTGATGGGTGTCATGTTCTTCCTTACACTAACTGTATTGCACAGCCTCTGGTCCTCAGCATCTTCCTCCTCTTTCTTTGCCTTCCTAAATGCCTGTAGGGCTTCGTCTCTTGCTGTCTGGCCGGCAAAAGCTATTCTCAAGGGTCTTGCCCTATGTTGCTTTGGAGATAAATTGCCAAGGCGTCTAACATCAACAGGGGTGTGTCGACACTTAATTTCATGCATCATCCTATGGACACTATTGTTCTCTTCAGTCTGTCTTTCTTATCTTTCCTCATTTGCAGGTTCTGGCAAGTTGAAGATTACTATGTTTCTACTCCTTCTTAATCTGTCCTCGGCTTCAGCCATGTACTCTCTGACCCTGCTGTCAACCATTTTCTCAATTTCTTCCTTGTCCACTGGTGCTGAAGCAGATCCATCACTTTGCCTATCCCCAGCGAGAGTTATTACAGCTTCTTTCATTTTCTGAGGAAAACTCACCCTCTTCTATCCTATCAACTCTTTCTATCACCTCATCCACTTCTTTGCCTAGTCTCTCAACTTCTTGCTGCATGACCCTAAAACCACACAGAAATTTGTCGGCAACTTTGTTGCAAGAAGGTTTGCAGTACTAACGGATGGCGGGGCTATCCGCATTGCTGTCTCTACAGATTACTTCATATACCTCATCTGATATTTTTTGGAAAGCTGCGTGGAACCAGTTTTCACACAGATCGCAGACAAGAGCCTTTTCTCCCTTTGAGCAGCGTTTTTTGCACACTCCACAGTGGTCTTCTTTTAATCCTGTCTGTTGGGCCTCGGCTGCCATCTGGTCTTTACTCTGTGTAAGTGTGTCTCCTGATTTTGATCCGTACTGCCAGACTCCGTTGATCTTGATGAAGTTCTTCTTTTGTTAGAAGCAGAATCAGAAATGCCTGCGCTCATTTCATTAATCTGATATCAACTAATCAAGTGTGGAGTTGTTTCCGTTCCTATTGTTTACTCACGTAGGCCTATTCACTCACTCGCTCATTGCGTAAATTCTGTGATTATAATACAGTTCATCATGCCAAACTAAGGAAAAATAAATACTTCTCTCACCTGTCAGCAGGATGATGGGTAAGGATGGGTTATGAAGGCCTTAAACAGGCGAAAAGTAATATATTTACATCAAATGCTCAGACTACGTTGAACAGTCGGATGTTGTGGACCGGAAGTAGGGCTATGGCTTAAGCAAGTGATGAAGTCTCAAATTTCGGAGATTTTAAACAATAAGCTATAGTATGCAATAATTTGTCTGTGCAATTAATGTTCCTCTGTCACTTATAATAACACAAGCCGGTAATTATTGGATTATTAGCCACCTTACTAGCTAACGTCTTAATATTTTGTCGGAGCTCAGAATTTTTTCTACCTACCGCTATGCATGCGCAAAACCTGGTTATAAAAAAAAATTATAAAAATTGATGACACAATAAAATTAAAATCATCGACAGTGAACATTGAAAGAAAATACATTAAACAAATATGAAATCTACAATAATTTTTTTAAACACTTAATCCTATCCTATCCTCTCCTATCCTATCCCGTAACTCGAAGGTCATTGGGGCACCACAGATGATCGTTTAACCGGTGTCACATCCTTCAAGTTCCGGGTCTCCTAGTTTATCCGAGCGCATTTGCGCATGCGCCAGGTCATGTCGTGCCGGCTTTTTCACGAAGTTCTTAGGCGTCATAACCCTAACCCTAACCCAAACCCTAACCCTAACCCTAAACTCTTAACTCTAACCCAAACTTTAACCCTAAACCTTACGAAGACTATGATAGCACTGTGCGCATGCGTCGAATTTTGTAAGGAACTGTGAGGATGTCACACCACAGTGAGTTTGGGCTTGCTAACCTTGACTTTGCACACTGCATTTTTGGCCGCTCTTTGGGGTCAGATATGAATGAAACACTTTGTGTGCGTTAAGAGGGCAGCAACTTGTCTTCAAAACAGGTTTATTCTTCAGCGTACTAAAAGGGAGGCGCTACCGGGGCGTCTGCCACATTTTAGTTGTTTTTTTTTTCTCCTCTTTCAGCTATTCTCCAACCTGGTGTTTTCTTCCAGGCAGAACGGCATGTTAGCGATGACTATAATGCAATTCTCTGTTGCAGGAAAGGGAATTGGCGGCCAAGAGAAGTCGCATCCAATGAACAGGTGTTTACAGTAAACATCAGAAACAGGCCAGTAGAGCAGTAGCACAGATGGGACTGTGCGACCCGTATACAACACAGACAGCTAGGACCTCGCATTCAAGTCAGCGTATGAAAAGCTATGGAGGACCTCACAAACATTCTACAAAAGTCTGAAATATGCTAGCAGAGAAAAATAAACCAGCTGTAATCTGTGGAGTGGAATATGTTTGTGAATGAGAGTATGTGTGAAATTTACAAAGGTTGATGTTTTCTTTGATGGCAAACTATATAATACGACGGATCAAATTGGGTTGCAGCAACAATTCACCATTTGTTTTCCTCTACAATTGATTTTCTGAAGTAAGCCTACATATTGCTCTGAATAAAATTCTGCGTGTGACCAGTTTGTACTGAGACTTTTTGCCATTCCACCGTAGTCATAGATGTTAGGTTTTTGTTCTCTCCGATCTGTATTATTGCTATCTGAAAAATCATTAGCATTCTTAATTACTTAAAACCTATTGCAGCCGCTGTGCAAACCAAACGTGGTAAGATGTTTTGTTTGTGTGAACAATCTAAGCACGCTAGGACCTGAATATAAACCAATATTTAAATATAAGCGATATTTGAATATAAACGATATGGGGAGCGGCAGTATAATGGCCGCGTTAGTATCCAGCACTTGTCTTGTCTTGTCTTTCCGTAGGCGCCCACAATCATACTTGTTGATTATACTGGCACTATGAGGGTTTTGCACATGTTTCACAAAGGCCGTTCTCCTAGTTCATGGACAGTCCAGATCTGATAAGTGACAGAGGGATTTGGGAGGGGGGGGATGGGGGAAGGAGTTGTAGTGTTGTTGAGTAACTACCTATTCTGGTCGGTGGGAGGCTCTTGATGCAAAAGCATCAACAGTTGTGGCCTCCACTACCTCCTGGGGAAGAGCATTCCAGTCTTTTATAGTACGGGGTAGGAAAGAGGATGAACGGTACTCAGTTCGGCAGGTGATGCGGCTAAATTGGCTGTCATGTCCTCTGCGTTGGCGGAGAGGCAGTGGTATCATCTTAGTGAGGATGGAGGGACAGTGCACCAGTCCTCTGTTGATTTTGTATAGCATCGAGAGGCGAGATGTCTTCCTGCGCAGTTCCAAAGATGACCACCCCAGCGAATCCAACATCTGATTCACACTTGAAGTGTTGTGGTATCTATTGAGGACAAAACGTGCAGCCCGTCTCTGTACGGCCTCCAGCCTGTCAATGGCCTTCTTGGTGTGAGGATCCCATACCGTCGAAGCGTACTCCAGTATGGGTCTGACAAATGCCTTGTACGCCTGTTCTTTTATAGCCGCAGAGTTGATCTTGAGGTTCCTTCTAAGAAAACCCAAGGTTTTGTTGGCTTTATTGGCAATGCTGTCAGTGTGTTCGTCCCAGCTCATATCGCGTCGGATGGTAACCCCCAAATATTTTGCTGAGGAAACTGTCTCAAGGGTCTGGTTGTGAAGTTGGTAAGCTGCGCTGAGTGGGCGCCTGCTCCTAGTGATAAGCAGGGTGTTGCACTTGGCAGGGTGGAACATCATGTTCCAGCTCATCTCCCATTCCTCAAGGCGATGGAGGTCTAGTTGTAGCTGGTTCTGGTCCGATATGTTGGACACCACCCTGTATACTGCTGTGTCATCTGCGAATAGTCTCGTCAGTGCGGTCAGCTTGTCTGGCAGGTCGTTGATATATGCTAGAAACAAGCAGGGTCCGAGTACTGATCCTTGGGGTACCCCAGATCGCACAGGGACGAAGTCGGAGCGGCTGCCATTAACAACGACTGCTTGGCGTCTATCACTGAGGAAGCTGGAGATCCAGGTGAGAGCGGGGCCTTGGACACCGTAGCATCGGAGCTTGTGGAGTAACAGGCTGTGGTTTCACCCGATCAAATGCCTTGGCGAAATCCATGATGAGGACATCAGTCTGCCTGCCACTCTCCATGCTGCTTGTCAGTTCCTCTGCGAACTCTAGGAGTTGTGTCTCACATGATCTCCCTCTGCGAAAGCCGTGTTGGTTGTCGGTAAGTACTTGGTGGTCGTCAAAGTGCTGCATCACAGCGCTGACCAGGATGTGTTCCATCATCTTGCAGGACACACAGGTGAGAGAGATCGGCCTGTAGTTGGCGGGATTGTACTGCTCTCCCTTCTTAAAGATCGGTGTGACATGTGCATCCCTCCAGTCTGATGGCACAATGCCTGTCTTCATGGAGGACTGGAAAATGATGGTCATCGCCGGAGCCAGCTCCTCTGACAGTTCTTTAGTATACGGGGGCCGATGCCATCTGGTCCTGTAGCCTTATGTGGGTTAAGGTTGGCCATAAGCTTCCTCACTCCCCTCTCTGTAATAATGATGTTATCCATCACAGGGCAGCCTTGGCTGATCATGCCTGTTTTCTTCTGGAACTGTTCTTCTGTGTACTGGGCTCCGTCGCTGAAGGCTGACTGGAACTGTTCGTTCAGAATCTCTGCCTGTATCTTTGGGTCAGAGGTCAGCTGGCCGTCTCTCTTCAATGGAGCAACGCCTATATTGGAGGACTTTTGATTTTTAACGTATGTCCAGAAGCGCTTGTTCTTGCCTGCTTGGTAAGGGTCGGTGTTATTCAAGAAGGTTTCATTGAGGTAGCTCCAATAACTCTGACGCATTTGGCGCTGTATCATGCGTCTGAGGTTTTTCACCTCTTTCTTGAGTTTCTCAGTGCCAGTCTTCTTCATTTGCCTGTAAATCCTATCTCTTCTGTTTATGAGACGCCTGATGCCAGGTGTAACCCATGGCTGGCTGGTTTTAACCCTCGCTGTCTTGTGGGGGATGTAAGTCTGCACTGCGTCCATGAGGGTGGTTTTGAGTTTTAACCAAAGCTCTTCGGTAGAAGCGGATCCCTGCATCTGCTGGAGGAGGGAACTAAGGTCCTTTGCTGCTTCTCTCAGGTTGACCCAATCTGCTTTTGCGTACAGCGGGATCTTGCGTTGGACTTGCCTTTTCTTCTGTAGCGTCAGGGCAAATTCGCTTTTTGTTTTCCATGTTGCGAGATAGACCCTTTAAGTTAGTTAGTTAATTTTGTCGTTTATAGGGCACAATGGACTGCAAATATTTTTTTAGACATTATTTGTTCGTTTGGCTTATCGTTAAATATGTGCTATCAGGGATTCAGAAAAAATAGTTACTTCCCTTGATCTGTTTTTTTCCCTTGATCTGTGTTTCTGAATACCTATGTACTATCGGCGATCCGCTGTTTGAAACCTCTTCCTCACATTGTGCTCGCCATGAATTCAATTGCTGAGAATGTATTTCAACACTTTGCTACAGGTAATGCACAGTATATATTGTGGGAAGTAATGGGCTCTATGCAGTGGGGCCGGGTAGCTCAGTTGGTAAGAGCGTCTTGCTAGTAACCGAAAGGTCGCTGGTTCGAATCCCGGTTTGGTCAAGGTGTGATCATATTATTTTCCCCTTTACCAACAACTGGCCCTCTGGTGTCAGTATAAATCGGTCCAGTAGTCACCTATATGCGAAAGTGTCGTGTGACTATAATCTACAAACAACAAGCTCTATGCACAAAGGCGTGGCGGTCACGTGCTGCGGGAATAACACAGCGTGATTGAGTTTGAAAATGGTGAAGTACTGTGTTGCGTTTGGATACTCTAACTCCGACGTAAAACCTTTATGCAAATAAACGAACATTTCCTTTCATCGATTTCCACTTCGAGCGCAAATGATGAAGCACTGCATGTCGTCAACTCTAAACTGAATGTCAGTGACAAATCGCTCTGTAATCATTATTGCACGAATGTGCTATGTTCAATACATCACAATATCCCAAAATGTCGGTAAAGTTAACATTTTTAAGCAGCATTGGAGTACACGCGAGCAAAGAACGTACAGCTTCACAACGAAGGATCATAACGCCACACCGCTATATAAAAAGTGATGACAGATGTGTTTGGCGCGCACCAAGCGGAGAGTCTGAACGCTCGTTGCAAGGGACGTAATCCTCTGCTTAGCAATACGTAAACAAACCTTGCCGCAGGACTTTTTTGAACCCTAAACATTATCCTTTTGTAGTAAAAGGAACTCAAAAATGTTTTATTTATACAAGTAAATACTTTATCAAATTCACATTAATTACCAAAGCTGTTCGATTCATGATTTTATGCAGACCTATCACACAGTAACTGACCAGCCATGCGCCAAAACGTGTGACATTAAAAACAAACACGGTGCTTGCCTTTATTATAGATTCATTAGTGCGCAACCACTTGGCAACAAACCTGTTAATTATTGCAATTATTCAGTATTACTGAATTGCTCTTGTTGTGCAGTTATTGCCTTGTTTTCTCCTTTATATGAAAGTGTGAATCTGCCTATTAATTGAGTGCATGACTGCGTGTGTATTAATTTGTGCTATAGGCCTACACAGGCAACAGGTTTTTTTTTTCTACTGAGAAAGCTCGAGTGCATTTATAACTTTTGTCTGAACTTGTTATGAAATAACTTCATAATGCATTTCTGTGTAGCCTACTCAGGCCTGTGCAACTGTATAATAGGCATATTTGCCGAGAAAAAGAAATCGGTGACCAGACATATAATAAGACAGGAAAAGGAAATCAGTGACCAGACAGTTAAGAAGACGGACAAGCAAGTGAAAATGAACAAAAACAGTGTATTACTGAACTTGCATGTCATTTAATTGTATTACAATACAATATGCAACAAATTGAAACATAGCCATGTAAAGTGCCAAAACACAAAAACGTGCCCAAAGTTAATTGATAAGAATTTAGAGAAGCAATATGAATTATTAGGAAATCTACACACACACACTTGATTCTGAAGAATCATTTTGATTTTAATAATTCACTTCACTTTTAAAAATTATGTTTCCTGGCAGGCTCGCCAAATTGTCATAATAATTATACATGAAATTGAAACGCAGGCAGGCTCGCCAAATTGTAATAAAGTGTTCTTCATCTTGCGTGTTTTAAAATAATTATCTTTACTCTCAGAAGATTCCTACAAACTTGATATTAGTTTGTAAACAGTTTTTAATGTTTCAATTTCACGTATACACGCATTCATCAAAAGGCCTTTCTTATAGAATTACTCAAGTTGAGACAGGGAGATAAACTAAAAACATTGAAGACGTAAAATACACAACAGTTGGAACGCAACACCAATTTATATTTTGCTCATTTTATGGTTATCTTCTTCCTCACATAAGATAATAGAATAATAATTAAAACGGAATTCAAAAAAACTATATTCAAGAAAACTATAAGTCTTATAGTAATAAAATAATAAGTAGCTGAACTTTAATATGAATTTATCTAATGCTTGCAACCTCCTGCAGCTTCACACATGCTGTCCGCCATGTTCCCAACACTAGCCGGCTAGCAAAGCTTCCGACTTCCCGCTTGGAGGCGCTGGGTGCTTACGATTTTGCACACTTTTGAGTTATGCACCTTCTTTGTGAAGCTGTACGTTCTTTGACGCGAGCGAGCTAAAAGAAACCATGACCGCTTTGTTATTCCCGCGCCACGTGACAATGCCGCTTTCGTGCCGACTTGTGCATAGAGCCCATTTCCATTTGCAGTCCGAGAGTGTATGGTTTCTTTCATGCATGGATGCACAATTGTGAAGGTTGAGGAACTCTTTAGAAATACCGGAAAATGATACCACAGATAGGTTGATTCATGGACTACTTTTTGATTTTGTCGGCCGATTTTTGGGACTGTCACTAGCAGGCTGCCCAAAGGGTGCTGTGGTTGTGGTGTTCTTTTTGTTTGAAGGTATGTAATGCAATGAAAAGTGAGCATACCGTCTTTAATTCTAATGTAAAATTAGCTCAATTTGAATATTATTCGTTATTAGAACAACACTTTACTAATATACTACCCAAAGTAAATATTGTTAGTTGTTCCAGAACTATTGCTAGATTAGTATATAAGCTACGCTTGAATTCATATCTACAAACAACAACAACAACATGGTGTACAAAATATTTGAAAAATGTTACTTGTTTATGTGCTGGAACTAGTTCCTTACACCACATATTATTTGATTGTCCTGTTTTAACAGCACTGTACAAAGAAAATGTAATTATTTTATGTGCACAAGACGATATTAGAGTCATTTTATATAGTTCGATGTTACAGGACATCGCGCGTATCATTGTCGGAACAGATTTATTTAAGTTACTATAATTAACAATTTCTATTTGTTTGTTTGTTTCTTTGTTTGTTATGGTTGTCTAAAATCACATTGTTGTGAAAAGACGTGAAATTAAACTATTGAATTGAAAATTGAAAAGGTATGTAAATCTAGTTTCATTTTTGTTGGTTTTTGTTATCAGTCTTCTCGGTTGTGACTAAACAGTTAACATTTCATCAATGATTTAAAGTTTTCATCTATATTCAGTGTTGTGCAGTTTCACCTATAAACTCTTGCTTCTACTCTCTCATACTTCTAACACGGCCCAACCCTGTAACAAAGTAGTAACTTTCTACATTTGAAGTACTGGTTACAATTTTGGGGACACCCCCATGAGGGTCCTGGGGGTTTCAGTATAAATAGTATCCCCACTTTCTGGAAATTTAGTGCTTTAAATTCCCACTGTCGCTGTCTTTCTCATTTGTTTTTTCTCATTCCTACTCTGTTCTATCAATCTACTATACTATCTTCTTCACTAGACCAGTCACCTATCTTTTTTCTTGAAAACATTTCCGGGACAAAACCCCTGATTTGTGTGTGAGGTCTGTTGGATCAGCTTGGGAACATAGGACGCTTTCTGCCAGGTGGTCACTGGGGCTTCCTATGATGTTATTATTTGGCAATGTAGGCATTTTATATGTATGTGTTTTGTTGATATTTTATAATGTTTGTAATCTATTTTGTTTGTGTTAACGGAGGTTCGATAAATTAAAGTATAGCCTCAGCGTCCCCTGCGTGTGATGTTTTTATTGTAAAGTGACCGGCTGGTGGAGAGCCTTCAGTGTTACCACTAGGGTTGTTTCGGCAGATCTTTTATGTGGATCAGGGGTGAGTCCTCTTTCAGCGAAGTTGTGGTCGTAAGCAATGAATAACTAACTAACTAACCAACGTGGGGCAGTGTTAGGGAAACATTAGGCATTGTGGTAGATAGAAACTAGGGAATAACTAACAAACTCTGACCGGACAAGACCGGCTGACCGGTCAAGCCCAGCTGATCGGACAAGCCCAGCTGACCGGACAAGCCCAGCTAGCCGAGAGGGGGTAGCTGACTACTCCACAGCACAACTATCAACCACGTCCTCATCCACGATGGCAGATGAACCTATTCCTCGGGACGGCGACGCAGCCCGCCTTGTAGAACTGGAGCAAAACCTCCGGATCTTCAGATGCATCATGAATTTGAAATTCTTCGCCTTGCTGCTCAACTTGAAACTGTCAAGGAAGTCCACAAACAGGTGCAGCCTCTGTCAAAACTTTCCACGCTGAAGTTATTTACTGGTTTGCCACCTTCTTAAAAGGAAGTAACTTTTCATGAATGGAAAAAACAAGCGACAGAGGTCGGTGAAGATGCGTTAGTGACAGACAAAATAGGTGTTCTCAGCTGCACCCTGGAGGGCGCAGCAATGGAGCAGGTGAGGGGCAAGACTTACCTCACCGTTCTCGAGCTGGTACATGAACTGGCTGCTCGGAACTCTACAGTCTGCTGAAGAAATGTACATTGAACTGTGCAAATTAAAGATTTGCAAACAGTCCGCACCAGATTATTTAATGGCTCTCTCGTTAAAGACGAAGGAAATTCAAAAGGCTGCTGGTTTCACATATGAAGAATATCACCGTCGTCTGTTTTTCGCCTTCTCCCAGGGTCTAAATAACTCTCTTTTTGCCATAGAACTGAGAAACAAGTTTGGTATACCAGGTTTTGTAAAACCTGCCTGGCAGAACTGTATCGGTATGTGAGGCAAATCGAGGGGCTAAGTACAACTAAACCCAAAGCAGATGTTGCAGCACACACGTCAACACCAATGTCATCTACTTCATCTTCAGACAATACACCATTGTCTAAACTGACGCGTGGCGAAGTCGATGCTGCTACAAGTATGGTGAAGATGGGCATCTATACCGCGACTGTTCCAACCCAGTCAATCCTCAGCTTGTTGTCAAGAAGGAACAAGAACGACGAAAAATAGAGAACGAATGGCGGAAGGCCTACCAGAATTACCGTTCAACTAGAACGGGTTGTCACCAAGGGGCGCGTGGTAGTCCGAGATTCTGCCCCAACTCCAGCTTCTGACACTTTGAATACGTCCAAGCAACGCTGTTAATCATTGCTGCAGATCTGTATGAGCAAGGACAATTACATCTCCACCCTTTACGGTTGGGTGTAGTGATGATATTGGGCATCCCCCCTCAAGAAACTGTACAGCTCACTGGCGATCTTCAGGACATTCCAGCTGATCAACTTCATAAGCTAAGCATTATCGCTCGATCTCCCTAGTGGCTTCCATCTAATATTGAAGTTTTGTCTGCCAAGATCACCCGAGAACGGACTTACGTGTGCGTTCATGTCAAGAACTGCTCTGCAAAGGCTGTTTCACTTTTTCACCACAACATATTAGCGGAGTTTCAGCTAAGTGGCGGTCGTGACCTTGGTTTCAGCCCTTGAGGCACTAATTGGACTTAGCTTTGAGGCATCAGTGTTTGTGAATGGAATCAGGACTAATGGTTTGAAATCACATACATACGACTGGTGTCATTCTATTTGTATTGTTGTGTGTCCACTCTTCTTCTCTTGAGGCCAAGTAAACTAGTCCTTTGATTAGTAAAAAGCATTTCTTAAAGTGAGCCAATGATACTTTAAAATCCGAGAACAAGTATAAATTTTATGTGACCAAGCACCGTGATCAGTCTCTCACATCGCTTTGGAATTTTGGTAAAAGAACGTCTGATAGAGGTAGCTTAACGCCCCATCTATCTACAAGTCTTACTCCCCTTGTAAGATAAGCGTATTTTCTCCAGGATATCATCACAATAATGATGTTTATATTCTATTTTGTTTTTGTAAACGGGGGTTCGATAAATTAGAGCATAGCCTCAGCGTCCCCTGCGTGGGATGTCTTTATTGTAAAGTGACCTGCTGGTGGAATGCCTTTAGTGTTACCACTAGGGTTGTTTCGGCAGATCTTTTATGCGGATCAAGGGCGAGTCCTCTTTCAGCGAAGCTGTGGTCTTGATTTTGTAGTCCTGATTCGGCTTTTTTGCAGCCTGCTGGACCCTGTAAGCAATGAATAACTAACTAACTAACTAGGACACACACACAGACACATACAAAAGGCTTTGCTTACTTTTGTCGAAAACGGGTTTACCCTAAAACGGGCTTTGTTATTACATTACTCCATGATAAAGTGGGCTTTGTTATTACATTACCCCAAGATGAAGTGGGCTTTGTTATTACATTACTCCATGACAAAGTGGGCTTTGTTATTACATTACTCCATGATATAGTGGGCTTTGTTATGTCATTACTCCATCATAAAGTGGGCTTTGTTATTACATTACCCCAAGATGAAGTGGGCTTTGTTATTACATTACTCCATGACAAAGTGGGCTTTGTTATTACATTACTCCATGATAAAGTGGGCTTTGTAATTACATTACTCCATGATAAAGTGGGCTTTGTTATTACATTACTCCATGATAAAGTGGGCTTTGTTATTACATTACTCCATGATAAAATGGGCTTTGTTATGTCATTACTCCATCATAAAGTGGGCTTTGTTATGTCATTACTCCATCATAAAGTGGGCTTTGTTATGTCATTACTCCATCATAAAGTGGGCTTTGTTATGTCATTACTCCATGATAAAGTGGGCTTTGTTATTACATTACTCCATGATAAAGTGGGCTTTGTTATTACATTACTCCATGATAAAGTGGGCTTTGTTATTACTTTACTCCATGATAAAGTGGGCTTTGTTATTACATTACTCCATGATAAAGTGGGCTTTGTTATTACATTACTCCATGATAAAGTGGGCTTTGTTATTACATTACTCCATGATAAAGTGGGCTTTGTTATTACATTACCCCATGATAAAGTGGGCTTTGTTATGTCATTACTCCATCATAAAGTGGGCTTTGTTATGTCATTACTCCATGATGAAGTGGGCTTTGTTATTACATTACTCCATGATAAAGTGGGCTTTGTTATTACATTACTCCATGATAAAGTGGGCTTTGTTATTACATTACTCCATGATAAAGTGGGCTTTGTTATTACATTACTCCATGATAAAGTGGGCTTTGTTATGTCATTACTCCATGATAAAGTGGGCTTTGTTATTACATTACTCCATGATAAAGTGGGCTTTGTTATTACATTACTTTATGATAAAGTGGGCTTTGTTATGTCATTACTCCATCATAAAGTGGGCTTTGTTATTACATTACTCCATCATAAAGTGGGCTTTGTTATTACATTACTCCATGATAAAGTGGGCTTTGTAATTACATTACTCCATGATAAAGTGGGCTTTGTTATTACATTACTCCATGATAAAGTGGGCTTTGTTATTACATTACTCCATGATAAAATGGGCTTTGTTATGTCATTACTCCATCATAAAGTGGGCTTTGTTATGTCATTACTCCATCATAAAGTGGGCTTTGTTATGTCATTACTCCATCATAAAGTGGGCTTTGTTATGTCATTACTCCATCATAAAGTGGGCTTTGTTATTACATTACTCCATGATAAAGTGGGCTTTGTTATTACATTACTCCATGATAAAGTGGGCTTTGTTATTACATTACTCCATGATAAAGTGGGCTTTGTTATTACATTACTTCATGATAAAGTGGGCTTTGTTATTACATTACTCTTTGATAAAGTGGGCTTTGTTATTACATTACTCCATGATAAAGTGGGCTTTGTTATTACATTACTCCATGATTAAGTGGGCTTTGTTATTACATTACTCCATGATAAAGTGGGCTTTGTTATTTCATTACTCCATCATAAAGTGGGCTTTGTTATTACATTACTCCATGATAAAGTGGGCTTTGTTATTACATTACTCCATCATAAAGTGGGCTTTGTTATTACATTACTCCATCATAAAGTGGGCTTTGTTATTACATTACTCCATGATAAAGTGGGCTTTCCTTGCTCAAATTAACCTATTAAGTTTGAATTTTCCATTTCGGTTCTGACTAGGATTGATTTCTCTTTGATTAACGGTACATCGAAAAACCATCGTTGTGTGACCTTTGACCTTATTTGTGAGTGAACAACGAATCTCAAGAGTTTGACTTCGATGTGTGGGGGAAAGGGTAGGGTGTATTTTATCAACCTAAAACGTAAAACCTTGCCGAGCAATTATTTTTATTGGTACTGTTTCTGACCGGCTTCAGTATCTAGTGCTTTTAGCTCCAAAATGTTGGCTAGCCGACCACTGTTGCTATTAATAGACAAAAAGTACGGAATTTATTCCTTTAAAAAATAACCTATACTTTGGAAATATGTTTTGTTGTAAGTTTTTTTTAGTGTTGCAACACTCACTGTGAATGTTAAAAGGATATGTCGATGGGGGTTGTTGGGGGGGGGGGGTGGAAGGATGGGTGGGGGGAGGAATATGGTCAAAGTGGGTCCCTTTAAATAATTGCTGTGTTTACCATCGTAGTAGTTTATCAACTGTCAAATCACTACATTGAAAAACAAATTGTACTTTAAAAACCTACAAACAATATCCGTTATTTAGCACATGCTCACGCACACACGTACACAAAAATACACGCACACAAACACACGCACACAAACACATGCACACAAACGCATATATGCACTCACATCACATACCGCACACACGCGTACAGAGCGAACTTATAGAGAAAGATTTTTTTTTTTAAAAATATAGGAACATAAATTCCTCCCATGCAACACACAGACACATACATACGCGCACAAGCACACAAACACACACACACACAAACAGTGACTAGGAGAAAAAATTATTGACTAGATTGCCTTCCTCACTACATGTTATCACAACATTTTGTTCCCAAAATACCTTCTCATCCTTCATACATTTCTAGTACTTTATTGCCAAATCTGTACAAAGAACAGAAGCGCAATGCGTGATTCAAACAATACAATAGCAAATACATCACTGGGCAGCAACCATCAGGACATCTCCGAACACCACGGCAACAGCGCGGAACATAGACATAGCCCATACCAAAACATGGAGAAACACAACAAACACACACATACCTACCCACCCACCTAAACCACCCACTCATACCTACTCACACACATACATACAACACAAATGAACAAGTACAATAATAAATACAATATTCTTATCCCATCCTCATCACACATACAGCAGAGAGTCAGTATACGTGTGTTGGTTTTATTTTTGTATTATTATTTTTTTAAGTACTTATAAATTTCAAGTTGCTGTCACATTAATCCAATCCTCTTTATATTGATCTGGATGTTTATTGCCTCTGACACATGAAATTCCTTCGAGCCCACACCCTCCTTGACCCAATCATCACTGACATACTGAGGTATTTGGCCAGCCCTTTACTCTGTGCCTTTGATAGTCCCATTAGGCGTAGGCCTGGCACTACACGCCTATGAACAGACCCTAGTGAGCCTATCACTAGCACAATGACTTTTGTTCTAAAGCCAGCATCGTTCATGAGGAGGCATAGCGGCATGTACTTATGGAACTTAGTCTGGTAGCATTGCTCTATGAAAGGGTCAAAGGGATTGGCAAACTCCACAATGAATGCTATCGAGTTTCTGTGATCGATGAGACATAAATCGGGTCTGCTGTTGTCCACGTATGTGACTCCATCAAGAGCTACAGGCTGGTTTTCGAACATGGCCACGTGTTCAGTGACAACAGTTTTTTCCAGTTCCTTCCTCACCAGTTCCACACATCTATCATGCCGCTCTATGTATAAGCCTCGCAGACTACGGCAGCAGTTCAAGGCATGGGAGTTAGTGTCCCACCGAAAGCTGCACAGTGAACATGCCTGCCCATATTCTTCTGGGTAGTAAGTACTTTTGACTACGTTGGTTTCCAATAGCTGCAATCTGCCTTTGGCGATAAACCTGGTGAGGTGGTCGTTGACACTGCCGTTAGTCAGATGGCCCACAGAGCAAGCCATGTCAGTGAAACGTACCGCCTCGCTCTGAAGCCTGCCCTGTCGATGAAGACCATTCCAGTGTTGCAGGTCCTTGTTCACCTCCAGTCGCTTGATGGCAGAGTACAGCTCTCGGTGGTCCACATAGCGTGTCCGTATGTCGCCCTCCCCAGCGGACGGCAAATTCACGCCGTATGAGTCGCTGTGCTCGTCATAGTCGAGATCGCCGTTAAGACGCGTGCAGAGCTCAAGTAGCTCCACCCACGTCGACCTTGCCCAGCACACCCGGCTCTTCTTCTCCAGTCCTCGCTTCTCGTTCAGCTTATAGCCGCCGAAGTTGTCTTCACCAGCCTCGGCCAGTGGCACCTTCCGCTTCTTCATGTGGAGCTTGAGACTCTCGCGGGCTGCATGTTGAACGTGGTGGTCGTCGCTATTGAGGACGGACAGTAGGAACGCGATGCGTTTAGCATGGTACATCGTGCTAGGTTTGAGCAAGCCCAGCCCACCTTGACTTCTAGGGGCGAAGATCTGCGCCCGTGTAGATGATGAGTTTAGCTTCAGCAGTTCCCTAACAAAGTTCACTATGAGGTCCTCCAGATCTTTCAAAAGCTTTTCTGTAAACGTGAGGTTACTGAAGAAAAAGTTCAATTTTAGATGCCGCCATCACATTCACTGCCTCGATCTTCTTGTTAATTGGTAGGGGTGAGATGGAGATGTGATCAATAGCCGCGCTGAATTCCTCTCTGGCATATTCCGCCTGTCCACTTGCCGCTGTCCCGGTCAGGTTGAGTTGGAAGCCCAGGTAGGTATATGATGCTTCCCTGCCGAATTTGGGTATGGTCGCGTCTTGTACTGTTAGCTCCAGCTGCGTCGTGCGATCCCTGGCGGCCCAACCGGCACCTGAACGCTGGCCGTCTATCGTTGCGCACTTCTGGGGCTTGACCTGCATGCCGGCATAGTCCATGAACATCTCCGTTTTCTCCATCATATTGCGGATATCCTCTTCTTTGTAGGCTGTGGCACACACGTCGTCCATGTAGGCCTGACATGGGATGGGTAATGTGTCTACTGCAAACGGCTGTTCCATCCAACGTAGCCAGGGATCTAGAGCTTGAATAAAGGCGATTGCTGACCATGGGCAGCCCTGGATTATACCGCGATGCCTGACGATCTTCTGAGTCAAGCCACTCTTTGTCTGTATCTGGAAGGTGGAATTGTCGTACACGTCATACACACACACACACACATACACACACGCACACACCCATAGTGACTAGGAGCAAACATTATTGACTAGGATATGTTCCAAATATCACTTAAACATTGCATCAGGGGAAAAACATATCTCACAATGAACACATTTGTATAGATCATGAACACTCCTTCTTGCAATCTTACACCCGATATATTCATAACATGAATGGAATTGGGCACAAAACTCTTTCTTCCTCTCACAATGGACATTTTGGGCGTTCGATGTCTGCGCCCTGACGGCATGAGTTCATAGTGTGTAGCCAGAATATGGCTCGGGTCACTCGCAATCTTATATGCCTTTCGCTCAAACTGACGTTTGTACAGCACACACAATTCATCCTGCCTTTCACCCGTCACTTTCGCACAGACGTGTACAATCCTATTCAATACGTTCTTGTTTTTCTCACTAAATATATAGTTTATAGTTACGGAAAGAGGGGGAACTTCCATTATGTCCTATACAAAAATCGAGACGCTCTCACGGATTATTTCCCTTTGCTCGGGCTGGCTATATTTCATCATCTGCTATATGAATGATCTGTGCGTGGTAACTTATTGAGCCTATGCCATTGCAAAGGAACATTTTTATGGCAACGTTTGCAAAAACCAAACTTTTAACCATCATTATTATTAACATTCCGCTACTGCTGTCTTTGTTTTTTGTTTTTGTTTATGTTTACTTATTGACATTTATTAGGTGCTTTTATGCTGCTTATGTGTGTATGTCATAGGTTCGTTTTCTGCCCTGGAATTTATTATTTTTTAATCAACGACAGATATTTTAAAATTAAAATATGCATAACAGACTGTTTCATTTATCCGAAACTGTGTAAATCCGTAATCGTAAGAGAGAGAGAGAGAGAGAGAGAGAGAGAGAGAGAGAGAGAGAGAGAGAGGGGGGGGGGGGGGGTTGGGGGGAAGAGAGAGCTCTGTCATTCAATGAATTAATCACAATAAAGCACAATAACAAAATGTTTCACTAATAGTGTGAATTTAATTTATATTAGGTGTCCCCCTACCCCCCCCCCAACCCTCTCACCTCCCACATCACTGGCTTAATAACATCAGTCACTTCATGGAAAATTATTAATTAATCAGACAGAACAATCAGAACCTAGACTACAACATTCCACGCAATATAGATCTAATGCGCAAAAATTCACAGATCAGAAGAAGGACTGAGTTTCTACATTACATTTTTTTCCCGTTTACACTCAAACGAAAAGGGATTACAACAGATCAAGGACCATTTTTGTGCCTAGGTAAGGGGTTATCTTGCACAGTATTTGATCACGAGGAGAAAACAGACTTAGTCTAATTTAACTTGTTAACATAAGCAGTTTGACGAAGCCAAACTGCCAATCTGACATCTACTTTTGAAATATAAGCACAAATATAGTCAAACAACCTAGCAATAACGTAAACAGTGAGCGACCTGTTCAACGTAAATTGTCAGCAAGCAAACTGTTTTGGATTTAGCACATAGGTATAACATGAATCATTCAAGCCGCTCTCCGATTGTTTTAACACTAACAGCACTGCAGTTTAGTTTAGGCCTACATAAACTCAAAAAAATGAAGTTTTTCAATTGCAATTTACCTTTCTTTGTCTCTTGGAAATTTGAAAAGGACTTGCCAACACAACTTTTCTTGTATCTGGCATTATGGCAGACTTCCGGTTTCTATCATGGAAACAACCGACAAAAAGTAGCAGCCAACATTTATCTGGTTACTGAAGGATCAGGGGAGTTGCGACGATGACAGCAAGAAAGGGAGTAAGAAGAAGGAAGCGGACAAACAAGGTGGATGAGGAGGTGGTGATGGAAGAACAGGATCAGCAGAACGAGGAGGTGGGCCTGGCAGCAGTGACAGCAGAGACAGGAGTCAACACTGATGGAGTGGACTGCATGAGCTGCCAGTGCCAAGCTACTGTACGTGAGCTGATACTATTAGTTCAAACCATGCATGAAGAGCTTGCAGCATTACACTCGACGGTGCTTGATCAGGCTAAATTGATCAAGGCCATGCATGCGCAGCGTGTAACGATGCAGGATCAAGCAGAAAACGAACAGCAGACGACGCGTTTGAGATTACCAGCAGCTCATGCTTCGTACGCGGCCGCAGCGAAATCTGAACAGTCGACTTTACTCAGTTGTCGACCTAAATCCGCGCAGTCCATAATATCTAATCCTACAAAATCCAATGGTGTTGTTGATACCTGTAAAGAAAAGAAAAAAGAAAGAAAGGATTCCAAAAATGACGTCAACAACACCAAGCTGGCAAAAGACGTCATTACAACGACAAATGACGTAAGACGCAAGACAGGAAGTAAACAGGCCTTCGACAACGTGGTTGCAGTCGTGCATGACTCTGTTCTGAACGGAGTGCAGGCAAATCGACTCGTCCAATCTTATGGCTTTGAGGTCCTCAAAACCCGAGCGTCGACAACCACAGAAGTTCTTGGGGCATTGGAACAACTTACCGAAGATGTCAAAAAGCAAAATCTGAAGGCAGTCCTCGTCCATGTGGGTGTGAACGATCTGAAGAACGAAGACCCTAAAACTGCCAGCAAAATGTTTGTGGACACCATCAAGAATGTGGCCTTATTACATCCCCAGGCCAAGATTGTAGTAAGTAAAGTAGCGGCTGTTAAAGACAAGGTTCTTCGATCCAAGAGAGATATTTTCAACGCGTTAAATTTCTCTGAGTTGATGGATGAACCCAACGTTACTTTCGTCAATCATGACAACATGTCCACATACGTCCTCAGAGACATTATTCACCCAAACAGAAAGGGTTCCAGTATCCTTGCAGGAAATATTGGTCGAGTCCTCCATAATCTTTTATGGAATAAACCAAGCCGTAAGAGACTTGCTCGGCCCTACCGAACAAGTGACTGCTTCGGGTATTTTGATCTTCGAGGCAGGTGGCACCCAGATCCTAATCCAGTATTTCCAGTGAAGTGGTATTGACTGACCAACGGTTACCAGAAATTTGTATGCTGTGAATTATAATCCATGTAAAATTAATCATCTTTGAAGTGACTACTACACTTTTTTCATGACTGAGACTGTTGTTTAACAACATTAACATTAGTATCAATTTCCAATCTTGTGTTTTTGAATTGTTAACGTTCGTGTTATGAAAAGAGAACGGCTTTCAATTTTTCAGTGGAACTGCCGGTCTATTTCTGCTAATATACAATACTTACATAATTATTTATCAACGAACGATCATCATGTACTAACATTACAATCTTTAAATGTCAGCAACAAAAAGTTACCCAAGCTTCAAGGATTTTATTATCCCCCAGTGACCAATTTTGGTAGGAACAAGATTCAAGCTGCTATTTATATCAGGAATGACTTAGATTATATTGTGAATACTTCTCCAGTTTTTAAAGATGTGAATGACGTTTATACAGCTTCTATAAAACTTAAGATCAATACAGATTTGTGTTTAAATATTATATCGGTGTATTATCCAAGAGGACCAAGTAATAATAACTCTGACTGGATTCTGGATATTAATGACACTGAATATTGGATAATTAACGGTGATTTTAATTCACATTCGCCACTATGGGATAAAGATTGTATACATACAACAAATAGGACTTTTGTTGAAACTATTCTAAACTCCGATCTAATTTTGCTAAATGATGGACAAGCCACACGTATACCTGACGTTTCATCTCATCGACCTTCAGCTATTGACTTGACGCTTGTTTCATCTACTTTAGCCATTGACTGTGAGTGGGATATTCAGACGGATCCTCTGGGCAGCGATCATTTGCCCATTGTTACAACTATGAATAACACTATTGACACTCAAACAGATGTGGATGTCATTCCAAAGTACATTTATAAGCGTGCGAACTGGGACTTATTTCAAAGTTTGTTAATGTCTTATGATACAGAATTTGTGCATGATGATGATATAAATAATATTTATTCACATTTTATTAAACAAATTCATTTAGCTGCTAGTAATTCTATTCCTCAAAAAACGATCAGCTAAGATAAAAAAACCGCAATGGAAATATATGGTGGAATGAAGTTTGTGAAGCAGCAGTAAAACAGAAAAAATATGCTTATAAAAATTGGTTAAAAACAAGGTCAGATCAAAATTTTAATGATATGAAAAAAGCGAAAATAACATGTAACAAAATAATAGCTGCTGAAAAAAGGCAGTTTTGGTCAACTTTTTGTTTCAACGAAATATCTAGTTCACAAGATTCTTTAAAGACTTGGAAAAAGGTTGCTGAAATGAGAAATGGATTTAAGTTACCGCAATGTCCTATTAAATTAGTTAATAATAATTTTCCTTCTCCCAAGGAGAAAGCAGAAGAATTTGTAAACGTTTTTTCAAATGAAAGTAATTCTACAAGTCTGTTTGATAATATTTTAAATAATAGAAAAATTCAAGAATGCACGAAACAATATGAAGATCCTAATCCAGACAATTCTTTTTTTATTAATTCAAATATATCTCTAGCAGAACTTAAAGATGCTTTATTTTCCCTAGGTTCAAAAAAGTCTGCTGTAGGACTTGACGGCATGTCATATACGTTATTAAATCATCTTCCTGATCAGTGGATTCGTATTCTGCTTATTATTATTCAAACATGTTGGAAAAGAGGAGTTTTGCCTGATATATGGAAGTCTTCTCTAGTTATACCCATTTTAAAGGCTGGTAAGCCTAGAGATAAAACATCAAGTTACAGACCTATATCCTTAACATCTCATGTAAGTAAATTAATGGAGAAGGTTATATTAGAAAGATTGACATATTTTTGTTGTAAACATAATGTCATCCCAAATAACCAAGCAGGATTTCAAAAAGGCAGATCGACAGTAGATCATTTAGTTAAATTAAGCACTCACATTAAGAGACAATTTGCAAAAAGGAAAAGTATTTTGGCTACTTTTTTTGACATTAAAAAAGCGTAAAACAGAGTCTGGCACGCTCGGCTATTGTATAAATTGAAACAGATAGGATTGTCTGGATATATTTATAATTACATTAGAACCTTTCTTAAAGGACGTAAAATGAGTGTGAAAGTTGGAAATTCATATTCTACTCATCGCACTATAGATATGGGAATTCCACAAGGTTCAATAATTTCACCTCTTCTCTTTAATATATTTATTTATTATTTACCAAGAGTTGTAAGCAAACGAGTTTCTATGGTTCAATACGCTGATGATATTGCCATTTGGATGAATGTATCTTTAAGACGAAAAACGTCTCTATATGATTTTATTTAATAATGGTCATGATCCCAGACAAATGCCTAAAGTGTACATCGAAAATGAGGAATTAAAATATGTCAAAGAAGTTAAATTTCTAGGTGTATATTTTACACCTAAATTACATTGGAAAAAACATATTGAATATGTAATTCAAAAAGCTGTAAAAAGTTATAATTTATTAAAAATTATTAGCAAGCAGCCTTGGGGACAGGACCCTAAAACTTTAGTACATTTAGCATGTGCACTCGTTAGATCTAAATTAACATATGGCCAAGAGGCTTATTTCTCTGCCCCTACATGCTATATTAAAAAGTTACAGAGTTTAGATAGTAAGGCTATAAAATTGGCTCTTGGAATTCCTATACACACTAACACAATACGTGCTTATGAAACAGCGGGAGTTATGCCTTTAGACGTTTGGAGAAAATTATCGTGTGCAAAATATGTTATAAGAGCAACTGCAGTAGATAACAGTACGAATGAGGAACTATATTTCAAATCAGATATATCTTATCCTAAACATTCACAAAAAATTAAATGTTTTGAAACAATAGCAACTTACACAAATGACATAGTTCCAAAACATTTTGAAAATAAAAATTTTGTATGTAACAAGAAGGTAGTGTCTCCAATACCTGTATGGGAACTTGAAAAAGCTAAATATGACATTAATTTTACAAATGAAATGAAGAATAATAACTCAGATTTAATGATAATTGATGTTCGTTATCATTTATATGATAATTATTCGACACAACTTCAGATATACACTGACGGATCGGTCCTTCAAAATGGTAGTGCTGGAGCAGGTTTTGTTATTCCTGAATTTAAAATTACAGAATCATTTTATTTAGGAAAAGGATATTCAATTTTCACTGCAGAATTGATAGCAATACTTATGGCTTTAAATAGAATAATAAATATACCATTAACGTTCTATAGTATAGTTATATGTGTAGACTCAAAATCAGTTTTAGAGGCATTAAATTCTAATAACAGCACAGACAGAAAAGAAATAGTTTTTGAAATTAAGTACTTGATTCATAGTATTATAACTAATGGTACACATGTTAACTTTTGTTGGGTTCCTTCTCATTGTGGTTTTCTCTTTAATGACTGGGCTGATCGAGCTGCAAAACATGGTGCTGAAAACAATAATGTAGTAAAGTTAAATATATCATTGTCAGTTAAAGAGATGCAAGCTATAACTGAAAATGAAGTTAAAAAGAAATGTCATTTTAATCTCTTATTTGAGCAACATAATGGAATCCCCAGGTCTATAGTGACGATGGCTTATAGAATATATCTAAATTCTATAAGAACTAAATATTGTAAAAATATCAAATGTGTATGTAATGAAATGTTTTCTTTGAAACATGTTTTATTTCAATGTAATCAATTGCGTGATAGTCTACCTAACAATATGTCAGCTTTGGACAATATTAGTTTTGATGTTTGCATTAGTCTAGCGAAAACGTTTATTGGTTCTCCAATTGGTCAGTACCTATGATAACTTGATGTTGAACTACAATTCATAACTTTTTTTTTTTTTTTTTTTTTGTGTCTTATCATTTTGGTGAAAAAGACATTAAAATCAAACAAGCATTATGGCAATTGATGGCTGTGCAAAAGTCACCGCCCTGTTTCACTCGGTCGCCTTTTGACTTTCTGCCACGAGCCATTTTCAGCATGCTGACAAGGGCGCATAACTCGTACCTTTCGTCTCGCGGTTATGTACCAAGTTCCCCCTCTTTTTATCATTAAGCTCTTTGGTAAGACGAACAAACTGACATCGGCCATGTTTTTTTCGCGAATTACATTACATTACATGGTTATTGCTTTAGGTCTAGCGGACTCCACCGAGCCAAATCAGGACCAGAGAGACGTTAACTTAAAATATTATAAAATGTTTCAAATCTTAAAAAACAAGCCTGTTACTCTTAAATATTCAAACAAACTTTCACATGACACCTCTTTAAAAGTCTTCTTTAAGACTGATGTAATAAAAATATGTTCTCTTTCTTCAATCAAATCACTAAATTCAGTCCTAGCAATAACATCCAAACTAAACAAAGCATGTCGATATGATTTATATGCGATAAAACAAACCAACATCATGTAAAAATTGAAACAGACGCTGACCATTACATACTTTAAAAATCTCTTTGAAAGGTATTGAACCAAAATATGTTTCTCTTTCCTCAATCAGATCAGAACACTCAAACATGAAATGGCGAACGGAAAAGGATTGATCACATGCAAAGCACCATGGTGGTTCTTCTCCTTTTAAAAGGAAACTGTGGGTGACATAAGTATGCCCAATATGAAGGCGAGACAAAACTGTTTCTTCTTTGCGAGTGGATGCAAAGTTAGGCAAAGAATCTGACAAATCGGGAAGAATTTGAAATAATTTGTTGTTGATATTAGTAGACGAGTCAGTCTGCCACATTCGTTTACAATAAGATCCAGTCATACAACGTAGGTCAGAATAGGGCACAAACTTGAAAATCTCTGGAGGGAAATCGAGATGCAGAGCATCTTTAGCCGCTTTGTCCACTGCAATGTTGCCGCGGATGCCCATGTGACCAGGGACCCACATAAAAACTATCTTTTTACCCTCAGAAACAAGTTGTGTATAGAGGTCATGGATCTCTGCCAGGAAAGGGTGTGATACCTTTCTCGTGGAAAGAGCCTGGAGTGCTGACAGTGAATCGGACATGATTAAAAACGAGGTTCTTTTGGATTGATAAACTTGTTTCAGAGCGAGATGAATTGCCTTGAGCTCAGCTGTATAAACAGAACAAAAATCAGGTAAACGCTGTTGCAAAGGCTGGTTTAAGTGTCTCCCAGAGACCGACGCAGCAGCAACTGAATCTCCTTTCTTTGACCCGTCTGTAAAAAGTTTTTCATATCCTGGGTATAAGGCACACTGTTCAAAATAAAGTTGGTTATATACGGTTTCAGATGTATTGTTTTTGAGGAAAGCGGACAACTGCCAATTAATGTTTGGGGTACATAATTTCCATGGGGGAACTTCAGTCCGAAGTTCATCGTCGTTGATGGAAGCAACATCAATGCCTGCTTTTTCCAAATGAGCTTGCATTCTGATGCCAAACGGAGGAATTGTGTTAGGTTTGGCTTTCGCGAATTTCCGGAGCTCTTGACAATATACGCCGATCGTAGCAGGGATGTGTCTTTTATGGGGGATTTCAATCTCCATGTAGATAATCAGGCTAATTCTCAGGTTCGCCGTTTCATGACTATGCTCAGCGACCATGGTTTTTCACAGCTTGTAAATGTACCAACCCAGCGTTCTGGTCACACTTTAGACTTGGTTGTGGTGAGCAGTGACGACAGTCTCTGGTCTTTAGAGGTTGTGGACGACAGTACCTACCACTCCCGTTTATCCGACCACTACCTCATCGCCTGCAGGCTCGCTCTCTCTAGGCCACCTCCTCCGACGCGGCTGGTGACGTCACGGAACCTCCGCGCAGTTGACCCGGCCGCTGTCCAAGCTGACGTGCAGGCGCTGGCCTGGTCGGCCAGTGAGCAGCAGGCAGACCTTGATGTTGACGGTCTCGTCACTGTCTACAACGATGGCCTTCGCCGGATCCTCGACCGCCTGGCGCCCTCTGTTACCAGGCGGGTGAGAGATCGCCCCTCCGCGCCCTGGATGTCCACCGAGGTCCGCGAGGCTCGTCGGGGGCGGAGGCGGGCAGAGCGACGCTGGCGGAAAACTCGCCTCACAGTGCACAAAGAGATCTTTATCAAAGAAAGACACAGTGTTAAGTTGTGCGTGTCGGCGGCGAAGAGACGCTACTATAGTGATAGAATAGCTTCTGCAGCGTCTTCAAACAAGGAGCTATTTGCGGTTACCGGTGAACTGTTAGGCCAGAAAAAGTGCCGTGTTCTCCCCTCTTTTATTCCTCGTTCGGAATTTCCACAAGCTTTTTGTAACTTTTCCACAGACAAGATTCGCGGTATTCGAGACAAACTTGATGCGCGCCCATGTGACGCTCCATCTTTTGAAGTGTATGATGGACCTGCGTTGTCATCCTTTCAGCCTGTTTCGGAGAGTGACATTCATGCCTTGATTGCGCAGTCTCCTACAAAGTCTTGTATGCTTGACCCATTGCCAACCCCTCTTGTGAAACATAACCTTGCTGATCTTGTGCCTTTGATTTCTGCAATTGTAAATGCTTCTCTTACTACAGGTACTGTTCCAAAGCAGTTTAAACAGGCAGTTGTGACACCGTTATTGAAAACAACTGGACTTGACAGCGATGTACTAAACAATTATAGACCTGTATCTAATGTTCCATTTATTTCCAAGATCCTGGAGAAGGTTGTGTTAAAACAGTTACAAGATCATCTATCTCAAAATGGTCGTCTGGAAGCCTACAAGTCAGCATACAAGAAGAATCATAGTTGTGAGACTGCTGTTCTCAGTGTCCTTGATTGTTTACTTAGACAGGCTGACGAGAAGCGTGTTTCTCTTGTAGCATTGTTAGATCTGAGTGCTGCGTTCGACACGCTGGATCACCACATACTTCTAGAGAGATTGCGCACTACATTTGGTTTAAGAGGGACTGTTCTTGAGTGGTTTTCCTCGTACCTCACTGATCGTTACCAGTCTGTTGTCATTGATTGCAATACCTCTACTCCTAGTCCCCTGTTATGCGGAGTCCCCCAAGGTTCTGTGCTCGGTCCTGTTTTGTTTTTGTTGTACTCCCAACCACTATCTAATGTAATCATAGCCTGCAACTGCGTGTTCCACAAATACGCAGATGATACAGAACTGTCAAAGAGTGGTCAGGCAGATGACTTCCCTTCTGTTGTGTCTGAAGTAGAAACATGTATTGACAGTGTCCAGGTTTGGATGAATAGCAACAGATTGATGCTTAACCCTGACAAGACCGAGGTTATACCTGTAGGCTCATCTTCCCGTCTTAAACTGGTCGGCAGCGATTCTGCAAACATCGGCGGCAGCACCATCCCATTTAGAAATATTGTTCGTTATTTGGGTGTCAAGCTAGATAGTTCCTTGTCCATGCATGACCACATCAGTACCATCTGTCGTGTGTCCTTTCTTGAGCTTCGGCGTATTGCGTCCTTGAGGCAGTTTCTTTCGAGGGATGCATGCACACAGTTGGTCAGCGCTTTTGTGACATCCAGACTTGATTATTGTAATTCAGTTCTAGCTTGTCTCCCCCATTGATGAAGTTAGCCGACTGCAGCGTGTACAGAACTGTGCTGCTCGGCTTGTGCTTAAAAAACGGAAACGTGATCATGTCACGGTCACGCCTCTCTTAATGCAGCTCCACTGGCTACCTGTAAATTTCCGCATTGAATACAAAATTGCTGTCCTAGCGTTCCGTCACTTCGACCAGTCACTTCCACCATATCTGTCTGAGGTACTCACTACAACCCGTTCTTTGCGCTCATCAAATAAAAAAACTGTTGAAAACGCCCAAGCGTCTGCTTAAGACAGTTGGCGACCGGTCTTTGAGTTTTCAAGCACCCAAGGTTTGGAATGCGCTGCCTGCCGGTTTAAGACATTGTACAGACCTTGTTTCCTTTAAGAGCTGCTTAAAAACGCACTTGTTCCGCAAGGCGTTTTCTGTGTAAATAGTATGAACAGTAATACTTTCTCAATGATGCTGTACATGATGTAGTGCGAATGTTGTGATGATGCGTACGAATGATGTGTGTAAGCGCATTGAGTTGTTATTCTAATGAAAAATGCGTTGTATAAATGCAATTTATTATTATTATTATTATTATTATTATTATTATTATTATTATTATTATTATTATTATTATTACTATTATTATTAAATCAACCTTTTGGTTGATCCGGAAGATTTGATGGAGGACAGAGCAAAAATTATAGGCGAGAAACTGTCCGTTTGCAAGGAATGTCCGCCTAACGTTAGGCAACTCTGGGCGCAACATGCGGGCATGTCGGCCAAAGTTATTTCCCCTCGTATTTTCGAGCATGGTCTATTCAAACGAAACGGGCAAGTCTACCCAACGCCAGCCTTTCCTGTATACTAGTTTCAGCTGATTAATGATTCATTTATTATTATTATTACCAAAGAGCTTATTACGGAAAGAGGGAGAACTTCCATTATGTCCTATACAAAAATGCGAGACGCTCTCACGGATTATTTCCCTTTGCTCGGGCTGGCTATATTTCATCATCTGCTATATGAATGATCTGTGCGTGGTAACTTATTGAGCCTATGCCATTGCAAAAGAACATTTTTATGGCAACGTTTGCAAAAACAAACTTTTAACCATCATTATTATTAACATTCCGCTACTGCTGTCTTTTTTTTTTGTTTAAGTTTACTTATTGACATTTATTAGGTGCTTTTATGCTGCTTATGTGTGTATGTCATAGGTTCGTTTTCTGCCCTGAAATTTATTATTTTTTAATCAACGACAGATTTTTTTTTTAATGTAATGATTATTTTATTTGGTACAAATATTGTGCAGCGTATAACTGTAAATCTTAACAGCATCAGACATGTTAATTTCCTAAAGTTGTACATAATATGTGTAAGTGTTCAGTGTATATGACAAGTAGGCCTACATCTGTCAATGTTAAGTTTTAAGTTGTTTTTTTTTTGTTTGTTTTTTTTCAACGATCCATTCGATTTAATTATTTCAACAACAAAAGGTGTGCTAAACAGTAATGAATTCAAACAGTTTTCACTTAAAATAATACTGCCGTTCGAAAGTTAACTCTTTAAGCAAAACAGCATCCAGTAAAGTAGCTTCACTTAATAATCAACAACAGATATTTTAAAATTAAAATATGCATGACAGACTGTTTCATTTATCCGAAACTGTGTAAATCCGTAATCGTGAGAGAGAGAGAGAGAGAGAGGGAGAGAGAGAGAGAGGGGGGGGGGGGTTGGGTGAAGAGAGAGCTCTGTCATTCAATCAATTAATCACAATAAAGCACAATAACAAAATGTTTCACTAATAGTGTGAATTTAATTTATATCAGGTGTCCCCCTACCCCCCAACCCTCTCACCTCCCACATCACTGGCTTAATAACATCAGTCACTTCATGGAAAATTATTAATTAATCAGACAGAACAATCAGAACCTAGACTACAACATTCCACGCAATATGGATCTAATGCGCAGAAATTCACAGATCAGAACAAGGACTGAGTTTCTACATTACTTTTTTTTTCACCGTTTACACTCAAACGAAAAGGGATTACAACAGATCAAGGACCATTTTTGTGCCTAGGTAAGGGGTTATCTTGCACAGTATTTGATCACGAGGAGAAAACAGACTTAGTCTAATTTAACTTGTTAACATAAGCAGTTTGACGAAGCCAAACTGCCAATCTGACAACATCTACGTTTGAAATGTAAGCACAAATATAATAGTCAAACAACCTAGAAACAACGTAAACAGTGAGCGACCTTTTGAACGTAAACTGTCAGCAAGCAAACAGTTTTTGTTTTAGCACATAGAATAGATATAACATGAATCACTGAAGCCTCTCCCCGATTGTTTTAACAACACTGCAGCGGTCTTGGTTTAGGCCTATATAAACACACAAAAAAGAAGTTTTTCGATTGCAATTTACCTTTCTTTGTCTCTTGGAAACTTGAAAAAGAACTTGCCATCACAATTTTCTTGTATCTGGCATTACGGCAATTGATGGCTGTGCAAAAGTCACCGCCCTGTTTTACTCCGTCGCCTTTTGTCTTTCTGCCACGAGCCATTTTTAGCATGTCGACAAGGGAGCGTAACTCGTATCTTCCGTCTCGCGGTTCTGTTCCAAGTTCCCTCTCTTTCTATAATACGCTCTTTGTTATTACTAAGAATTTACTATGAATTCGAATATTGAATAGTACTAATGTTTCTTATACACTCCTTATATTCATTGGAATGAGAGTATAAACCGAGGTCTAGTACGGGCACGCACGCATTCCATCGCACGGACTTTTAAAGATCCTGACGCTCATGCCATAGTCGGGTGAGTGCCGGCGACACAAATACACCCATCGAGCGCTATGTCCTTACTTCCCCATGCCCGGTGACCCAGGATTGTGCTCAGTTGTCTGGGCGTCATACTATGCGCCGAAAGGCTGCAAGTGGGCGCCTCGCGCGGCTTGAGTTAGATCCTCTATCGGCCAGCGCTTTGAGATGTTCTTGAGCTTGAATAATTAAATAATCTATAAATAAATAATCGTAACTTGTTTGGTCATGATAATTATTGTCCTCATAATGAGCGTGCTTTGCAGGTCTAAGCTTGTACCGTGAGCGCCTCGGATCGGGCGGCTTGAGTTAGATCTTGTATCGGGCCAGCGCTTTGAGCAGCTCTTGAGCTTGAAAAGCGCTATATAAATATATAAATAAGAAATAAACAAAATAAATTAAATAATTGAAAATGTTTCCAGTTAAAGAAAGCTGTTTCTACTTTGAGTTTCGTTTTGTTTTGTTTCCTTTGCGATCCTAGGGCCGACGTCTTTCAGCATCTTGTGAAGATTTGATGTCGTCTAGTAGGATATTAACAGCAGACACCATGAGGCTACAGCTACCGCGACTGGCAAAACTGTTCAAGGTAACGGTGTCGATAGGGCTGTGTGGGACCTTGCTGTTGCTGATTGCCGATCAGCTTCAGGGAGATGCGTTGCTGTTTGGCACCCCACAACTTCACATTGTAAGAGACAGACAAAGCAACACTAATACAGTCCTGGCATCGATTGACACCGCCGCCACGCCTTCCGCTGTGCTAAGTCGAGAGGATGGCGATGACGCAGACGTGGATGGTGGCGACGTCATTCCCAAGGCCTTCGTCATCACACCAACGTACGCGAGATTGACGCAAAAGGCGGACCTGCTGCGGATGTGTTACACGTTGGCTCAAGTGCGCAACCTCCACTGGATCGTGGTGGAGGACAGTCACAACACGACCCAGCTGGTGACCGATTTGCTAACTTTCCACTGCAATTTTGACAACATTCGCTTCACGCAGTTAGCCATCAAGAACACCACCAAAACCAAGCACAGGGGATTGGTCCAAAGGAACCTGGCTTTGCAGTGGATCCGCCAACACGTCACTCCTGGTCCTCACGCCGGCGGCATCTACTTCGGCGATGACGACAATGCCTACGATATCAGATTGTTCGAGGCAGTGCGCCACAGTGTGGGCGTCAGTGTTTGGCTGGTGGGATTTTCCGGAGGAGCCGCGGTAGAAGGCCCCGTTTGCGCTAACGGCACGGTGAGGACGTTGTTTTCTTCCCCTGATTATTTTATGTTCTCCTTTTTCTTTCTTTTTATTTATTTATTTATTTATTTATTTATTTATTTATTTATTTATTTATTTATTTATTTAATATCCTATCCTATCCCATAACTCGAAGGTCGTAGGGGCACCACAGATGATCGTTTAACCAGCATACTCCATCGTTTTCGGTCCTCAGCAACCCTGATGGCTTCACTCAGTGTCAAGCCAGTCCATTCTCGAATGTTGTCCTCCCATCTCTTTTTCTGTCTCCCTCTTCTTCTGCCTCCTTGCACTGTGCCTTGCAAGATGGTCTTTGCAAGGCCTGATGCTCTGGTGATGCGGTCATACCATCGGAGTTTCAGTTTCTTCACCACTGTGAGCATGTCATCGTGTTGTTCAAAGGCTTGTGTGATAGTCTGTCGGATTTCGTTGTTGATGTGCTGGGAAATGCCCAGAAGTCTTCTGTAACACCTCATCTCCATGCTTTATATTCTTCGTTGTAGATCTGCTGTGAAGGTCCATGTTTCGCAAGCATATAGGAAGATGGAGATGACAAGGGGGCGCAGCAGTCTTACCTTGGAATGTAGACTGATGGTCCTGTCTTTCCAAATGGGCTTCAACCTTGCGAGGGCAGCAGTTGTTTATGCGATGCTGAAGAGGACTTCCTGTCGGGACCCACTGTCTGATACAATGGTTCCTAAATATTTGAAGCTGTGGACTGTGTTGAGGGATTGGCCTTGGGGTTTGATGTCCGTGTTGACATTGGTGTTGTTGTTCATCATTTGGGTCTCCTCTTCACTTAGTCCCATTCCATAGGCTCTGGAGGTGGTGTCAAGCCTTTGTACCAGCTGTTCAAGTTCTTGCTCCTCTCCAGCCAATCCATCAATGTTATCTGGAAAACGAAGGTTGGAGATTGCACTACCCCCTATGCTGACTGTACCTTCGTGATCTCAAAGGGCATCTGACATGATGCGCTCTAGGAAGATGTTGAAGAGTGCTGGAGAGAGTAGGCATCCTTGACGCACACTGATTGTTGTTCTGAACCAGTTTTCGTTGGCGCTGTTATAGAGGACTGCACTGGTTGCCTTGTCATACAGGCTTTTGATGATTTCAATAATTTTAGGGCTGATGTTGTACACTCTCATGGTTGCCCACGGAGCTGCATGGCAGACTCGGTCAAACGCCATCTTGAAGTCTACGAACACATGATATAAATTTCATTGGTGCTGTAGGTATTTCTCGCAGATTATTTTGAGGTTGAAAATCTGTTCAGTGGCACTTCGTCCTGCCCTGAATCCTGCTTGTTCTTCAGCTATGATTTGTTCAGCTTGGGATTTCAACCTGTTGAGTATTATTTTCAGGAAGACCTTTCTGGGATGGCTGATCAGGCTGATGGTGCGGTAATTTTCACACTCCTGAATGTTACCCTTTTTGGGAAGAGTGATGACAAGCGACTGGGCCCATGGTGTAGGCCACTCCCCACTCTGCCAGATCTTGTTACAGATAATGGTGAGTGCGTCAATCATCGCTTCTCCTCCGGCTTGAAGCGGTTCCGCGGGTATGTTGTCCACTCCCGCTGACTTCCCTTTCTTCAGCGATTGCACTGCTGCCTCAACTTCTTCTCGGAGAATTGGGAGGCTTTCTTCTTCTTCTCTGTTCTCTGGACATGCTAGAACTGACGGGTCTTTGTTTGGTGTGTGGTTGTAAAGGTCAGAGCAGTACTCTGTCCATCTGCCCAAGATTTCTTGTTCTTATGTAAGGCGTATGCCAGATTTGCTTTGGATCGTGGAGTCCTTTGGCTGTTTAACACTTGTCAGCCGCTTCACAGTCTGGTAGGCCTTCTTGCTGTAGTTCTTGTTCAGACTGTTCTCTATTTCCTGGCATTGACAACGTCTCGTTGCAAACACATTTAATATTTGTGCAATACTTAGTTTTTATATCATTTAAATATATTCTATACGCCATTGACACTACAGATCTAGAAATTCCACAGTGTTTTTCATACTGATTACATTTAGAGTGTTTCTTTATTTCTTTTTCAATTAGATTATTAACCTCTATAAGAGAGTGAAATATGTAAAGATATTGCATTAGTATTCGCAGCCCCGTTTTTGACAGCTCGATCAGCCCACTCATTGGAAAGAAAACCACAATGTGAAGTAATCCAACAAAATTTACTTGTGTACCATTAATCATAAGATTATGAACCAAGGTTTTGATTTCTAATATAATCTCTTTTCTTTCCTTATTATTATTTGAGTTCAATGCCTCTAACACAGATTTGGAATCAACACATATTACAATACTAAATAAAGTTAAGGGAATACTAGAAATTTTAATCATAGCCATTAGTACTGCAATCAGTTCTGCAGTGAAAATCGAAAATCCTTTTCCTAAATAGTATGATTGTGTAAATTTAAAATCGGGAATAACAAAAGCTGCATGCACCACTATCACCATTTTCTAGGACAGAGCCATCAGTATATATTTTTAATTGACGCTGAGAATTTTTTATTTAATTGATAGCAAAAATCGGATATCACTAACATGGTATTATGATTCTTCTTTTTTGCAGTGATATAAATATTATAATTCGCTTTCTCAAGTTCCCATAGAAAGAACAGTAGAAACTATTTTCTTAATATTCATAAAATCCGTATTTTCAATGTATCTCTGTACTAATTCTTTAGTATATGCAGCTATAGTTTGAAAATATTTAATTTTTTGCGATTGCTTTGGAAATTGGATGTCCGATTTTAATTGCAACTCCTCATTGGTACTATTATCTACTGCACAGTGCTGCTGTTGCTCTAATAACGTATTTAGCACAAAGCAGTTTCCTCCAGTCATCTAAAGGGATAACTCCTGATGCTTCATATGCATATATTGTTTTTGTATGTATTGGAACACCAAGCGTCAATTTTATCGCTTTACTATCTAAACTCTGTAATTTTTTAATGTAGCATACAGGTCCAGGAAAATAAACTTCCTGTCCATATCATAATTTGGAACGAATAAGAGAACGTGCCAAATGCACTACGGTTTTGGAATCCTGACCTAAAGGATGTTTACTAATGATTTTAATAAAATTAAAACTTTTCACAGCTTTTTGCATTAAGTACTCAATATGTTTTTCCCAGTGTAATTTAGAGGTTATGTAAACACCTAAAAATGTTACTTCTTTGACATATTTGAGTTCCACATTTTCAACATAAAATTTTTGTAATTGTCTAGGTTCATGCCCATTATTAAATAAAATCATATTGGTCTTTTCTTTTTAGAGTTCCAGTCCATTAATATTCATATAACTTGAAATATTATTTATTTTCATTTGATATAATTTAGTTATGTGTTTTATTTAATAGATAGACGTCTTTTTCTTCAAAGATGCGTTCATCCATATAGCAATATTATCTGCATATTGAACAAGAGAACTCTTTTACTTACAACCTTAGGTAAATCATAAATTAAAATATTAAAAATACTCGGAGATACTATAGAACCTCGTGGAATTCCCATATCTGTTGTGGGATGAAAAGAATATGAATTACCAACTGTCATGCTTATATTTTGCCCTGTAAGAAACGTTCTAATATAATTGTATACACAGCCAGACAACCCCATTTGTTTCAACTTATATAACAATCTCGCATGCCATACTTTATCATAAGCTTTGCATACATCAAAAAACGTGGCTAATGTACATTTTCTCCTTGCAAATTGTCTTTTAACGTGGGTAGTTAATTTTACTAGATGATCTACTGTAGATCGGGCTTTCTGAAAACCTACCTGATTTACAGGAATTATATGCTGTTTAGTACAATAGTATGTTAGTCTCTCTAGTATGATCTTTTCCATTAACTTACATATACAAACATGTGATGTTAAGGAAATGGGTCTATAACTAGATGCTACTGCTCTAGATTTACCTGCTTTTAAAATTGGTATTACTAAAGAAGACTTCCATAAATCTCGAAATACGCCTCTTATCCAATTTTTGTATAATAGCATGTAGAATATGTGTCCACTTATCAGGAAGATTATTCAATAAAATATAAGACATGCCATCAAGACCTACAGCAGACGTTTTGTATGCTAAAACAGATAATGCATCTTTAAGTTCTTTAACAGGAATATTTGCATTAATAAACTTGTTGTCTGGAGCCGGAACTCCATATTCATTTAACTCCTCCATCATTTTCCTTTCATTTAGCGTATGTTGTGGTAAAGTATCAGAGTTACTAACGCTAGCTTTTGGTGATGGGAAATTATTATTATTTTATTTAATACGACATTGTGGTAACTGATATCCATTTTTCCCTTCCGCTACTTTCTTCCAAGTCTTTAAACAATCTTGAGGACTTTATATTTCATTAAGACAAAAATCTAACCAATACTTCTTCTTTTCAGAAGCACTAGTTTTGTTGCATGCTATCTTTGCTCTTTTCATTTCATCGAAAGACTGGTCTGATTTTGATTTTAACCAATGTTTATATGCACTCTTTTTTTGTTTTACCGCGGTTTCACATGCTTCATTCCACCATAAAATTATGTTTCCATTTCGTGATTTCTTTTTTGATGTTCTTTTTTTAGAAATAGATTTCTTTGCAGCAAGATGAATGCTGTTAATAGAGTGTATACATAATTAATATCATCATCCTCAATAAAATGTGTATCATAAGACAACAATGTATTTTTAAATTGAATTACTTATTTACTATCGATCGAAGCATGTACATAAATCTAGTAATAGCTAAGAGATGCTTCTAACCTAAATAAAGTTATATGGCGTAAGACAGTGCATAGTTCCGGTGACGAGTTTATTTCTGATTGGCTGTTATTGCGTCACGCTGGAATGTTCGAACATTCTCTCGATTATAGAAAGACTATATAGGTGATGCACTGTGTCTGAAAAGTGAGTGAGTGAAAAAAAAGTGAAAAAAAGAAGTAAAAAGCGATTGAGCGATCTTGTATGCAGTTTTTAATTTATGCTGAATAAAGTTGGAAAACGTCATACGACGACTCCTGCCTTGTTGCTGAGTGAACAAGTTGCGTGGATAAACGAGTCTGAGTTACACTTATCAAGATTCAAGCATCGAGGCTGAATCAACCATTGATAAAAATAACAACCGTGTAACAGGTGCATAAACTCCATCTGCATCTTTAGGAACCGGAGATGTGTTCATTACATACTCCATATCATTCCTGATGTAAATTGCGGACTGTACGTGTATTTTATTCCTATTAAAGTTAGTCACAGGCGGGTAGTAGAAGCCTTGAATCTTTGACAATTTTTGGCTGCTGACATTTTAAGAACTGTAATCCTAATATATGATAATCATTGTTGGACAAATATTCACGTAAGTATTGTATATTTGTGACAATAGATCGACAATTCCACTGAAGTATAGACAGTCTTTCTCCTTTCATTTATAGAAAGTTATTCAATTAATCAAAAAAGGAAAAGAAAAGAAAACAAATTAAATTTGAACATTTGATAATAAACAGTTTTATCAATGTCAAAATTCCTTCAGTAAAGGTAAAATATGTCACAATAGCAACACTTCTGGTAGCAGTAAATCAGCTAGTACCAATGAACTAGAAACATTGGCTTGGGAGATGGGTGCCACCTGCCTCTTAGGTCATAGTACCCGAGGCAGTCACTTGCCCGAGCATGTCTCATACGGACTGGTTTCTTCCACAGAAGACTATGGAGGTATCTGCCAATGTTTCCAGCTAAAATACTAGATCCTTTTCGGCTAGGGTGCACCTTGTCTCGGAGGATGTAGATTGGCATGTTGTCATGATTAACAGACGAAACACTTGGTTCATCCAGAAGGTCTGAGACTGTTAGAGCATTAAACACGTCTCTCTTGGAGCGAAGAATCGTATCATTTATTGCCGCAATCTTACTGACCGCAATTATTTTTGGCCCGAGGATGTTGAGTTGCCACGGTCTTTATGGTTTTTTACGAACTCCTTGCTGGCAGACTTTGGATCCGTGTTCTTGAGATCATTCACACCCA
Organism: Oncomelania hupensis; assembly: GCA_036898135.1. NCBI lineage: Eukaryota > Metazoa > Mollusca > Gastropoda > Littorinimorpha > Pomatiopsidae > Oncomelania > Oncomelania hupensis. The sequence continues at coordinate 55,329,106 of CM072519.1, forward strand.
CATGGATCACGATGGTCTTCAGTGAGGTGTTGACATCTTCCTGAATCCGCTGCAGTGCCCCAATTACTTCTCTAGTGGTCGACGCTTTAGTTTTAATTACTTTAAAACCGTAGGACTGACCAAGTCGGGTTGCCTGACCGCCATTCAAAACATAATCATGTACGATCGTGATCACATCATCATACTCTTGTTTTTTCCTGTCTTTGGTCCTGCATCACAGGGCGAAGACTTGACGTCATCAATGATGTCATAAATGACATCATTTTTGTTTTGTTTATCATCCTTTCTTTGCTTTGCCCTTTCACCAACCACATTGATTTTAGGGGGAGGAGATATGTCTGCGAGGGCTTTTGTTGACTGCCGCTCGAAGTCGATGGTGCCGATCTTACTGCGGCGGCGTATGCGTCGTCTGCTTTTTAGCACCCGTTCGTTTCGATGTTCGGGTTCTCTGCGCATGCAGTTGCTTGATCATTTTTGCTTGATCAAGAACAATCTCATGTAAATTGGCGACCGTTCCGTGCAAATTTGCTATCAATTTTTTCAGCTCACTTAGTGTTTGGCTTTGGTAGTGGCCACTCTTGCAGTCATTAAGACGCGTAAGGCATCGTAGAATGCCCAGTTTTTATAAAATGTTCCGAGTGCAAAGTAAGCCTCTAAGACTTTCCCCAAGCATTTTGACAAGCATAAGAAACGAAACTTAGTCAATAATTTCCAATTTTTGGTGCACAGAGCCAGTACCTACATCTTGTTCACATTCGGTGTGCCGTTATTTTGAAATGTTCCCAAAGGAATTACGTACGTAGGCCATGAAGACGTTCGCATTTTTACAAGCATAAGAAACGAAACCTAGCCAATAATTTCCGATTTTTGGTGCATTTCAGTGCTCCGTTATTTTGAAATGTTCCCAAATGAATTACATTCGTATACAATCGGGTGCCAAGAAATGTGTGAATACAGTTGGACAGTTGGACAATGTTGTGAGGGTTGAACAAATCTCTTTTTTTAACTGCAATGACCCTTTTCCTATAATAATAATAATAATAATAATAATAATAATAATAATAATAATAATAATAATAATAATAATAATAATAATAATAATCTTATCTTATCCCGTAACCAGCGTACTCCATCTGTCTCTGTCCTCAGCGACCCTGATTGTTTCGCTCAGTGTCAAACCAGTCCATTCTCGAATGTTGTCCTCCAACCTCTTTTTTGGTCTCCCTCTTCTTCTACCTCCTTGCATTGTGCCTTGCAGGATGGTCTTTGCAAGACCTGATGATCTGGTGACGTGGCCATACCATCGGAGTTTCCGTTTTTTTTACCACTGTGAGCATGTCATCGTGTTGTCCAATGGCTTGTGTGATGGTCTGTCGGACTTCGTCGTTGGTGATGTGCTGGTATAGGAAATGCCCAGAAGTCTTCTGTAGCACCTCATCTCCATGCTTTGTATTCTTCCTTGGAGATCTGCTGTGAGGATCCATGTTTCGCAAGCATATAGGAAGATGGAGGTGACAAGGCAGCGCAGCATCCTTGTGACGGTTTTTTTTTATTGTTGCTGGGCTCTGCACAATTGACTGCTATTACCTCCTTGTCTTAGTCGATGGGGATAGCTAGTTATCTCCCTTTGACTTAACTTAATACATTTATTTGTTTAGCTCGGTCTGTGTTTAGGCTGGGGTACAGAGATAGATAGAAAAATGGTAAAAGATCACTGTCACACTAGCTTTCACACGGCTATGAAACATATGTAGTCCAGCCACTTGATAACAGTAAAAATCACACATTTATTTCCTTATTTCCTCTACTCTATACACGATATTCGAAGTACGAAACTTAAAAGTTCAATTGTCAATGCGAATGGTTCGCTCGCTGATAATTTAGGGAGCTACTTTTTCATCATAGGGCACTGGATACTCTCTGCCTTAATGGTCAGAAGTCTTGAGGAGTGGACTACTGTGGTCCCGATTATACAGAGTTTTAGTGCACTGTTTCTTGTGGCACTTAACTGCGTGGTTGAAGCACTGCGTTGAGGTCGCTTCTGGGACAATCTGTGTTGTCGTGTAGTCTTTGGCTTTGTTGTTCGACGGTTGGGCTATCTGCGCACAATGCTGGAGATGCCTCGGCAGCCAACTGTAAGCGTCGACTTGGTGTTGTCTTTTGCCGAGTTGGGCTCACGATATAACGCCTGCTCGTCTGTAACATATGAAACGAAATTCTGCATAACCCTGTATAATAGGTCTGTGCAAAGCGTCTCACTGAAGGCCAAAGTAGCCCTCAGTGATAGCTCCACATCTCTATACATAAGCGACGAACATTCTGCTAAGTCTGTGGTCCACTGGAATCTCCACTCTAATTTCCTATACATACATAAATATGAATCGTGGCTAACTATAAACATAAAGAAATAATATTATAAACATAAAGAAATAATATTATAAACATTCTCGGGTACAGCCACTGGTCTGCAAGCATACATATGGGTTAAACAACAGTGGGTCCGTACATAATACAACATGGCGTCGGCCGGTCATGCTTGCCTCGTGGTCGGGGCAAAATCGGAATAACAATTCAATTCTATGCATAGCAAATTCCACAAACATAATTTCAACAATAATATAAATACATCACGATGAAACAGAAGTATGTTCATTTACCTCTTTGACAATGTCAGGCCGTCGCTACTTCATTGAATTTGAATATTCAACAAGTACTGCTGTCTAATCTTCTCAGGAGAGAGATTTCTGCTGGAGTGTACTGTGTACTGCTCAGCGTTTCCAACTAGACTGAAGTTCTATCTCTTAGCTTGAATCACCCAGAACCGGTTCTAACTAACCTGGCTGTGTTCTCATAGGTTGAAACATCTGAGTGGCTATGTGATCATTGAGGTTTAACGTCTACACCCACCATTGGCGATATGGCAGACGGGGATAACCATCCCAGGGAAAGAGGGGTAGGGACCTGAATCAACACTGAACCATCAGAGCAATCATACTGCTAAAATGGACAGTGAAAATATCTACATTTTATATCGCCCACTACGGGATTCGAACCTGGGTCATCGGTGTGCCAGGCGAACGCTCTACCAATTGAACTACGGTGGTGGAACTGAGTGGCTATAAAATTCGAAACACCATCGTAGGCTGCGATGATGTCACTAACTGTGCTTGCATCAAGATACAACTGTGTTTTGCATGATCACTTCTGTCGTCTGCTTTAGATTAACAGTAACCTTCTAATCTACACTGACTAAACAAGCAAAAGCTTAAATTGTGCAGGGTAAACAGGTCCTCTTTTTACAATCCTTACCTTGGAATGTAGACTGATGGTCCTGTATTTCCAAATTGGCTTCAACCTCGCCAGGGCAGCAGTTATTTGTGCGATCCTGGAGAGGACTTCCTGTCGTTACCCATTGTTTGATACAAGGGCTCCTAAATATTTGCATGCAGCTCTGTGGGCAACCATGAGAGTGTACAACATGAAAACCAGCCCTAAAATTATTGAAGTCATCCAAAGCCTGTATGACAAGGCTACCAGTGCAGTCCTCCACAACAGCGCCATCGAAACTGGTTCAGAACAACAATCGGTGTGCGTCAGGGATGCCAACTCTCTCCAACACTCTTCAACATCTTTCTAGAGCGCATCATGTTAGATGCCCTTGCAGATCACGAAGGCACAGTCAGCATAGGGGGAAGAGCAATCTCCAATCGTTTTGCGGATTACATTGATGGATTGGCTGGAGAGGAACAAGAACTTGAACAGCTGGTACAGAGGCTTGACACCACCTCCAGAGCCTATGGAATGGAAATAAGTGCAGAGAAGACCAAAATAATGACCAACAACACCAATGGCATCAACGCAGACATCAAAGTCCAAGGCCAATCCCTTAACACAGTGCATAGCTTCAAATAATAATAATAATAATAATAATAATAATAATAATAATAATAATAATAATAATAATAATAATAACAAAAGAAAGTTTCCCCCTTTTTTCCATCTCTTTTCTAGCGAGATTTCCAATGTTCGTGTTTTCAATGCATCCACGCTTAGCTTGAGCCTTTACACTATGAGGGCGAATAACCGAAAACGATGACTATTCTGACTTCTGTTGCCGACCCATGACCTACGGAAGTTTACGCATGCGCAGAACCATCGGCGATGGTTGTACATTTGGCGATGCCACACCGGGGCCCGTCCTATCCCGCTCCGCCCCACCTCTCTCGCTCGCTCTTTCACACACACGTACACACATGCATACACACACTCACGCACACCCACACACATATTTGCAATACATCATGAGGACATGAGCGTCAGGATCTTTAAAGTCCGTTATGATGGAATGTATGCGACACACAGACTAGACCTCGGTTTATACTCTCATCCGAAGGAGTAGGAAACGGGAGTAAAGTGTCTTTCCCAGGGACACAACTTGGCCCGGCCAGGGCTCGAACCCCGGACCTTCAGATCCGCAAGCCAAAGCACTACCATTAGACCACCGTGCCTCCACAATATATATATATATATATATATATATATATATATATATATATATATATATATATATATATATATATATATATATATATATATATATATATATATATATATATATATATATATATATATATATATATATAATTACAATATTCATTATTGTTCATAAATTACTGGTAGGAAAAAATAACCTTAAATTTTAGGAAGTTTTTTTTTAAAGATTTACATTTAATGACTGCAGTGCAAGAACGTGATGTTGTTTTGTTGTTAGATATTGCTTTAAAAGTTTTATATTTGTAGATTTGGACCTACAATTCCACTGAAATACACTAAATTTGTCTTCTACCATTAATTCAATTTGAAATTTGAAAGTCACACGTGGGAGTGTTATACATCACAGTAAGACATTTCTGTAATTTGTGGATATTTTCAGTGCTCCTTTTAGATTTGGATGAATGCAATCCTTATACAAAGATCTATTTGCAGCCCCTGTCTTGGTGATAAAGAGATTGTTATTGTCTACAAATTGTACAAATTGGACAAGCTCCTTGTCTCAAGCTGCTCTAAGCGCTGCATTGGATGCATCAGCTTTCTTCCTCAGCTGACCTCTTGGAGGATCAATACAAGACATGTGCACGTGTGCTGTAGTGAATTTTCCTTTGACTGCTTGAATCAACTTCTTTCATACTGATGCTTTTTAACCTACAGCTGTTCACACCAACATGAATGGTGATATGTTTTATTTCATTGTTTGATGCTTGGTCATCTAACCACTGTACCACATCGTGAACACTCAAACCAGATATGCAGATTAATTGTGTCTTAACTGCACCAACAACAGTCTTCTGGTTTGAGTCCACGCAGTACTGAATCTCCTATGATCAGATGTTCTGTTGTTTTTTCCACCTTCTGGTCTTGCAGGCGCTAAAACGAACTGACATTGTCACTGTTGGATTTCTTCATTTTAGTAGATTCGTCTTTATTTTCCTCATTTCTTTTGCAGCCATCATTTTTGGCTGTTGATAACTTCTTTCCTTCTGTTGCAGTGTTTCCTTTTGTAACGTCTTTATTACATCGATGCAACTTGAAGAGAAGGCGCTCTGCATTGTCACGCTCTTGGGATTGCAAAATTGCGTCAGTTGAGTCACTGTGTGTGTGTGTGTGTGTGTGGGGGGGGGGGGGTGTGTGTGTGTGTGTGCACCTCCCTCCCACCATCGCTGCGATCATGCCCTTCGGCGTGAAGATATTTACGAGCTTTACAAATTATTAATTCAATCATTTATTCATAATAGACTGCACTCCATCTTGTGTGTCTAGCCCCCCCCCACCTCCCCCCATTTTCCCTCTCCCCATGGGGGAACCAGTTTTTCTTTGTATAAATAGTATCCCCACTTCTGGAAATTTAGTGCTTTAAATTGCAACTGTCGCTATCTTTTTCCTTTGTTCTTTCTCATTCATAATCTGTTCTATCAATTTACCATACTATCTTCTTCGCTAGACCAGTCACCTACCTTTTTTCTTGAGAACTCTTCCAAAACTCTTCATTTGTGTATGACTATGAGGTCTGTTGGGTCATCTTGAGAATACTGGACGCTTTCTGCCAAATGCTCACTAGGGTTTCCTATGATATTATTATTTAGCAATGTAGACACTTTATATGTATGTGTTTTGTTGACATTTTATAATGATGTTTGTATTCTATTTTGTTTTTGTTAATGGGGGTTCAATAAATTAGAATATAACCTCTGTTATAAAGTGACCGGCTGATGGGGTGCCTACAGTGTTAACACTAGGGTTCTTTCAGGGGTGAGTCCTCATTCACCCAAGTTGTTGTCCTGATTTTGTGGTCCTGATTCGGCTCTTTGCAGTACGCTGGACCCTGTATGCAATGAATAACTTACTATTCGTGTGTCGTAGTTATGCGATGTAATAAGCACAAGCACACTCTTCTTTCTCCTTGTTGTTGAACTTCGAAATTGTTGTCTTAGTGAATCATGGATGGAGCGACTTGCCAGTGAGAAATGCGTGGCTTTCCTGGCAGGTTCGCAGAAAGTATTTGCTTTGTATTAAAGACTGGTTATGGTACCAACAACTTGTTTAGAATAACTGATTAGTTGGTCAAAAGTCGGATACATTCTCTTACTGTTTCTTACTATTCCCCTATACATTTACCTGTTGTTTTTTTTTCTCTTCTCCTGCCAAGATGTGTACGTTTCAATCATTTGTACAAAAGAATGCAGGCTGCTTATTATCTTATTATCCCTTGTGTAGTACACCGAAAGCTGTAACATCAGACCTAGTAATATTAAAAGATTGTCTTTTATTGCGACCAGAAGTATTACTTTCACTACGTAGTCGCCGATCTCTTTTTTATTGGCTGCCTAGGGATAATATTACTTTCCATACTTGGTTTTTGCAACATAGTACGAAACGCAAGGTCTCGATTACAAGCTGCGGTAATACATACAGTATGCTGTAGGCTGTTATTACTATTGGCCTTCATGGGACAGTTTGAGTGCCCTGACAGCATTGCTCTCAGGGCAATGAACATGACTTTGACTTCTTGATGATTTATGCTCAAACTTTAGGACTGTCATTGCTAACAGTCACACTTGTCGCTTTTGATTAATTGTTGTCGCACCGACAGGACAAAACTAGCAAAGCAGCATTGTAACACTTTTAAAAAATAGGAAGAAAAATAATGGCATTTTAAGCTTGTCTTTTAAAGCAATTTTGTATTATGACGAACGTTTTTACTATTTGATTAATTCGTAACTGATTAATTCTTCTTGGCTAACTGTGCCGATAGCAGTTGGCATGTGCACGCCTAAGACACTTGCTGCTGTTTAATACATTAAACGTTGTTTATTTTTTATTTTGTAACACATTTGCTTTAGTCCCAGTAGCATTAATTAATCAGTCAACCCACTATTAGTCTATGATATTCATTCAAGATTATTTTATGCAGGGCACCTTCAATACGAGATGCCTTACAGTTCTTGTGATAATTGTCAACAATCTTTATATTGCAGTAAAAATGTCTTGCTACCTTGTGACCGTTGTGTTGCCTGTAGTATCAGATGATGTTACTATCTTGCTTTGTATCAGTGATCGACCTCTACGAATACAAAACAGGTAGGATTGCTGGAGGACAAATGTCCTTTCGGTTGGTGCAAATTATGTTTTTTAATTACCCGTGGAACAGTGGGTGTACATTGCATATTAATAGTTAAACCGTGGAACACGTTGGTGTACATTGCATATTAATAGTTAAGCTGCAAGGTAACGACCGAGAAAACTACTAACTGTTGAATACTTTAAGTAACTTTTGAAGTACGAAAGGAATGTAGCTTAAAACAAGGACGGCAGTTCCAATCGTTTTTCTTGTTCAGACTGTTCTCTATTTCCTGGCATTGATCTTCTATCCAGTTCTCCTTTGCTGTGCGCATGCCTTTTCAGATGTCATTGTTGATTTTTCGGTAGACATCAGCTCCCTGTGAGGTGTTCTTTTTTTTTTCTTTTTTTTTTTTTTATCTCTCTTCGTTTATCACACAGATTCAAAAGTTCAGGTGTGATCCACGGCTTTTTCTTTGGTCGGTGCTTGCCAAGGTTCTCAGTGGCGGTATCTGTCACAGCTGAGTTGAAGGTGGTGGTCATGGTGTTGACATCTACTTCACCAGCCCCCAAAATGAGCAGTGGTGCAAATTTCCCTCCAATTGTGGCCTGAAATAGTTCTGCCACCTCCGGGTCTTGCAGTTTGTCCAAGTCGAACTGCAGTCTAGTGCACTTTGCTGTATTTACTCTCTTCAAGTGGAGCCGGAAAGACATCATCACAAGATCGTGGTCACTTCCGATGTGCGTGTCCTGCCTATGTTGATGCTTGATCTGAAGCGTTTCTTGACCATGATGTAGTCTATTTGGTTGTGATGCTCCCCGCCATGTCCATTGTCTGGATTTTTTGTGGAGACCAAGCGTGTTTGCCAGTACCAGATTGTTGTATCTGGCAAACTCCAAGAGTCTCAGACCCCTGTCATTTGTCTCGTTGTTGCAGTGGGGTCCACATATGTCTCTCCAGTTGTGGTGCGCATCTTGGCCAACCTTGGCATTCCAGTCGCCTTGCACTATGACTATGTCCTTCTTCGGCACTTGGTCAAGGACCGCCTGTAGATTTTCATAAAAGTCCTCCACTTCGCTGTCGTCATAGTCTGATGTTGGGGCATAGGCCTGGATGATGGTGATGTTGAAAGGGGCTGCTCTCAGGCGGATGGTAATGAGTCTACTGGAGACTGGGCGGCAACCCATGACAGTGGCTAGAATGTTCTTGTGGACCAAGAATCCCTTCAATAATGGTACAGGACGCAGTCAATATAAAAAAAAAATTCAAAAATAAAAAATCGATTTTATTTCCGTCTTGTAATAGCGATCTCCCTGCCTTTACACCACCTGTTTGAGTGATGGATGTGTATTTGGTGTGTGTGAGGGTGGATGAGACAGGTGAGCGTGTGTGTTGGTATAGATCGCCGCGCTTTGAGCCTGAATGATTTGGGGAAAGGCGCGTATAGCATCCTGTATTATTATTATTATTATTATTATTATTATTATTATTATTATTATTATTATTATTATTATTATTATTATTATTAATCCAACGCCGTGTTCGTGCCTGTCATCTCTACCGCTGAAATAGAGCTTGTAGCCTTTGTCGGTCGTTGTTTCACCTAGGCCTTTCCAGCGCAGTTCGCTGATGCCTAGAACGTTCCATCGATAGTGGTCCAACTCGTGGGCCAGTTCTTCTAATTTTCCTACCGCAGTTAGGGTCCTGATATTCCAGGTTCCTATGACGATGTTGTTTCTCGTGCGGATCTTGCTAAATTGTCCATCAGTAGCATACTTAACAACTACGTCCTGGTGGCCAACAGAAGGCGCGGTCCTTGAGCCGGGCGACGACCAATCCGGTATGGAATTAGTGGATAGTGTCATCATGTAGTGTCTTGGGCAAAAAAGACCTGGCGGTGCCCAATCCCCTCCAGGCTGTTGGCCACAGACGATATCCACGAATACAGTGTGGCTCGCCTTGGCCCTGAGCACGTGTTTGTTGAACCTGTAGTGACGTGGGGTTCCTCCATCCTGGCCGGTGACTTCTGTGTAGAAGACTTTCGCCCTGTGATGCCATGCTCACATCACCCCTGTTAGTCGCCTCTTACGACACGCCGGGAAACGTTGGATCTATTCTATTTAATGTCCGAACCCACAGGGCAAGTTGCACACATGTCGTATAATTATTAGTACAACAAACTAAAGATATTCACCACGAATAAATTATTTATATGAAACAAAATATAATGTAGTATAGCAAGCTTGAAAAATCATTTACACTTACATTTTAGTTACACTTTGGAGAATTGTAGGCTAAAATTGCAAAGAACTGATAGGCCTATAAGACTGCCTGCAAAGGTTGTTTTTTTACCCCACTTCCTGAAGTGTGGGGAGGTGGGAGAGAGGAAAGGGTAATGAATAACATTCGAGATGTAAAAGATAAATGGTTATATAATTATTCCAGTAGCAAATTCTATTCAGTTATTCCAGAAACAAATTCTTGTTTCAGGGTCTCACTCATTTATATTGTATTACAATTAATTTTCATAAGTAAACTGTTTATTCTTATTTTATACATTTTGCTCCCAAAAAATAAGGACAAACCAAAATGGAAGTAGCAAGTCGTTAGTGATGTCCAAACTCATTATCGGAATAAATGTCTGGTAACAATTTTCCCAGCTTATAAGTGTGGCTTTTAAAAGTAAACGTTTTATTCATTGCAAACCTCATAATCATGACATGGGAGTTCATATTTATTTTTTAGTGCAAATATATTTTATATTTGAATGAAGACACTGTTTGGTTTGTGCTTGTGTTTTTATTTTAGAAGTTTTGGGTATATAGATCACTACCATTTGTGGGAGATTCAAGATGGACTATTCATGGGATTGTGCTGTATTTTTTAATGCTACAAGCTGTTCGAGTGTTCAAGGGATTACTTTATGAGATAAAACTGAAAAGACATCCAATAAATATGAATTTTATTGATCTTTCTTTGCGCTTTTGTGATGTTCTTGTAATATTTTGTACCATTGTGAGTGCTGGGGTGGTCTACACAGCATCAATCTCCCCTCCCCCCACCAAGGAAAACTAATTTTCAGAATAGATAAGGTTTAGTTTGCATACATGTATTTTCAGTATCTTTTGCTCGTGTGTGCTGTTTATTTTATGTTTCCCTCCATCCCCATTGTTCCAAATTATCTTATACAGATTTATTTATGTCCTTCCTCGGTATTGATTTTTCAGTGATGATGTAAGTGTGTAAAACTAACTTTTAAGCTAAGATCTCTTTTTGATGTTGTACTTATAAGAGTTAGCTGTTTACTGCAGTTCATTTTACGCTTGGTAGCGTCGGTTTTATACCCCAGGCAGTGTACACAGGTACGTTCGTATATTGTAGGCAGCGAATCAGAGCCTCACCAGGGAGGGTCAGAGTTGCACGTTGTGAACTTGACCTTGCAGCGTCGGGGGTGGGGGGAAGAGGGAGGGGGGCTGTTTTTCTTTTTATACGTGGTTCGTTTTGGTTTTGAGGAAATAGTTCAACTTTAACTCACATACCCCTTTTCCCCCATCCTTTCCTCAGCTTGTTCCAGTTTAGAGACAAAACGACCTTGCGTGCAAGCATACCAGACACAATCCCATAGCCTAAAATAACTTTACCTACAATCGACCCTTTGTAATCCGCCAAAACAGGGATCAGTTTACTAGCGCGCCTTGCGCCATTGACGCATAAAAATTAAAAATGACCCATCTACAATTCTTGCCAGGGGCCGAATGGCGCTTCGATTTTTGGTACCAGTGCGCCACCACAATAACAGTGCACTGTATTGGAAGCGACAAACATGCTTTTGCTAAGGCAAGCAAGTTCAGCGATTGGCTATGAGGGCCCGGATGTTGATCTTTCAGCCAATAAGAAGTGTTGTACGATTCTTCCAAATCAGAATTTGCTATCGTCTGCGCGTATGTTGTGTCCGTGCAAGGAGGATTTTGTGTTTTTCTTTGTGCCGCTTTGAAAATGCCCCCCCCCCCCCCCCCCCCCCCCCCCTCCCAAATACCTAAACTTGAGGTAGGACAGTCTAGACTGTCGTTTGCTGCTGTTAAACTACAGTCTACCGCCGCTAATCCTACGCAAGATGATTGTGTGAGCCCCGAGTCAAGTCAAAATACTGATCCCTGTTCTGGTTAATGTTTTGTTGGTAAACATGCTTCACAACACATGCACACTCACAAGAATCTATTTTGTTCTGTAATAATATCTCCAGGTTATCTGTTACATGTACGTTAATTACTGCTGAAATCATGGCCCATTGAAATTTGATCTGAGGGGCCCAATGGCCCATAGCTTTTTTGTGTCAGGCTGAACCCTGAATGCATTTTCGAAATCACTAACACCATCACCAAACAATAATTGTATTTTCGAAATCACAAACATCATCACAAAAACAATCTAATTCAAAATAAACAAAGTAGTAGAAGCTGCTAGTAGTAGTAGTAGTAGTAGTAGTAGTAGTAGTAGTAGTAGCAGCAGCAGTAGTAGTAGTAGTAGTAGTAGTAGTAGTAGTAGCAGCAGCGCTGCAGTAGTAGTAGTCGTAGTAGTAGTAGTAGTAGTAGTAGTAGTAGTAGTAGTAGTAATAGCAAAAACAAACTGTAACTCAAAATGGAAACTGATCTTTGTTACTATAGTTACTAAGTCTATGTGAATACCACAATGAACTTCACAAATGGAAGAAAAGTCTTTCAATTTTTGGATGCTTAGTATCTGTAGCTCAGAAAAACCGGAACGTATACATCAACACTTATAGTTCTAAGTACCTATAAATAACAACGATGAATATAGTCCTGCAAACCTATATAGCCTCGCATGATTGTTGCATGATTGTTGCAGTAAGTACAAATATTTTGTGTTGAGAGAATTGTTTCAATAGTTCCAAGTGCCATCTGTATCCATGTGAGTATCAGGTTATCTTTCATCGCATGCACATTCATTTTGCTTGAAAAAAAAATTAATTAATGAGAGAGAGAGAGAGAAATTGTATGTCCTGTGCAATCCTTGCGTGGTATGTGTGTGTTTATAGTATGCCAGCGGTATTGTGAGGTGATATAAATATATGCATAGGAAACATAGGGAATTTGGCAAGGGGGTTTGAGGTAGGTGCTGTGAGATCATTATAAAAATGTACTTCACACAACCATCAGAGTCTTGCACACAACCTCATTGTGCTATGTAGGGCCTACATAAGCCTTAGAGTTGGCCGGTGGTTTACTGTACACAGGGGCGAACGAGGGGGGGGGGGTTCCGGGGTTTCCCCCCCAAAAAAAAAAGAAGAGGAAGGAGAGAGAGAAAGAGAGAGAGAGAAAAAACTTTAAAGGAAACAGATCAATCACTTGGAAACGGTAACCTCCATATCCCATATATGTATCCATATCCATATCCCATATAAAATTATAAAAATTAAAATTAAAAAATAAAAATAAATTATATATATATATATATATATATATATATATATATATATATATATATATATATATATATATATATATATATATATATATATATATATATATATATGCATCGGAAGTGACCACGATCTCGTGATGATGTCTTTCTGGTTCCACTAGAAGAGAGTAAATACAGCAAAGTGCACTAGACTGAAGTTCGACCTGGACAAACTGCAAGACCCGGAGGTGGCAGAACTATTTCAGGCCACAATTGGAGGGAAATTTGCACCACTGCTCATTTTGGGGGCTGGTGAAGTAGATGTCAACACCATGACCACCACCTTCAACTCAGCTGTGACAGATGCCGCCACTGAGATCCTTGGCAAGCACCGACCAAAGAAGAAGCCGTGGATCACACCTGAACTTTTGGATCTGTGTGATAAACGAAGAGAGATAAAAAAGAAAAAGAACACCTCACAGGGAGCTGACGTCTACCGAAAAATCAACAATGACATCCGAAAAGGCATGCGCACAGCAAAGGAGAACTGGATAGAAGATCAATGCCAGGAAATAGAGAACAGTCTGAACAAGAACAACAGCAAGAAGGCCTACCAGACTGTGAAGCGGCTGACAAAGTGTCAAACAGCCCAAAGTCTCCACGATCCAAAGCAAGTCTGGCACATGCCTTACAAAAGAACAAGAAGTCTTGGACAGATGGACAGAGTACTGCTCTGACCTTTACAACCATACACCAAAAGGAGACCCATCAGTTCTGGCATGTCCTGAGAACAGAGAAGAAGAAGAAATCCTCACAATTCTCCGGGAAGAAGTTGAGGCAGCAGTGCAATCGCTAAAGAAAGGGAAGTCAGCGGGAGTGGACAACATACCCGCGGAACTGCTACAAGCAGGAGGAGAAGCGATGATTGATGCCCTCACCATTATCTGTAACAAGATCTGGCAGAGTGGGGAGTGGCCTATACCATGGACCCAGTCGCTTGTCATCACTCTTCCCAAAAAAGGCCACCTTCAGGAGTGTGAAAATTACCGCACCATCAGCCTCATCAGCCATCCCAGCAAGGTCCTCCTGAAAATAATACTTAACAGGTTGAAACCCCAAGCTGAACAAATCATAGCTGAAGAACAAGCAGGATTCAGGGCAGTGCGAAGTACCACTGAGCAGATTTTCAACCTCAGAATAATCTGTGAGAAATACCTACAGCACCAACAACATATATATCATGTGTTCATAGACTTCAAGAAGGCGTTTGAACGAGTCTGGCATGCAGCTCTATGGGCAACAATGAAAGTGTTTAACATCAGCCCTAAAATTATTGAAGTCATCAAAAGCCTGTATGACAAGGCTACCAGTGCAGTCCTCCACAACAGCGCCATCGGGAACTGGTTCAGAACAACAATCGGTGTGCGTCAAGGATGCCTACTCTCTGCAACACTCTTCAACATCTTCCTAGAGCGCATCATGTCAGATGCTCTTGCAGACCATGAAGGCACAGTCAGCATAGGGGGTAGAGCAATCTCCAATCTTCGTTTTGCAGATGACATTGATGGATTGGCTGGAGAGGAACAAGAACTTGAACAGCTGGTACAGAGGTTTGACACCACCTCCAGAGCCTATGGAATGGAAATAAGTGCAGAGAAGACCAAAATGATGACCAACAACACCAATGGCATCAACACGGACATCAAAGTCCAAGGCCAATCCCTCAACACAGTGCATAGCTTTAAATATTTAGGAGCCATTGTATCAGGCAATGGGTCCCGACAGGAAGTCCTCTCCAGGATCGCACAAACAACTGCTGCCCTGACAAAGTTGAAACCCATTTGGAAAGACAAGACCATCAGTCTACATTCCAAAGTAAGACTGCTGCGCTCCCTTGTCATCTCCATTTCCTATACCCAACACATATGCTTACGAAGCATGGAACCTCACAGCAGATCTCCAACGAAGAATACAAAGCATGGAGATGAGGTGCTACAGAAGACTTCTGGGCATTTCCTATACCCAACACATCACCAACGACGAAGTCCGACAGACCATCACACAAGCCATTGGACAACACTATGACCTGCTCACAGTGGTGAAGAAACGGAAACTCCGATGGTATGGTCACGTCACCAGATCGTCAGGCCTTGCAAAGACTATTCTGCAAGGCACAGTGCAAGGAGGTAGAAGAAGAGGGAGACCGAAAAAGAGGTGGGAGGACAACATTCGAGAATGGACTGGTTTGACACTGAGCGAAGCCATCAGGGCTGTTGAGGACAGAGAAAGATGGAGTATGCTGGTTAAACGATCAACTGTGGTGCCCCTACGACCTTCGGGTTATGGGACAGGATAGGATAGGATAGGATAGGATATATATGCACACACACACATACACGACTTTCACATATAACACTGAAGTCAAATATTCTTGATGATGGATCCATTTATTTCCTCAAATTGTGAAATAAAACAATAACGAACTTGAAGGCAAAGCCCATATGACTCGCATGGCCCTTGAGAAACCAATTGACAACATTCTACATGAAAAAGAATGTAGTTAGTTGACTATTCATTCCAGACTTAGTTGACTATTCATTCCATACTTTGTTGATGTAAGACATTATTAATTTCAACCTAAAATAAAGAAATCTGGAGCTGCTATAAATAGACAAAAAATGAGGTCAGTCGCATGCCACAAAGGTTTTGGGTACCTACAATCATTGATTGTAGTCCCATGTTAGACTTTATTCATTCCTCATACTTCTCTGCATAACAGCAAGTTTGTTAGTTAGCTACTTATTCCTTATTACAGGGTCTAGCAGGCTACATAAAGCCAAGCAGGACACACAAAGCAGGTCTAAACATTGGTCTATCGCTCACAAAATCAGAAATATGTATAAAACACATATACAAGTACAAATTCACAATTTTATGACCACCCTATACCCAATGAATGAGTGAGTTAGTCATTGTTTAAAGGGTCCAGCGGACTGAAAAGAACTGAATCAGGACCACAACTTGGTTGACAGAGGGCTCACCCCTGATCCGTATAAAAGATCTGAAACAACCCTAATGGTAACATTTCAGGCACTCCACCGGGCGGGTCACTGTACTATACAGGCATCCCACGCAGGGGACACTGAGACTATACTCTAATTTATCAAAACCCCGTTTACAAAAACAAAATAGTTATTCATTGCTTAAAGGGTCCAGCGGACTGCAAAGAGCCGAATCAGGACCACAAAATCAAGACTGAAAGAGGACTCACCCCTAATCAGCATAAAAGATCTGCCGAAATAACCCTAGTGGTAACACTGAAGGCAATCCCCCAGCCAGTCACTTTACAATAAAGACATCCCACGCAGGGGACGTTGAGTCTATACTCTAATTTATCGAACCCCCGTTTACAAAAATAAAATAGAATATAAACATCATTATAAAATATCAACAAAACAAATACATATAAAGTGCCTGCACTGCCAAATAATAATATCATAAAAGCCCCAGTGACCACCTGGCAGAAAGCGTCCAATATTCCCAAGCTCACACACAAATGAGGAGTTTTGTCCCGGAAGAGTTTTCAAGAAAAAATGTAGGTGACTAGTCTAGGGAAGAAGGAAGATAGTAGATTGAGAGAACAGAGCAGGAATGAGAAAGAACAAAGGAGAAAGACTGCGACAGTGGGAATGTAAAGCACTAAATTTCCAGAAAGTGGGGATACTATATATACAGAAACTCCTGGCATCCCAACGGGGGGTGGGGGGGGGGAAGGTAGGTTACTGTTCTAGCAAAGATAGTAGATTGATAGAACAGAGTAGGAATGAAAAAGAACAAAGGAGAAGGACAGCGGAAGTGGGAATTTAAAACACTAGATTTCCAGAAAGTGGAGATACTATTTATACAGAATACCTCGGCAACCCCACGGGGGATAAAAAAATAATAATGAAAAAAAAAGCATTCTTGCTAAGAAAATACAATGAACATAAAATGAAACATCAAGAAACACAGAATTTGTTCACGTAACAGAATGCACTCATTTTCATCTGCATACTATTTTTAGAGCTTTTGGGAATTGCCGCGATCACTCAGCTAAAATGAATAGAGCACTATGCTTCACAAATCTTGCGTAGTGCGTCATTAATTATCGTTCACTTTAACACACTAAATATTTTTAAAACAAACATTCTTGCTAAAAAAAAAAATGCAAATGAAATGAGACAGCAAGAAACATAATTTGTTGATGTTAGACATTATTAGCTTCAACCTAAATTAAAGAAATCTGGAGCACAAAAATATAAGGTCAGTCGCATGCCACAAAGGATTAATTTGGGTACCAACAATCATTGACTGTAGTGTCCTGTTAGACTTTAAACTTCTCTGCATTACATTACATTACATAATTGTTGCTTTAGGTCCAACGGACTCTTCCGAGCCAAATCAGGACTGGACAACCCCCAATCCGCATAAAAGATCTGCTGAAACAACCCTAGTGGGAAAACTGAATGCCCTCCACCAGCCAGTCACTTTACAATAAAGACATCCCACGCAGGGGACGGCTGAGGCTTTACCCCAACTAATCGAACCCCCATTTACAAAAACACACAATAGAATACAAACATCATTATAAATTATCAACAAAACACATACATATAAAATGCCTATATTGCTAAATAATAACATCATAGGAAGCCCTAGTGACCACCTGGCAGAAAGCGTCCAACATTCCCAAGCTGATCCAACAGACCTCATACACAAACAAGGAGTCTTGTCCCGGAAGAGTTTTCAAGAAAAAAGGTAGATGACTGGTATAGCGAAGAAGACGATAGTATAGCAGATTGATAGAACAGAGCAGGAATGAGAAAGAGCAAATGAGAAAGACAGCGACAGTGGGAATTTAAAGCACTAAATTTCCAGAAAGTGGGGATACTATTTATACTGAAACCCCCGGCACCCCAACGGGGGTACTGTTGCCGCAGTGAATCGGTCATGCCTACAAAGTCAAGACAGGTTTTCAACTGGGGCTCTCACTTTTCCCTTTATAGGTTAGAACAATCTACAGTGGCAAGATTGCTCATGACCCCAAGGGGTACTTCTCTGCATAACAATAAGTAAGTTAGTTAGCTATTCATTCCTTACAGGTTCCAGCGGAGGTGGCAAAAATATTTCAGGCCACAATTGGAGGGAAATTTGCACCACTGCTTAATTTGGGGGCAGGCGAAGTAGATGTCAACACCATGACCAATACCTTCAACTCAGCTGTAACAGATGCCGCCACTGAGATCCTTGGCAAGCACCGACCAAAGAAGAAGCCGTGGATCACACCTGAACTTTTGGATCTGTGTGATAAACGAAGAGAGTTAAAAAAGAAAAAGAACACCTCACAGGGAGCTGATGTCTACCGAAAAATCAACAATGACATCCGAAAAGGCATGCACACAGCAAAGGAGAACTGGATAGAAGATCAATGCCAGGAAATAGAGAACAATCTGAACAAGAACAACAGCAAGAAGGCCTACCAGACTGTGAAGCGGCTGACAAGTGTTAAACAGCCCAAAGTCTCCACTATGCAAAGCAAGTCTGGCATTTGCCTTACAGAAGAACAAGAAGTCTTGGACAGATGGACAGAGTACTTGCAACCATACACCAAATGGAGACCCATCAGTTCTAGCATGTCCCGAGAGCAGAGAAGAAGAAGAAATCCTCCCAATTCTCCGGAAAGAAGTTGAGGCAGCAGTGCAATCGCTGAAGAAAGGGAAGTCAGCGGGAGTGGACAACATACCAGCGGAACTGCTACAAGCAGGAGGAGAAGCGATGACTGATGCTCTCACCATTATCTGTAACAAGATCTGGCAGAGTGGGGAATGGCCTACACCATGGACCCAGTCGCTTGTCATCACTCTTCCCAAAAAAGGTAACCTTCAGGAGTGTGAAAATTACCGCACCATCAGCCTCATCAGCCATCCCAGCAAGGTCCTCCTGAAAATAATACTCAACAGGTTGAAACCACAAGCTGAACAAATCATAGCTGAAGAACAAGCAGGATTCATGGCAGGGCGAAGTACCACTGAACAGATTTTCAACCTCAGAATAATCTGTGAAAAATACCTACAGCACCAACAACATCTATATCATGTGTTCATAGACTTCAAGAAGGCATTTGACCGAGTCTGGCATGCAGCTCTATGGGCAACCTTGAAAGTGTACATCAGCCCTAAAATTATAGAAGTCATCAAAAGCCTGTATGACAAGGCTACCAGTGCAGTCCTCCATAACAGCGTCATCGGGAACTGGTTCAGAACAACAATCGCATTCGGTGTGCGTCAAGGATGCCTACTCTCTCCAACACTCTTCAACATCTTCCTAGAGCGCATCATGTCAGATGCTCTTGCAGATCACGAAGGCACAGTCAGCATAGGGGGCAGAGCAATCTCCAATCTTCGTTTTGCGGATGATATTGATGGATTGGCTGGAGAGGAACAAGAACTTGAACAGCTTGTACAGAGGCTTGACACCACCTCCAGAGCTTATGGAATGGAAATAAGTGCAGAGAAGACCAAAATGATGACCAACAACACCAATGGCATCAACACGGACATCAAAGTACAAGGCCAATCCCTCAACACAGTGCACAGCTTCAAATATTTAGGAGCCATTGTGTCAGACAATGGGTCTCGACAGGAAGTCCTCTCCAGGATCGCACAAACAACTGCTGCCCTGACAAGGTTGAAGCCCATTTGGAAAGACAGAACCATCAGTCTACATTCCAAAGTAAGACTGCTGCGCTCTCTGGTCATCTCCATCTTCCTATATGCTTGCGAAGCATGGACCCTCACAGCAGATCTCCAACGAAGAATACAAAGCATGGAGATGAGGTGCTACAGAAGACTTCTGGACATTTCCTATACCCAACACATCACCAACGACGACGTCCGACAGACCATCACACAAGCCATTGGACAACACGATGACCTGCTCACAGTGGTGAAGAAACGGAAACTCCGATGGTATGGCCACGTCACCAGATCATCAGGCCTTGCAAAGACCATTCTGCAAGGCACAGTGCAAGGAGGTAGAAGAAGGGGGAGACCGAAAAAGAGGTGGGAGGACAACATTCGAGAATGGACTGGTTTGACACAGCGAAGCCATGAGGGCTGCTGAGGACAGAGAAAGATGGAGTATGCTGGTTAAACGATCATCTGTGGTGCCCCTACGACCTTCGGGTTATGGGACAGGATAGGATACATATATATATATATATATATATATATATATATATATATATATATATATATATATATATATATATATATATATATATGCAGAGAGAGAGAGAGGGAGGGAGAGAGAGAGAGAGAGAGAGAGAGAGGGAGGGAGAAAGAGAGATATAGATACATTTTTCCCTGTTTTCTTATCACATAAATGTGACATAAAAATTATATAATTAAAAAAAAAAGGTGCAGAATGATGCAAAAATAAACAAAGGCAACATTCTTATATCCTTTTGTTGTAATGTATCCTTGGACTTAAAGAAAGAACAAACACAGACCGTGAACATGGATGGACCACTGAACAATGAAAAGTCATTATATTTTTATCCAAAGTAATAGTCTGATTAAGCATTTGCAATAAATAATGATATTGCTACGTGGAATTAGGTCAAGCATATATTTCTCACCCCCACTCTCAGCTCTGTTACGTCAGAGACGCGCACGATAGATCCGATCGTTTTGTTTTATGCAATAACAGTGTATTTACCTTTGATTTGATTTTGCGTTGTTGTTAGAAGCTTTGTATGATGTTAATAATTTTGTTGGTCAATATTATTGGAGAATTTTCTATAAAATTATCTTCACTACTCCAGTAAAAAATTGTGCTGAACAGGCCTACATGTAAGTCTATTCTTTGCCGTTTTATGCATTTACGTGGAAGTGTTGCAACTTGCAATGTTGTCAATCAAAACATTTGCCAGAATCTCCTGTACTCTTGTTCCTAGCTAAAAGTACTTAATTGCTCTGCAAATTTCATATTATTGACGGTAAATTGACGGTAAAAGTGAAGGTACAAGACTACTAATCCACCACAGTTTGGGTTTTCTTTTGCCAAGTCGGTCTCGGGTCTGCACCAATTAATCTTCTTCACTTCGATTCGTCAGGTGCTACATATAGTCATTTTCAGTTTAATATTTAATGAATCCTAAAAAATCCTAAGCTGAAAACTGATAACTTATGAAGAAATTAAAGTCCCAACAAGAAGAAGTTTTACTTACCACACTGTTGCCAAGTGTTGGCATCTGTTTACAATGGCGCACTGACATATCCTGAAAATTCGTTGTCTCGTAGGCTAATCACGTCACGATGCAATCTGATTGGTCACGACATATACACACGAAGAGAGAGGGGCCCTGGAGTCAAGCAGGAGTGTAAAAGTCCAGGCTCAAAGTGTGTAAGTTATACACAAACCAACGTGCCAGATTATGCTTTTAGACGACACCACTGTTTTTTTGCATGATTTCAACGACGGTCGGCTAAACAGGGGTGAAAAACGCTATTTTGACCAAAAAAATTCTGGCGACCGTCGTCACAAAAACTGACGACGTCGTCACAAATCAGCGGTCGACTTTTACCTGAGTTCGTCGACAGAAGTCGCAGTTAACATGTATATACACACACACACACACGCACCTACACACACACAAACACACACACTCACGCGCGCCTTTTTTATAAACTGCTGTTGAATTGTGTGTTGCAGGTGACGGGATTCAAAGGCGTGTGGGGCAAAAACCGGAAATTTCCACTCGACATGGGGGCGTTTGCGGTGGGCGTTAACTACTTCCTCAGTCATCCCATGGCAGGCTTCAGTTACCGCACCCGACCTGGATACCTGGAAACGGATTTTCTGGCCTCCCTCCAGGTGAAGATGAAGACTTGACCCCACCCAGCTTCGATCCTAACTGCCAGCTCGTCTTGGTATGGCACACCAAAACCACGAAACCTAAGGTCCGAGACCCTGTGCTGTACACGCGTAGGGTTGCTGACAAGAACGGGCTGCATACGAAAAATACCTCTAAGATCAAATTACCGGTCAAGAACATTCCCACAAGCGTCACACGAATCAAGACCTCAGCCATTGTGACCAACAAAACTGCTCATAGTGTCCCGAAGAAGTTGTCCCCGAAAAACTGACACTCAAATTCTGATGGCCTAGACCGGCGCTGCTCTCTCTCTCTCTCTCTCTCTCTCTCTCTCTCTCTCTCTCTCTCTCTCTCTCTCTCTCTCTCTCTCTCTCTCTCTCTGTGAATCTATATTATCTTGAAGCTTGAGTTTGCTACTTGCTTATTGTTAACTTTATCAGTTTTCCTGATTTTTATTCTGTTTGTATTCTTCTCTTGTTGTCGTTCGCATATTTTCGTCCAATCGTTTATTTCAAAATTATAATTATGTACTATGGCGAGAAATTTAAATCATAAGCAAGGCCTTCGTTTTGTGCACGTGAATATCAATCACCTGTACAATAAATTGCATGATGTAAACAACCTGATCAATCAAACTCCATACCTCCACATGCTTGGTATCACTGAGACTCGTCTTGATGACAACAAATCTAATGACATTTTATCAATTCCTAATTATTCTTTCATTCGTCAAGATGCTCAACATCCTGGTCAAACAGGAATTGGCGTCTATATCCATGAGAACATCTTAAATTCTATCAAAAGACGTTCTGATTTAGAATCCAAAAATGTGGAGTGTATGTGGTTTGAAATAAAAGCGTATAAATCTCAATCGTTTCTTGTAGGAATTTTGTACAGAAATCCGTCGTCTGCATATATTTGGTATGATCATTTTGTTCAAATGATGGACAATGTCAGTGCAACAAATAGAGATATTCTTTTACTCGGTGATTTTAATATTGACTTGCATAAACCACAACATTCCTGGAAATCCACGTTATCCATGTTTGGTCTCCATCAGCTTGTAAAAGAATCAACTCGAATAACACCGAACTCCTCAACTCTTCTGGATCATATTTACACCAATCAGAGGAATAGAGTTGATAAAGTACTGGTGATTCAAAGTGGCATGAGTGACCACTGTCCTACTATTTGCACATGGCTATGTGAGCGTGAAAAGTATACTAAAACAGAGCATAATTACATACAATACAGGTCCTTTAAAAACTTCGATAAAAACGCATTTTTGTTTGAGCTTAGTTTAATTTCATTTGCGAATGTTCTGAACAAGACGGATCCAAATGAAGCTCTCGAAGAATTCTATTCACTCTTCCTTCCCGTTATAAATAAACATGCACCTATGTGTAAGAAGAGAGTAAAACGTCCAACACTTCCAAACTGGCTAACTCCCAAAATAATGGAAGCTATGAAACAGCGAGACAGATACAAAAAGAATAAGCAGTTTAATGAATATAAAATTCTAAGAAACAAAGTCAATACTCTTGTTAAAATGTCCAAGAAGAATTATTTTCAGAAAATAATTGAAAATGGGGGGGATACCGCTTCACTCTGGAAAGCAATGAATGAAATCACACACAAATCACGTAATCAGAACCATGTGAGTAAAGCTACCTTCTCTGAAGAAGAATACAACAGCCACTTCTTAAGCATAGCCAACATTGGTCTCAAAGGTAAACATGAATACACCACCCCATGTAGACTAGAAGACTTTTGTAATCAAAGAAGATCTTCAAACTCTTTCGCATTCCCCCCGCTGGCCGTAAATGAAGTAGGAAAATATATTATGGATCTACAAAACAAGCGTTCGACGGGTCCAGATAACATCAATTCTTTTATCCTAAAAATATCTCTGCCATACATTGTTGAAATTGTAACTTATGTTCTTAATCTAAGTCTTGAAAAAGGTGTATTTCCGACTTCACTCAAAATTGCCAAAGTCATCCCACTACCAAAAATCAAAACCCCGAATGGTCTCAATGATTATAGACCCATTTCTTTGTTATCAAATTTGTCCAAACCCTTGGAAAAACATATGCATAAGCATCTTTTGCAATATATAGAAAACCACAAACTGTTCCATAATTTGCTGTCTGGATTTCGTAAACATCATTCTTGTCACACAGCGCTAAGCAGATTATGTGACACATGGTTATCAGCTATCAATCTATCAAAAGTTACCGGAGCAGTTTTTCTTGATTTCAAGAAGGCTTTCGATTTAGTCGACCATAGCATATTATTAAAAAAAGTAAGCCTTTATGTTAATAGCAATAACACCACTTCGTTCCTCAAATCGTACCTCTCAGACAGAACACAATGTGTCCATTTAAATGGTAAATCGTCAAGTTATAAAACTTTAATATGTGGCGTTCCTCAAGGCTCAATTATGGGTCCACTTCTCTTTTGTTTATTTATCGATGATTTACCCTTATCGCTTGAAAACTCAAACATATCATGCGAATTATTTGCTGAAGACAATACTCTACATACTTCTGACAAAGATCTGTCCAAAGTCCAGCTTTCACTTCAGCAAGGTCTGTTGGATGTGCAAAACTGGTGCAAAGAAAACAAAATGTTGCTCAACCCCATAAAAACAAAATCAATGGTAATAACAACAAGACAGAAGCATCAAATATAGCCTCTCAATTTAAAACTTGACATTGATTCTAAACCAATTACTCAAGTTCGTGAACATAAACTACTTGGTGTAGCTATTGATGACGAATTAAACTGGCACTGCCATGTAAATAAGGTGAGCAAAACTTCATCTAGAAATTTGTTTTTACTTAAGCAACTAAAGCAATATGTTGGACTCGAAGCTAGAAAAATGTTTTTCTACGCACATTGTTTGTCTCATATAAATTATGCATCATCGATCTGGTGTATGGCGAGTGATAACACTTTAAAAAGTTTGAACTCTCTTCACAGACGAGCAGTTAAGCTTATTCACACTGACCCAACTTTGACTACTGTACAAAAAATGAAAACTTTGCAAATATTACCTTTGGATAAGCAATTTATTTACAACAAAGCAATGCTTATGTACAAAGTTCACACAAATCAATCACCTGAATACCTAAAGGTCCTTCTCTCTGCAGCCCCAAACAGTCGATCCATCAGCTCTAAAAGATATTTATTGCCCTTACCACACACTGATAAATTTAAATCCAGCTTTTCCTTTTCTGGACCTTCAATCTGGAACCTCCTCCCAACACAAATCCAACAACAGACAACAGTTGGCAGTTTAAAAACAAAATTACGCTACCATTTATTCAATCAGATAAAATAAAACTAATATTATTAATGCTAAGTTGTTAATTATGTCACAGCCTTAATTTTCATAACGTATATATGAAGTGTTATTTTAAAAAAAAAATTTAGTTTGTAATATAAACTGTATCATAATTGCAAATGTAAAATTCATGTTATAATGTATATCATAAATGTGCATGTAAAAATCAAATGTATTGCTTCATATTGATTAATTTGTTTCCTAAATATGTAATTTTTTTGTTGTTGTGTACTTTGCTTTTAACTAATTGAACCTCTTAAGATTGTTTCATTGTTATTGTCTCCTAATAAGATTTGCTTTTAATGTTTCTAGCCGTGTATCATAGTAGTAACATTCAAAACATTCAGAGTCAGTCAGAATATCCTGTCACTATTCTACCGGTCCATAGTAGAGAGCATTCTCACTTTCTCGGTCGTGATATGGCACTCTAGTGCGAGCAGTCAGGACAGGGACAGACTTGAGCGTGTTGTGCGACAGGCATCAAAAGTCGTTGGGAGCGTTCTCCCTTCAATAGAATCAATGTATCTGCTCCGAGCCAACCGCAGAGCTCAGAATATATATAAAGACAAACTCCACCCAGCCAGCCAGCTCTTCCAGCTGCTCCCCTCAGGGCGTAGGTTAAGAATGCCTCGGTGCACCACATCAAGATCTCTCAAGAGTTTTTTTCCCACAAGCAGTTAAACTGCTTAATCTTAAGATGGACTGATCGCCCCAGTGTGTTGGTCAGGGACGGACGAGGGGGGGGGGTTTCCGGAAACCCCCCCCCCCCAGCCCAAAAAAAAGGAAAAAAAGAAGAAGAAGGAGAGAGAGAAAAGAGAGAGAGAGAGAAAAAAAAACTTTAAAGGAAACAGATCAATAACTTGGAAACGGTAACCTCCACATCCCATATATGTATGTAAAAATATATATATACATTTATATAAATTTAAAATTTAAAAACAAATAAACATTATATATATATATATATATATATATATATATATATATATATATATATATATATATATATATATATATATATATATATTTCATTTTTATTTATTTTAATTTAATTTTTTGGGGTACGAGTATTTGACTTCTTTCACAATATGCAAGCCCTCGCTATCTTCTCCCTAAAAAACTTCAATCACTGCAATCATTCTAAAGAATCTCCAGACGAACACCGTCTTTCGTGCTCCACAAAGAGCAAAGCTGATATTTCCCGTCTTTGGCGACATTCTAGTTATTTATTTATTTATTTATTTATTTATTTATTTATTTATTTAATTTTATTTTTATTTTTATTTTTTTAGGGAGGGGGTGGGGGGTGGGGCATGCGCCATGAGCGGAAGAAATGAAAAGAAAGAATAAGATATTCTAATGGATAATATAATGGATTACGACAGGAGTGCCCAATATGTCGATCGCGATCGACCGTCCATCGCGAAGGCAGTGTGACTGAGTAGATCGCGTAGCAGTAAAAAAAATGGATGTCAGCCTATTATAAGACTATATATATGTTTTGCATTTTGGTGGTAGGTAGATCATTTTGGCTTCGTCATTATAAAAGTACCTCGCATGCTGAAAAAGTCATAGTGTGGGCAACCCTGGCTTACGTTGATGATTTAACAAAAAGACAAATAGTTAAAGTTCCGTCCCTTTGCTTGCTTATTCCGACTCGCGCCAGCGCTTCAAAATGCCGCGAACGCCGTCGTTGAAGCCCTCCGATTCGAAAGGTGTGGCAAAGCTCAGTACATATTTTGGGAGCAAAGAAGGTAATTATTATTTTGATAATTTAATCTTACAAGTAAATAACATATCCTATCCTATCCCATAACTCGGAGGTCGTAGCGGCACCACAGATGATCGTTTAACCAACGTACTCCATCTTTCCCTGTCCCCAGCAACCCTGACTGTTTCGCTCAGTGTCAAACCAGTCCAGTCTCGAATGTTGATCTGGTGACGTGGCCATACCATCGGAGTTTCCGTTTCTTCACCACTGTGAGCAGGTCATCGTGTTGTCCAATGGCTTGTGTGATGGTCTGTCGGACTTTGTGGTTGGTGATGTTCTGGGTATAGGAAATGCCCAGAAGTCTTATGTAGCACCTCATCTCCATGCTTTGTATTCTTCGTTGGAGATCTGCTGTGAGGGTCCATGTTTCGCAAGCATATAGGAAGATGGAGATGACAAGGGAGCGCAGAATCCTTACCTTGGAATGTAGACTAATGGTCCTGTCTTTCCAAATTGCCTTCAACCTCGCCAGGGCAGCAGTTGTTTGTGCGATCCTGGAGAGTACTTCCTGTCGGGACCCATTGTCTGATACAATGGCACCTAAATATTTGAAGCTATGCACTGTGTTGATGGATTGGCCTTGGACTTTGATGTCCGTGTTGATGCCATGGGTGTTGTAGTTCATCATTTTGGTCTTCTCTGCACTTATTTGCATTCAATAGGCTCTGGAGGTGGTGTCAAGCCTCTGTACCAGCTGTTCAAGTTCTTGTTCCTCTCCAGCCAATCCATCAATGTCATCCGCAAAACGAAGGTTGAAGATTGCTCTTCCCCTTATGCTGACTGTCCCTTCGTGGTCTGCAAGGGCATCTGACATGATGTGCTCTAGGAAGATGTTGAAGAGTGTTGGAGAGAGGACGCAACCCTGACGCACACCGATTGCTGTTCTGAACCAGTTTCCGATGGCGCTGTTGTGGAGGACTGCACTGGTAGCCTTGTCATACAGGCTTTTGATGACTTCAACAATTTTAGGGCTGATGTTGTACACTATCATGGTTGCCCACAGAGCTGCATGCCAGACTCGGTCAAACGCCTTTTTGATGTCTATGAACACATGATATAGATGTTGTTGGTGCTGTAGGTACTTCTCACAGATTATTCTGAGGTTGAAAATCTGTTCAGTGGTACTTCGCCCTGCCCTGAATCCTGCTTGCTCTTCGGCTATGATTTGTTCAGCTTGGGGTTTCAACCTGTTGAGTATTATTTTCAGGAGGACCTTGCTGGGATGGCTGATGAGGCTGATGGTGCGGTAGTTTTTACATTCCTGAAGGTTACCTTTTTTGTGAAGAGTGATGACAAGCGACTGGGTCCATGGTGTATGCCACTCCCCACTCTGCCACGTCTTGTTACACATAATGGTGAGTGCGTCGATCATCGCTTCTCCTCCTGCTTGAAGCAGTTCCGCGGGTATGTTGTCCACTCCCGCTGACTTACCTTTCTTCAGCGATTGCACTGCTGCCTCAACTTCTTCTCAGAGAATTGGGAGGATTTCTTCTTCTTCTCTGTTCTCTGGACATGCTAGAACTGATGGGTCTCCGTTTGGTTTGTCGTTGTAAAGGTCAGAGCAGTACTCTGTCCAAGACTTCTTGTTTTTTGTAAGGCATAAGCCACTTGCTTTGGATCGTGGAGACCTTGGGCTGTTTAACACTTGTCAGCGGCTTCACAGTCTGGTAGGCCTTCTTGCTGTTGTTCTTGTTCAGACTGTTCTCTATTTCCTGGCATTGAGCTTCTATCCAGTTCTCCTTTGCTGTGCGCATGCCTTTTCGGATGTCATTGTTGATTTTTCGGTAGACATCAGCTCCCTGTCAGGTGTTCTTTTTTCTTTTTCATCTCTCTTCGTTTATCACACAGGTCCAAAAGTTCAGGTGTGATCCACAGCTTCTTCTTTGACCGGTGCTTTCCAAGGCTCTCCGTGGCGGCATCTGTCACAGCTAAGTTGAAGGTGGTGGTCATGGTGTTGACATCTACTTCACCATCTCCCAAAATGAGCAGTGGTGAAAATTTCCCTCCAATTGTGGCCTGAAATATTTCTGTCACCTCTTGCTCGGGTCTTGCCGTTGTCCAGGTCGAACTTCAGTCTAGTGCACTTTGCTGTGTTTACTCTCTTCAAGTGAAGCCGGAAAGACATCATCACAAGATTGTGGTCACTTCCGATGTCTGCTCCTGGAAAAGTGCGTGTCCTGCCAGTGTTGATGCTTGATCTGAAGCGTTTTTTGACCATCATTAACATTTACCGAGGAAGTCCCTTTAATAGAATTTTGGAAACCCTCCCCCAAAAACTAACTGATCCACCCCTGTTGGTGGGGGGCATGTAGGCGAGTGTGTGTGTATGCACATACATTAATACTTAAACACCCCACAATGTAGACAATACGGATGAGTGTGTGTGTGTGTGGTGTGTGTATATAACTTCTATTCTTTTTTTTCTTAGTTGTTTCTATTGAATTAGGTTTTATTGTTGTCTCTTGTTGTTTTACCGGTGGTATCTATTATGCATATATTTTATAAAGTACACTTTGTTACTCCTGTTGATACGGATGGTGCAGTGTTCGTGATAAAACTGATGTGTCTGTATTTGTGATATTTGTGTACTTTGGTTTTGCCAATATCTGCTATTGTGAAGCTGTAGTTTTTAAATTATGACATTATTTTTTTGGTGTGCATGCTCCGCGTGTGTTGCTGTGGCGGGTGACGGATGCTGCGGCATGTGTCAAATGGGACTGTGTTTTCTGCTGACAGCTACTCCCTCTGCTCTAGGCTAAACATGGATTTACGCTTGCCAAACATACTATTCTCTTACCTCCTATGCTAATCCGTCTTCCTTCCCAGTATCCAATTTTAGTGTATCCAGTGTCGGTGCACTCAACAGTGTAGTCCTTCTCCTTCAGAACCACAGTTTATCAAATTTATCGTATACTAGTGGTTTTTGTACCCTGGCAAGCCAGGGTACACATGATGCTGTTTAAAATGTAGACAGAGAGAACTTTTGTCTGCGAGTTTCATTTGGATGATGATACCTCCCCATATCCCCCTTGATACCTCACCATACCCTCCCCCCCTGATATCTCCCCGTCCCCCCATGCTGCCTCATCATACCCCCTTGATACCTCCCCGAACCCACTTGATACCTCCCCATACCTCCTTGATACCTTCCATACCCCTTTGGTTCCTACCTGTATCCTCCTTGATACTTCCCCGTTGATCGTTTCGCAGGTATGGATGAAAGGAATCGACCATCACCATACCCCCTTATATATACCCGTATCCCCGTTATGCCTACCCATGCCCCTTTAAACCTACCCGTAGCCCCCTTTTACCTACACGTACCACCCCATCCCGATCCTTGTTAGTAGTAATAATAATAATAATAATTATTATTATTATTATTATTATTATTATTATTTTATTGAATATAGAATAATATAAATAGAAATCAGAAAAAACATTAAGGTTTTAAAATAAAATTTGATATAAGATATTATAATTGTTATTATAATAATAATAATTATTATTATTAGTTTATAAATAATAATAATAATAATAATAATAATAATAATAATAATAATAATAATAATAAATATAGAATAATACAAATAGAAATGATAAAAAACACCAAAGTTTTAAAAGAAAATTTGATATAAGATATAATAATAATAATAATAATAATAATAATAATAATAATAATAATAATAATAATAATAATAAAATAAAATAAATAAATAAAAAAAAATAAATAATAATAATAATAATAATAAATTAAAGGTAAAAAGCCTAAATTAAAAAGAAAAATATCCATATTGTAGTGTTAAAAAAAAAAGTACGGCCCGCGTGAGTTTCTAACTTGGGTCTTCCTGCACGGTAGGCGGATGTTTTACTAACTAAGCTATCAATGCTTCCGAGAAAGACCATCAATTTTTTGGTCTATATGGGAAAACATGCTGAAACCTCAATTTGATTTTTAATGGAAGCGCGCGGAATGAGGCTATTGCAGTTTGTGGACATTTTGTTTATTTATTTATCTCAGAAACGGTTAAATGTTCGGTAAGGAAATGTCGGCTATAACGATTTCGTGGGTTTTGAGCACACAGCAGGCCCATCCGCGGCGTCCAGCACCTGCCCAGATCAGTGTCCATAGGGGACAAACTTTATAGTAGAGGCGAAGAAGGACTTCCGGCTAAGCAATTTATATATATAGATATCCAGTTCTCTGCCCATTGCCCATTGCCGACGGCATGTTTTGTTGTGAGAGCCAGTAACTTTGTCGCAGGGCTCGTTCATACAAGTAGGCCTATTCGCTGCACATAGGCGTGCTAATTTTAAAGTAACACGAGGTCGAATGGATGGAGAGTGTAAACTGGATGGCTAGGATTCAGCTGCGTTCGTTGTGTGTGCGTGTGTGTGTGTGCGTGTGCGTGTGTGTGAGTGACTTGTGTGTGTGTGGCTTGTGTGGGTGTGGGTATGTGTGTGTGTGTGTATTGACTAGCAAATATATATTTGCCCTTTTGTACAGTTCACCTGTTTCATGCTTTTATTGTGATTTGCTGTTAGCTTGTTCACAGTCATGTTCTCTATGTTTTATATGTGCTTTTGTGTGGTGCTGCAGCATTGACCAAAATGCATTCCTTGTGTATTATTCACTTGGCAATAAATTATCTTAAATCTTGAATCTAGTAGTGGTGGTATATATAGTTGTAGCAGTAATGGTGGTTGGGCTTTTGTCTTTTTGTATTTGTTGTAATAAACGTGTTTTTTAATTTTTTATTTTATTTATTTTTATTTTATTTTATAATAGTATAGTACATTTTGATGCTATCTTTATCTTATTATAAAAGGTCTGATTGAAAGAATAGGCTCATGCCTAAAATCTTAACCTTTTAAAATAAAGTTCTGAAGTCTGAAGTCTCTCTCTCTCTCTCTCTCTCTCTCTCTCTCTCTCTCTCTCTCTCTCTCTCTCTCTCTCTCTTCGCTGTATTGCAGGATGCTGCTGATATTGCACCATTAGTCCCCGCAAGTTCAGGTTGCCCAATGAACATGACGTTTTTTTATTTTCTTTTTTTAATTTCGTTTATTCATCAAGCATGTTCTTCGAAGAGAGTGGTTTTCTTTGCGATGTCGGAAGGGCATGCACGTTTTGAATGGCGGAAAGAGTCACTCGGCTTTGTTTGTGTGTGTGTGTGTGGGTATGTGTGTGCGTGTGTGCGTGCGTGTCGGAGATCCTCTTTGCTGTGCTGGTTGTGTTGCTATTCTTCTTTTCCCAAGTATCTTTGAGTTTGGAGAGTTTGTCACGAATATAGGGGGTTGGGGGGATGAGGGTTAGCAATTATTCCCCCGCGCTGTGTCGCCTCCCTTCCTAGGCCGACTTGCGGTGACGTTCAGGGGAATAACGCTGAGAGTGCTAAAGAATTATAGAAAGTAGTGAGGACAGACGAGAAGAGTACGAACTAAACTAGTGGAAACTTGAACAAGGGAAGTCGGGTGGTATATTACAATATTAGACAATTTATTATATTGCTGTAGGTCAGACGTAGGGGGTAGGCTTACAACTGAGTCACGAGGGATAGTCTGTTATCGTACTGAGTATCTGGGAGAAGTTCTGGTTTGAATATTTAAAGTCAACAGGGGCGATTATGGACGGCTATCATCATGTGGCAACGGGGTATCTGGTTGCTTTAGCGTGGGTAGCCAGATATCTGCAGAATTGTGGTGTGCGCAGAGTGCACACTTATCTGCTAGGAACGTAGGCGGTTGTAGCCTCAGGTGACTGGATGGCGGTTGCGCAACTGGTCGGTAGCGTGGCTTGGGTGGACCAATCTAGGTCACTAGGTCGAGTTGGTGGTGCAACAATTGGCTTGGGTCTTGCTTCACGCGTCTTCAGTGACAGCCAGAGGATATGGGCTGCACGCGGCGTGGCTGAGTCTTGCAGTGGCCCGGTATAAGGACCCGTTCTGCAATGGAGTATTCTCAGCATCAGAGGTGCACACACGCTCTGGATGCTGCGCCATTCAGCGCGCATGCCAGTCAGATTTTGAATGTGGAAGGCCTGGTCAAGGAGGACCGGCGTCTTCCAACTGTCTATTTGTATCAACAATGGCTACTGGGGTTTGGGGGAATTTACTGGCGGCCGCTAATGGATAAGAGGTTCGGCGCCTGAGATGGGGTTGTGGACAGCAGGGGTGGATATTTACACAATAGGATCAGGGGAGAAGCAAAAGGGATAAATACAGGACCATGGGGATTATATGCAAGGGGGATTAACTGGGGTACTTTAGTCTAAGTAACAGGGCAACATGGCATGGGGGATTTATACAAGAATCTAGACAGGGGGATATACATGTATAAATACAAGCATGGCAGGTGCAACAATCAGACTACAGATAATGGATACATGAAGCAAAATAGTATATCACAAGCAATACCTCAAGACAAACCACAGACATGGACGTAAATATCTACAAGACATACGAACTTGTGGGGAAATCGACGGGTGATGGGGAAGCTAAATGATATGAAATAAGTCACCACTCTTACCTTGACCAAGGAACGGGTTGAAACACAAGAATATTGGCGGAGCTCAGCGGTCGCAACGTGGGTGCAGACGTGTCTCGGCGGCAGTGTGTTCTCTCGGGCTTGCAGAATTAGACTGACGAGCCTGGGTCTAAATGTTCCAGGGTCCAGTCCTAGAGTCACGTGGGGCTATCCCGAGAGGCGGGGCTTGGGTCGCTTGGTCAGCCGGCGAGTGGGGGGGGGGGGGGGGAAGTGCCGCGAGCAGAGCCGGGGCTAGACGTCCGACTGTGACAGAGTTTGGTGGCTGGAGAGGTGTAACTGTATCGTGTTTTAGCCGCCGTCATATTTTATGCACACACTCGGTGACTGCTTTGACCAATGTTCCCGATTACGCACTGTTGTGCGTTAATTACGCCAAAATTATGAAAAACATACGCTGAAAAGTGTGTAAGTGTGCGTCCTGTGGACGTACACATTTTCCCCGAATCGCAGAAGTCAAAAATATGACAAAAGAGTGGCTTACTAATTCACGGCAACTCCCTTCCCTCTCCCCAATGAAGACTTTCATTGCAGATGATTCAGAGTTGTCCTTTAAAATCGCATGCGCGCGCCTTGTATACTTCTTTGGTGCAAGCATGTCGCTGCTCACGAAATTGGGGACTCTCAACGTTTGCAAAAGGACTCTTAAATTTTGATAATTGAGAGTCCCATGGACTTCTCTTTTTTTTAAATTTTGGAAGGAACACTGTGTAACTGCCTTGGATTATTTGATTGTGAGTACTAGACGTACGACGTAGGCTACAGAGCTCAAAGCCAACGGAGATAAAAACACCAGCGGATTAAAAAAAAAAAAAAGTACTCTGTATACAAGTAATTCGGTGAAACGCTTTTTCAGGAGTTTCAAAGCCAACTGAAATCCTTCGGATGGGAACCGAAGTCTAGTCTGTGCACATACGCATTGCGTGGCATGGGCTTCAAGGATCCTGAAGCTTGTGTCCTAGTCGTGTGAGTGCCGGCTACACAAATACACCCAGGATTGTGCTCAGCCGTCTTTGCGTCACACTATTTGCCCACAGATAGCATGTGGGCGCCTCGGAGGGCTGGAGTTAGATCCTGTTTCGACCTGTGCCCTGAGCAGCTCTTGAGCTGGAAAAGCGCAATATAAGAACGATTAAATTTGTAAACAAATAAGCCTGCATCGTCCTCTACTGTGCGCACGATAGATCCGATCATTTTATTTTTTGCAAAGCATGCAATAACAGAGTGTATTTACCTTTGATTTGATTTTATGTTTTTGCTAGAAGAAGCTTTGTATATAATGTTGAGAATTTTCGTCGGTCGATAT
The DNA here is from genome assembly GCA_036898135.1 of Oncomelania hupensis. Lineage (NCBI taxonomy): Eukaryota > Metazoa > Mollusca > Gastropoda > Littorinimorpha > Pomatiopsidae > Oncomelania > Oncomelania hupensis. The sequence continues at coordinate 55,364,025 of CM072519.1, forward strand.
TGTTGAGAATTTTCTGGAGTTTACTTGTTTACTATCGACCGAAGCCTCGCGATTAATCTAGTAATAGCTAAGAGATTCTTCTAACCTAAATAAGGTTATATGACGTAAGACATTGCATAGTTCTGGTGACGAGTTTTATTTTGATTGGGTGTGTCACGTCACCCGAATGGGATCAGTGACTTCAGCTCAACAGCGAGTGAAGGGATAATAATTCAAACTAAAATAAACTAACACAAATGCCAGATGAACATTTAAACTCTTTTATTCAACGCACACACAAACAGGAGAATGAGAAAGCTAGCCATACCCCAACCCTTATCCGGACCCACAACCCCAACAATTAACAAACAATTACCTCCCTTGTCTAATCCGTACCCCTTGACACTGGACACAAGATGCCAAACGATCAAGATATAACAAATATGAAAATAAAGCTGAAGTGATACAACAAAAATGTTGGAATGATGCTTGCAGGTAAGCTGGTCCAGTGGTGGTGCTGTCTGTAGAAGTAGCAGAGTAGGAGCTTGAGGTGGTGTTAGATGTTCCCGACCAGTGCCGACACCGATCAGCAGAAGTCATAAAACTTCTGTAGCAT
>CM072519.1:55369619-55439619 GCA_036898135.1 Oncomelania hupensis
TAAATTTTGATAATTGAGAGTCCCATGGACTACTTTTTTTTTTAAATTTTGGAAGGAACACTGTGTAACTGCCTTTGGATATTTGATTGTGAGTACTAGACGTACGACGTAGGCTACAGAGCTCAAAGCCAACGGAGATAAAAACACCAGCGGATATGTGTAATGTGTAACTGTAGATTATAGTCACACGACACCGAAGCGTATAGGCGACTACTGGTCACATTATTCTGACACCAGCGAACCAGTTGATGGTAAGGGGAAAATAATATGGTCACACATTGGCCAATCCGGGATTCAAACCAGGTACCTTTCGGTTACTAGTAAGACGCTCTACCAACTGAGCTACCCGGCCCCTCTACCAGCGGATTAAAAAAAAGTACTCTAAATGCAAGTAATTCGGTGAAACGCTTTTTCAGGAGTTTCAAAGCCAACTGAAATCCTTCGGATGGGAACCGAAGTCTAGTCTGTGCACATACGCATTGCGTGGCGTGGGCTTCAAGGATCCTGAAGCTTGTGTCCTAGTCGTGTACACAAATACACCCAGGATTGTGCTCAGCCGTCTTTGCGTCACACTATGTACCCACAAGATAGCATGTGGGCGCCTCGGAGGGCTGGAGTTAGATCCTGTTTCGATTGCGCCCTGAGCAGCTCTTGAGCTGGAAAAGCGCAATATAAGAACGATTAAATTTGTAAACAAATAGGCCTGCATCGTCCTCTACTGTGCGCACGATAGATCCGATCATTTTATTTTTTGCAAAGCATGCAATAACAGAGTGTATTTACCTTTGATTTGATTTTGTGGTTTTGCTAGAAGAAGCTTTGTATAATGTTGAGAATTCTCGTCGGTCGATATTGTTGAGAATTTTCTGGAGTTTACTTGTTTACTATCGACCGAAGCCTCGCGATTAATCTAGTAATAGCTAAGAGATTCTTCTAACCTAAATAAGGTTATATGACGTAAGACATTGCATAGTTCCGGTGACGAGTTTTATTTTGATTGGGTGTGTCACGTCACCCGAATGGGATCAGTGACTTCAGCTCAACAGCGAGTGAAGGGATAATAATTCAAACTAAAAAAAAAACTAACACCAATGCCAGATGAACATTTAAACTCTTTTATTCAACGCACAAACAAACAGGAGAATGGGAAAGCTAGCCATACCCCAACCCTTATCCGGACCCACAACCCCAACAATTAACAAACAATTACCTCCCTTGTCTAATCCGTACCCCTTGACACTGGACACAAGATGCCAAACGATCAAGATATAACAAATATGAAAATAAAGCTGAAGTGATACAACTGATGGCTTAAGTGTACAGAAGAAGAAATGTATTTAATTATTAGCAGACTCTCTATACACAGTATAGCAGTATGTTTTCAATACGAACTTGATTAAATTGTCTGAAATTGATACTTCAAGTGTTCATTGTCTCATCACACTACTTTCCCAAAAAAATCACCAAACTAATATAACTATCACAAAATATAATAAAGAGACACTGCTTGAAAATTCGCTGGATATTTAGTACGTTTTATTTGCGTGTAGTGTATGTGTGTATGACTGTGAAGGTGTGTAATCCTGCGACTGAAGGAACCAAGTGGTAGGTTCCTGGACGAAGGGGTCTTGTAGGTTTCCAGGTGGCGATGGGCGCGCGACGTCCTAACTCGGCACCGCCGATCCTAGCATGGAGCAACAGCAGCCAATCCAGACAGCAACAGTACAAAAAGAACAATAGTAGTAGTAGGCCCAATCTGGTCAAAAAAATAAACCATCTTACTAGGCTACCTCTACAATGTAAACAATACATGGGAAATAACTCCTTCCGCCGTCCGCCATCTTGACCTGTTTATTTGTGCATTACAACAATTCATAATTCTTCTATAATTTATATTTATGTAAATATTCATCACAAAGAAAATAAAAGGAACACGAAATAAAATTTCAACTGAAAATTTTATTTAACAAATCAGCATGTTAATAGTAGTCCCAAGTTATTACAAGTTACCATGAACATGATTATTTACACAAATACAAATGCATATTATAATTCCATTTCTAGTCAACAATCTTGATTCATCCTCTCTCTCACATTCATCACCGCTCTCTCATCTTCATCACCCCTCTAGCATACTATAATACATCATCACCCTTGACCTCATTCTCATCACGCCTCTCTCATCTTCATCACCCCTTTCTCATATTGTAATATATAATACATCGTCACCCTTGACCTCGTTTTTGCAACATCAACCATATTATTCCTTTTTACATGTTCATCAATAAAATCATATAAAAAATACTATTTATCAAAATACCCCTTTTCCCCTCATCCAACATCCTTCATTCACGTACGCATGCTCAGATTGTATAGCCACTAAAGAACTAGAGTACTGGGCACCCACTCACCTTCAGCTCCTCAGCCTGTGAGGTTACAGACACATCAACACCACCCGCTGGACCTAAAGCAATAATCATGTAATGTAATGTAATCAACACCACAATACAACACAACACAACACTGTCTGTAGAGAGTAGATGGTTCGTTCGTCCGTTACAGGTCCCAGGGCACCCTAGCACTGGCGAAGTGCATAGGTCTTGGGCGGTCTCTAAAATAAGAATACACACCCTTAAGAACACACCCTACACCTATCACAAAGAAGTGGTGGCAGTGATATTCCTCCTGGCTGTGGAAAAAGTACTTTATTTCTACAGCTTTGACAGTACACTGGTCATTCTTGCCCTTATAAAGAAACACGACCTTGGGTGGTTCCAAACACAAAACACAACCCTTGTAGAAGGACCCTACACCTATCCTCTGATGGTGGCAATCACAATCTACCCAGTCGCAGTCAGACCACACAGAATATCGGCTCGACTTTAACCCTCTTCGCCGCTTCCAGCCCACAGTTCAAGGCACAGAACTTCGTTCAACTTCCAGGGGCGGACGAGGGGGGGGTTTCCGGGGTTTCCGGAAACCCCCCCCCCCCAGCCCAAAAAAAAAAAGGAAAAGAAAGAAGAAGAAGAAGGAGAGAAAGAGAGAGAGAGAGAATACAATTATAAAAATTAAAATAAAAATAAACATAAAATAAATACTATATATATATATATATATATATATATATATATATATATATATATATATATATATATATATATATATATATATATATATATATATATATATATATATATATATATATATATATATATATATATATATATATATATTTATTTATTTATTTATTTTATTTATTTTATTTATTTATTTATTTTTTATACGAATTTTGGAAACCCCCCCCCAAAAAAAACTAACTGATCCGCCCCTGACTTCTAATAGCCATCGAGCTATGCGCATAGCACGAGAAATACCTAAATTCCTATCATACACTACCCAATACAAAACGCTGATTCAAACTGTGCGCACAGCACTCTCAGAGATATGAAACTATACACTACATACACCCTGGCACAGCATTTATTTAGCATGCATCAACATTCGTGTCGTCACAGGGTGTTATTGCGTCCCGCTGGAATGTTCGATCTTTCTCTCGATTATAGAGAGACTATATAAGTAACGCGCTGTCTAATTGTAAAACAGCAGTCCCTTATACCTACTGTGTGCGGGGACAGTATTCTACTGGAATGGAATGGAATGGAATTGTAAAACAGTGATTAATAAAGATTTGTGATGCTTTTTGATGATGATCTTTGAACTGATTTTCGGAAAGCGATCTCATATGCAGTTGTTGATGTTTCCTGAATAAAGTTGCAAAAACTTTATACGATGACTCCTGCCTTGTTGCTGAGTGAACAAGTTGCGTGGATACACGAATCTGAGTTACACTTATCAAGTGTAGTGGTGTTGGTGGTTGGAGAGAAGATGATACAGTGATGGAGGCTAGGGTGAAGAAGAATTCTCACACATTCTCTCTCTCTCTCTTTCTCTCTCTCCCCAACGCCAGTTCGTTGATGACCGTTGAAAGTTTTATTCTCGAAGTGCATCATACTAAGAGAGCGCAACAGGCAATGCTCGTACAGCTACATTCTGCCCTCTCTGTGTCTGACTCGTTCTCCCGTTCTCTTGTTCTCTCTGAATGTGTATCCGAGTGTGTGTGTCTCGAAATATTTGCACGTCCGAGCTTTTATGTATGCGCGCGGACTGTACTGAACCTGAGGCTTAACGCGTGCTGCGCGCCACAGAATGTTCGTCTCTCTCGGTAATTTGTTTTAGTTGTTAACTTTTATTTTACATATAAGGCTTGAAACGCCAACGAACACTATACAAATTATAAATGGGCGGAAACGCGAAAATACGACCTTTCTACTGATATAAGAATCTCGGACCTATCTGCTACGAAATAAAAATAATACGCAATTTAAGAGGGAGTTGGCTGCTGCTTTTAAGAATCTCACGAGTCTAAACTCGTAAAAACTCTTTAATTTAATACAATTATAAATAATAATAATAATAACAAAGAAAGAACAACGTCTCCTCTTTCCAACGATGGTTACTATTATGGGTTCAGACTATGACGGACTAACATAGAAATCACCTAACACAACAATATTTACATTTTGCCTCTTCTTACAACTTTTCCTCTGTTTCTCTTCCGATGTAGATCCCTATAAAACTAAGATTTATTTTAAGTATATACTATTAGAGAATGAACTAAGGCATCGGAAAATATCACACTTAAGGTGTTACAGTGGAAAATCCTTGCTATCGCCATCATCGACAATTATGTTCTTATCATGTGTTAATCTACAATTACACAAGGCGGGAAGTGCGTTATGACCGGCCAGTTAGCAGTAAGCCTAAGCTGCTGCTCAGCATACAACAGCGCGAAGTCTTTATCACCGTGATAGGCATCGCGCTATTCTAAACATCGTGCTCTACTTTAAAACTGCTACATAAATCACAAATAAAGTTTATATATTCTAAAAGAGAATTTAATGCTTCGTCTAACGATTATCTACTTTAAGGGATCTGACAACTATATATCAAATTATTGCATACAGCTAGTTTAAACATAACAGAGAACAGAGTAAGGCCTACATATCGTAACGGTCAGAAATTCTTTGTAGCCGCCCGGCTACACAAGATTCAAGCATCGGGACTGAATCGACCATCGTTAAATAAACAGCGTGTAACGCAGGGTTACAGCGTAGCTCCGCTTACACCGAATGTATTTTCTTATCCCAGACACCAGCTTTCGACCGATAAAACTAAGCCCAAGTACGAAAACAACAAATGACGTAAATTTGCAGAAAGGATGTAAAACCAACAGTTCTTTTTTGCACCCCCCCCCCCCCACTCACCCCCCACAAAAAATGTTGATGTCACTCAGGTGTCTGTAGAAAGAGACATATACTTTATGGTCTTCTTAACCCTTTGGAAACAACATCATTTAGCAAAGTGGTAGAGGCATGTCATTTTTAGATCTGGCTGAAAGTTTGTTCTTAGCCCTAGACCCTTTTCACAGGTATAGGAAAGTATTCAGTTTCTGAAGGTATATAGCCTGAATTTTCAAAATGTATCATAATAGGTACAGGAATTTTTATTTCTGAAAAATATACAAGGTTGTATGTTAATGTCTTCTTACTCCAATACACTTTGAACGAAGAAAAGGTCTGGCTCATAACCCCCATCATTATCACTGAGACTAATACTGCTTTCCAAAGGCTAATAGAAGCATTCACTTTCAGAAAAAACAATATAACGGACAAGATTTTACTGCTAGAGGGACGACTACTGGTCGTGCATCTTTCACCCTGTCACAATAAATCCACTGGAAAATAGTTCGGAACCTGCCGAGCTTTCAAATAAACACATTTGTAGCTTGCACTAATTAATCTTTAACTTCTCTACTTCCTTCACTTTCTTCCTGAAAGCCCGCTTCAAGGACCTGAGGGTGAGGACCTCGCCTCTGATTATCATGCGGGGCTCAACTACTTCTTTGCAAAAATGTTGGAATGATGCTTGCAGGTAAGCTGGTCCAGTGGTGGTGCTGTCTGTAGAAGTAGCAGAGTAGGAGCTTGAGGTGGTGTTAGATGTTCCCGACCAGTGCCGACACCGATCAGCAGAAGTCATAAAACTTCTGTAGCATGACTTATGGTATCTGAAAAAAAGGTCGTTCAATTACCATAGACCAAAACAATGTCATTCATGATTAATGTACTCTTTTGAACAGAAAAAAACGCCAGTAGGTTGGTTGCTGGACACTTAAAAAATATATTTTAAAACATCCTTTAATTCAGACACGTTGCAGAGTGTGTGTCAGTAGGTGTAATTGGTGCAGCAAGTTTTGTCACCTAGATGTAAGTAAAGGGGGTTGTTTTCTTCTTTCTTTCTCTCTATTTCCTCCTACTCCCTCCCCTCTTTCTCTCCCACTTTCTCTCCCTCTCTCTCACACACACAAAATTAGGTTAGTCAGGGTTCCTGTCACAAGCATGACAACTCATTCCCAAACTATATATATTGTGAAGATCGAGCCACAAATTAATAAACACATAAAGAAGAAAACAAATTAATAAACACACACACATACAAACAAGACTGTACATTACAAATTGCATGACGTTATACATTGATACAGTGCCCCATGCCCCAAGTGAGATATCACCTTAGTTTTACACAGACACACATCACTTACTTTGCTTCAACAGCAAGCAGATCTAGTTTGTACTGCAAATCCCTCTCGATATCTGATATCGTCTCTGCCCAGCTTACATGCTGCTTGCAGGAAATTGTGGCCATCACTTCCACCCTACAGACAAAAATACCATTACATTGTATACATAGCTGTCAAAAACCATCACTTCCACTCTACAGACAAAAATACCACTACATTGTTAATACATAGCTCTGTAAAACGTACTCATCCAAATCTGCAGCAGACAAATTTCCATTCTTTTTTTTTTTTAATTATTATTATTATTATTATTATTATTATTATTATTATTATTATTATTTTTTTTTTTGGGGGGGGGGGGGGGGGGGGGGGGGGGGTAATATTACAACTTTGCAATCAACAAAATATTTAAGAAAGCACTTTTCGACAGCTTTAGTCTGTCAAGATGTGCTGTCACTGAAGTTAGATTTAACCCGGTTACTGGTTATTACCTGGTTTTGCAAGCTAACCATGTCCTCCTTTTAATTATTACTACTGGCATTAAAAAACTGAAGGTATCAATCTGACGGTATATGCTACAAGTGCCATGTAAGACATTATGAAAACAACTATATCAGACAGAAATGCTTACCTGCACTAATGTTTCGTGTGTTCTTGACCCGCTGCCTGTACATCTCGTCCATTTAATTTTCCTGCAAATGATGCACACAGCTGTCAGAACATTTGATGAACCTGCTCTACTTATCAACCGTTTTGTTTTTACTGGGGAATTTTTCCGCACAAGAATGCCTTTAGCAGCCGGTTTCTCTGCGGTCAATTCGGAGCTTGTGTATGAATCACAGGCTGTGAAGTCCGTAGGCCTTGCCTCAATTACATACTATACATAGAAGGTCCTCCACTCCTTTCGACATCCGGTTTCGACTGACCCCCAAAAAACGACTTTCCTACCTTTTGTGCCCACTTCAAACTCAAACGGAGGGGCCAGACGAATCACAAACACTCATAGCAACACATTCGTTACACTTCCAACGATGTCGGCTCCAATTTTCACTGCGAATTTGGTCAAAAACGCAGTCACATAAGCTGGTTCGAATTTGGACACCACGCCGTTCGTCGATACTATATATATAGCAATTGCTTTAAGATATTTCATTGGTCGCTTAAAAATACGCGCTATTAGGCCTAATGAAGGGCAGACCACTCTAGCGATATAAACAAAAGATTGTTGGCGACTTTCGAATTCGTTAAAAGGTTTTAAAGTTTTAGAGTAGTCCGCCCTTCATTAGGCCTAATACCGCGTATTCTTAGCGACCAATGAAAGGAGGAAATCGATGCTTAACGTCCTATTGCATGAGCGTTAAGGACGATCACCACGTCGCCACCCTGACAACAATGACCATCATCATCATATCAAAGTCGTAAAGGAATTGCTATATATAGTATCGACGAACGGCGTGGTGTCCAAATTCGAACCAGCTTATGTGACTGCGTTTTTGACCAAATTCGCAGTGAAAATTGGAGCCGACATCGTTGGAAGTGTAACGAATGTGTTGCTATGAGTGTTTGTGATTCGTCTGGCCCCTCCGTTTGAGTTTGAAGTGGGCACAAAAGGTAGGAAAGTCGTTTTTTGGGGGTCAGTCGAAACCGGATGTCGAAAGGAGTGGAGGACCTTCTATGTATAGTATGTGATTGAGGCAAGGCCTACGGACTTCACAGCCTGTGTATGAATATGGAATAACATGCCACCTGGTATCCCTCGTCTGCGCTCAGTTCTGGCCTCTGAAGTAAACGTTCTGCCCTTTCACGTTCACTGCCGTCAAGTTTGACCCATTTTTTTTACTAAACTGTGGTCCACATCTTCTGCGAAAAACTGAAGATTTCTTCATTTTCTGCGCCTGGAACGCAGTGGATTGAACACATTTTGTTGACTTCGAAACTGGGTCAAATGTGATTTTCTTTACAGAAGAGCAAGCTAAAGGAAAGAAACCACTGTCTTTAAAAAAAAAAAAATGACGTTTTCGAGCGTAAAAAAACCAAACCAAAACAAAAACTAAATAGATAGGGCTGTAATTTCTATGACTAACTATTTTTAATACAAAACCATACCAGCATTCTTAGATATCTTCCTAGAATAATTAGGAAATATTTGTTTTTGGCCACAGTTTCTAGACAGCGTTTTTGCAAGAACGTTAGGTGCCCTTGGCCTATAACGGTGTAGTTCGCTGTAAAACCGAAGAATTTGTTCTGTGCGAGGTATAGACTTTAAGAAACTGTGAAATTGAAAATAGAAATTCTTATTTGAAGAGGGAGCGTACTAATGGGGTAATGGAGAGAAAGGGTCGCAGGGCAAGAACCAGAAAGTACGTGTTGCATGATCATGTCTGTCGCCACACACACGCAGAGCCGCCACACAGCACACACTTCATTCCAATATCATAAACATGCACTTAAAAACGGATAGGGCATAATAATTAAAACAGTGAAATGTACCACACACATTTATAAATTTATAAGCGAATTTATCACAGTGGCTACAAAGGCTAACGGATCTATATTCTGTCATAATAATAAAATAATAAAATAAACAGTAAAAGTAAAAATCAGACTACAAGTACAAGCAGCACAAAAAATAATTTTAAGTGGTTGTTGTGAAACATGGCTAACCTAGCAAAATATAGCACAGCATTGATCATATTAGGCATGGTAGCCTTCAAACGTGTACATTTTCCACAACTGAAAGTGTGTAAAACTAATATGAAATGTCAACAAGCCCATCAGTGGTTGGTATGTTTACATCTGCTACATGTACACCATGTAACTTAGATTAGAAATTGGGCTCATATCCACACTAAAATACTTGTCTCTCTCTCCCCCCCTCCCCTTGCAAACACTCATTTACACTCTCCTACACACACACACTTCATGCATAATAATACAAGCTTTAAAAAAGCAAGGAAAACACACAAACATAGGCACCCACACATACACACACCTTAGCATAGAAGCCTAGGACTGCACATTGCATGTATAAAATACTGGCACACAGAATATTTATTTATTATTTAATCACTTTTATATAGCCTAACTCATTAACTTCCCCATATCTCACCACCCACCCACTCTGCCTAGTCATCAACAACAACAAATGGAGACAGCATACTAGACTAGACATAATATTAGCATTAAATTGTTGGGATAAGAATTTGATGTGAAACTTAAACTGAAAATTAAAAGTTCAGCTTAGTCATGTAAACACACAGTCACAAAGCTTCCTCAGCATGATATGGCAGCGCGTTGAGGTGACTGGACAGGGCACGGATTGCGGAGGGGAAGAAGCTGTCAGCAAACCGGACCGCTCTGCTCCTAAAGTGCCTCAACCTTCTGCCAGATGGGAGTAAGACAAACATCTGTGATGCTGGATGAGACTCGTCCTCTGCAATGCTGCCAGCCCTCTTCAGCAGTCGCTTGTTAAAGATGTCATCTATTGATGGCAGCTTGCACCCGATGATCTTGGATGCTGTCTTCACTATGGACTGCAGCCTCTTTTTGTCTGCATCCGTGCCTTGGAGGAAAGATTAGATGGAGGCTGCATGACTTAATTTTCTTGAAGCCACAACGCTGTCGTCGCCGCCATGTTGGTTGATTCAAAACAGTGATGCCTTTCTCTAACACAGACTAATTATATTTCTCTTGTACAATCGTTCAAATTTTACTCAGGATGGCTGCTTGCTGTGCATATGGATGTACGAACAGACCTCAACGTGATAGAAAACGAGGCGTAACTTTTCACAAATATAATAGCAATTTTGCGTTGATTAATCGAATCGATGTACTGTGCTGTGTAGTGTGTTACTGTGTAAGCGTGTCTTGTCAGCTCCAAGCCCAATGAACACTGTCATAAGTAATCTCAACCAAATAACTAGCTGTCTTCAGCCAAAATCATTATAAATCATTTATTAAAATTGTAAAAGTAAAGTTAACAATAACTGCCTAAACATTGATTGCTGATTTGTTTGTTCAGTAGGCCTAATTCGTTTGTCAGTGACCTACATTCGCGAGAAATTCGAAGTCTCTGTTACACTCGATCGATGTTGGTGTTTTCTATCAGTATTTGATTCAGCCCCGATGCTTGGATCCCTGATAGGTGTGTAACTCAGATTCGTTTATTCACGCAGCATGCTCACTCAGCAACAAGACACGGAGTCGACGTATGAAGTTTTCCACTTTTATTCAGCACACATCAACATCTGCATACAATTCTCAACTCAACTCCCAACAACACACAGAGCATCGAATATATAATTTTTTCTCTAGTCCAGAACAAGGTGGAACGATCTCGCATAATCGCTTTAGACTTCGTCATCACTGTCTTACGTCATACATATTTCTTCTTCTTCCGGGAAGGTTCTCAACTTTCTACATTTATCGGTAGGTTTCTATTGACAGCAAACAGGGAAATCTAGAGAATTCTCCAACAATATCGACCAACTAAAATTACCAACGTTATACAAAGCCTCCTCTAACCACAACGCAAACTCAAATCAAAGGTAAATAAACTCTATTATTGAATACTTTGCAAAACGAAACGATTAGATCTATCGTGCACGCTTCAGACAAACTATCCTTCGCGTTTCAACGTAACAGTCTCTTTCTTTTTCTTTGCTTTAATTTTTTTTATTGAGAAATGTTAATGTTGCAGTTTCTCTAGAAAATAACATTATTATACAGTAGAATAATTTTTGTTTTTAATTCAGTGAAGCAACTGCAATTATGTCTTGTCTCTACTTTAGAGCCTGTGTATGGTATCTTCTTTCATGCTCACCATTCAGACACAAAAATAAGATGTGTTCATTTAAAAATAAAAATAAGATGTGTTCATTTAAACAAGAGAACAAAAGAATCATATGTTACAAGTTTGTTTAGCTGAATGATGTAATAATATTAATAGTTGTGTTGAAGTATGCTTTTGCACAGAGAGAGAGAGAGAGCGAGAGAGAGAGAGAGAGAGAGGGAGAGAAGGAGAGTGAAAGAGAGGGTGAGTGAGAGAGAAATGCTGTTGCTTTCGCAGAAGACTATATTGATATCACTTTCTCTCTGATTGATATGCAACACATTAAATTAATTCATTGAAGTTTCGGTTTATATAGTACAATTTGGGTCTATGTCTAAGTGATATTAATGTGCCGGTGCAGTAAACATTGTAAGCAAAATTGATGCTATTTTCAGATGTTGAATTATCATTCTCAGATTCAGATTCAGATTTTTATTTAAAGTCTTTTCATTGATAAAATGATATTAGACTTTCACAAACATATATATGCATAGACATAGACACAAACACACATGCATAAACATAAACACATATTTATGTACTTAATCAAAAAATGTTTTTTATGTCAGTATGTAAGATAATGTAAGCAATTTTTTCAATAAGTGTATGATTATATAAAATATCTGTCATACTATCGGTTTCATTGATCGAGACATTATTTGCCTTGTATAATGGTAATAATGTTGTACATTCAAATAATAAATGTTGTACAGACATTGGTTGCTGACATATACAATGAACATCAGTAATGTATTTTGTGCTCCATGAATTCAAACGCATTTTATATATGATTTTTGAAATATTTCTACTACATGATAAAATGTTATGCTTATTTACTGATTTTTGAAAATGTCTTTCTACTAATGAAATCAATTCATGCCTAGATAATGTAATATTACAATTTGATATCGAATTTGTATTTTTAGCTCCAATTTTGGCAAGTTTGTCTGACTGCTCATTCCAGTACAAGCCAGAATGAGACGGAACCCAACAAAAATCAACATTTGTACCTCTGCTAATAATTTGATGTATTATATGCTTAATTTCAAATATTAGATCTGGTCTAGTAGTATATTCCCAGTTTTGAATTGATTGTAAAACTGATTTTGAATCGACACAAATGAGCAAGTTAACTATATCCAGGGATGTTTCAAGAATATATTGTAATGCTCTTAATATGGCATATAATTCACAGGAAAATATAGAAAATCCTGTTCCAATATAGTACGAATTTTCTACTTTCAAAGCTGGTATAACAAACCCTGCACCACTATTAGATGATTCCAGTACAGATCCATCTGTAAATATTTTTAGGTGATTGGGATAATATTGTTCTAAGTGTTCTTTCACTTCACTTATAAGAACATTATTGTTTTCCCCTTTAGTAATATTAGAATATTCTATATCAAAGTTAGCAGATAAATGTTCCCAATATGGTATTTGAGGTATTAAAGGTTGAATCGGAATATTAGAAATATCAATGTTACATGCAGTCATTGTTGTGTTTACAAAATTCTTAATTGGCTGGAGATAAGGAATTTTTTCAGCGCGTTTAGGATATTCTTTAGAGTCAATGCAGATATCATCTGATACTGAATTGTTTACTGATAAACTTCGAATTACATATTTGGAGATTGATAATTGTCTCTGTTCATTTAATGATAAGATTCCTGCTTCTTTATAGCTTTTAATTGTATTTGTACTGACTGGAACTCCAAGTGCCAATTTTATTGCTCTACAATCTAAACTTTGAAGTTTCTTAATGTATGTCGTGGAAGCAGCAAAATAAACTTCTTGTCCATATGTCAATATCGATCTTACCAGTGAAATAGCTAAATGAAGTAAAGTTTTCGAATTATTTCCCCAAGGTTGAGAACTTATTATTTTTAACAAATTTATTCGTTTTCTTGCTTTTGTAATTAGGTATTCTATATGACTTTTCCAGTTTAGTTTTGAAGTCAGATATACTCCTAAGAATTTAATATGTTGTGTATATTTCAATGCAGTTCCTTCCAATTCTAATTTTGGTAAATACTTGGGATTCTGACCATTGTTAAACAACATCAAGTAAGTTTTTTCCTTTGATAATTCCAATCCATTTTCTTTCATGTACTTACAAAGTAAATTTAATTCATTTTGATATAACTTTTGAATATAATTTTTAGTTCTTTTGTTTGTATGTTTCCTCAGTGATGTATTAATCCATATTGCAATATCATCTGCATATTGTACAATATTAGTTTGTTTTGTTAAAGCTTTTGGAAGATCAAATATTAAAATATTGAATAATATAGGAGCTATAATTGAGCCTTGCGGAATCCCTATGTCGACTTTCTTAAATTCTGAGTATGTTTTACCTACCCTGGTGCATATAAATCTTTCGGACAAAAAGTTTTTTTATATATTGGAACATGTATCCAGAGATACCAATTTGTTTTAATTTTAGTAATAAGCGAGAGGTCCATACTGTATCGTAAGCCTTTTTAACATCAAAAAAAGTTGCTAAAATACTCTTTCTTCTCGCAAATTGTTTTTTAATTTGATTTGTTAATTTAACAAGATGGTCACTTGTATTTCTACCCTTTCTAAACCCGGCTTGATTTACGGGAATAATGTCATTCTTTTCACAATAATGAAACAGACGTTTATTTATTATTTTTTCCATTACTTTACCAACATGAGTTGTAAGCGAAATCGGTCTATAACTATTTACACAGGATCTCGGTTTGCCTTCTTTTAAGATAGGTACTACTACTGACTTTGTCCAGAGAGAAGGAAAAGTTTCATTTCGCCAAACTTTTTGGTAAAATGAAAGTAATATCATTTTCCACATTAAAGGCAAATGGACCAGCATTTGATAGGATATACCGTCAGCGCCAACTGCAGTTTTATTGTTAGCAAAAGATTGCAATGTATGTAATAATTCATTTAGTGTTATATCAGCATTGACAAAGAGACTATTGTTAGGTAAAGGGTCTTTATATTCTTCTTTGAGTTCTTCCAATTTTCTATAATTAGTAAGTGTTGTGTCCAAAGAGGAAGTTAAACTATTCTTGGCAAAAACATCAAGAAATGCATCTGCCTTTTCTTGTTCACTTGGGAATATGTTATTGTTTAATTTAATCGGATACTGAGGTAAAGTATACCCGATTTTCATTTCTTTTATCTTTTTCCACACCTTATATAAGTCTTTTGATTCTGTAACTTCTTTTTCGCAGAATAAATTCCAATAAGTTCTTTTTGCCTGAGCTATTACTTTATTACACTGTAATTTGGCTTTTTTCATAGCAATATAATTATCATCATTTTTATTTCTTAACCATGTTTTAAAATGCTCTTTTTTATGTGCAACTGCTTCAGCACATTCATTAGTCCACCAGCTATTTCCTTTATGAGTTCCGATTTTACGTGATTTACATTTGGGAATAGCTGCTTCAGCTGCTGTTAAAATTGCTGTTGAAAAGTTGGCATAAAATATATCTATATCGTCATTCTCTATGTTAGTGGTGTCACACGCGTTAAGACCATTTTGAAAAGTTTCCCAATTAGCACGTGTATATTGGAACTTTGGGATTATATCTTCAGAATTATTATTAGACTCATTAACAATATCTGTGTCATTTAAAGCTATTACTATAGGTAAATGGTCACTGCCTAATGAATCTTCCTCTGTAAACCATGTGCTGTTTATAGCTAACTCAGGACTGGCTAATGAAAGATCAATTGCTGAAGGTTTATGCATAATAAAATCTGGAATTCTGGTTATACTTCCATTATTTAATAATACTAAAGAAGAATTTAGTATATTATCAACTATTCGGTTATTACTTACAGTATCAGATTCATTATTCCAAAGTGGAGATTGAGAATTAAAATCTCCAAGAATTACCCATTTATTTCTTGTCCAATCTACATTTTTTATCCAGTCAGAATTATCTTCCTTAGGTCCATTTGGAAAATAAACAGACATTACATTAAGAGTTACCTGATTATTAATTTTAACTGTTGCACTTGTGGAATAAACATCTTCAGCATCAGATGAAATTGGCGAAGGATATATAAGATTATATTGTAAGTCAGATCTGATGTAGAGGGCCGTCTGTACTTTCTTGTTTATTTTTCCACAAGTATAAAGTGGTGGGTAGTAGTAAGATGTTAGAATAGGTAACTTGTATGCATCAACATTTAATGATTGCAATGCTAATATACTGTAAGTATTTTTGGATATATAATGTTCAAGTTGTAAGAAATTTGCACAAATTGACCTGCAGTTCCACTGTAATATTCTTACATTATCTTTCATACTTCCTTATAATTTTAAAATGTAACAATTTATTTGTTATGTCAAATTAACAAGTGAACTATAACTATAAACCTCACTTGAACTCAATCAAAATCACCTAAGTAAAATTTAAGTTATATAAATTAATGTAATGCTAGGAGGAAAAATTGTGCCGCTTTACAGATTAAAATTATATTGTCTTATTTGAAGATCAGCACATTTTAGGCTGCATAAAGCGAACTCGCACATAATACATATTGTATTGTTATGGAATGCAGGAAAGCCTAGACCATCATGCCTAGTACATATATAACCATGTTGAATCCAAAAATGGCTTGCACGCAATGATTATGAACATTCACATGAATCGGACACCCCGATCCAGGACTACAAGAGCCAGCCTCGTATAGCGAGTGTCCCAACGAAATCGCCCCCAGCGCCTCCTGAAAAACAAAGTCCAACCGTACCCCATGACAAGGCACTTGTATAGTTTAGAAGGTAACCAAGTGAAATAAGATAGGGGGGAGCTCATGCCAAAGCGTCAAGTTCAAGTCTAGATCACCGAGAGACACTAAAGGCGATTCCGCGCGTAGACATCCACCGCACAAAATCAACTACCGCAACCCAAAGCCGGAGCACCCGAGTCACGCAACCCACCCTTATTGACATCTACAAGTATACAGTGCGATCAGTGTATGCCCAAAAGACCCGACCTAGGTACACAACAAGAGACGAATACACGATCTAGAATGTGTTAGTTCGCCAAGTTAGTTTTGTACATGTGATTCATCTATGGTTAGAAATTGTTAATACCAGCGATTGTTTGCTTGGGAAGAGATCTCCTGCCCTCGCCAGTCTACCCATTTATGTGACTGAAAGGTACGAAGTCGACCAGGGTGCCTTGGTTGTTGCCAGAGAACCGAACTGACGTGCTGTCCTAGGTTCCTGGCAAGGACAGCTGATCCCTTTCTGTTCGGGTGTAATCCATCTATTTGTCTCATAGAACTGTTAAACATATTCTCATGAGCTACAATCGTAATTCTGTGATCTTTTAGTGACAAGATTTCTGAAAAGATGTGTGCGTTAAAAAGATCTCGTCTTGCCAGTAGTTCAGGATCACTGACAGGTGCAATTCTGCTAATCACAACATGGGTTTTAGGATTGTGATTGCGGATGAGTTTTACAGCTTTGATCAAAGGAGCAGTTATTGCTGACATTGATTTTGTTGTGTTGCGAATATCATTCACTCCGCAGTGAAGAATCACGACGTCCGCGACCGAATCATTGTCAGTTTCTGATACAACTGTCCGGAGCAGATGTTCCCCAGAAGGCGTTTTGATTTTCTTTATCTGGGATCCAGTGGTGTGGCCGAGTTTACGTGGGATGACTCCGCTAAGGACAGAATCATGGTAAACCTGGACAATAGGAGCTCCATTTTGGAAAGTGACATCATTGCTTTTCCGTGATGTCATCTTCTCTTGTATGTCTACGTCACGCTGTTCTTTTCTTTGTTTTTGGTCCTGTTTCTGCGTTTTGTCCTGTTCGTCTCGCCTGGAAACAATAATCCGAAGCTCGGTGTCTTTTTCATGAGCTTTGGATACGCCAGAAATACTAGGTCGCCGAGAACGAGTATCGGTTTGTTTCACCGCGCCCGCGTATGAGAGAACCGGTAGGCCTTTCGTTTCCCGAGCTCGCTGTACCTGGGTTTCCTTCATGGTAACGCTTGACTGCTCTTTTATAGATGTTTCCAGTGCACATAATCGTTCGGACAGTGAGACGATCATCGATTTTAGATCATTGATAGACGCTGGTATATCAATCCTCTCGGTTTGAGTTTGTGCATCTTTGGTCACAAGTGCTGTGCTCACGCTCTTGCTTTCCTGTTGTGTTGTCCTCTGTCCATCCCCACTTTCTTCTCCTTTGTCTTGCATCCTCGTTTTTCCCATAGTGGATCCTGATCTTGTCATCATTGTTCTTCTGGCTTTTGTCATGTTTATATCTGTTCAGCAGCAAATTTCTCCTCCGCAAAAAACAGTTAGGAACTTACGGCCGCCATGTTGGCGTAGGAATTCTTATCATTCTCGATACTTAAGAATACACAATGCATTCTCGATACTTAATTAATGCATGTTCTTAGAAAATTGGTACACTTGATTTGTCATACGGTGCAGTAAACATTGTAAGCAAAATTGATGCTACTTTCAGATGTTACTCTTCTTAATGCTTAATTATTGCATGTTTTTAGAAAATTGGTACTCTTGATTATTATTATTATTATTATTATTATTATTATTATTATTATTATTATTATTATTATTATTATTATTATTATTATTATTATTATTACCCCTGAGGGGATGCCGGCTTCAAGATACTTATAAATCCCAGTTATGTTTACAATTTGTTTATGTAGATATACTAGATAATACATAAAAATACATACAAATTTTTAATATTAATAATAATCATTAACAACATAAATTTATATAATCGATTTTCAATAAAAAATAATATTTATCTTTACATCTTCTCTCTCTCTCTCTCTCTCTCTCTCTCTCTCTCTCTCTCTCTCTCTCTCTCCTCTCTAGATCTCTCTCTCTCTTTCACACACACATAGGCCTACACATTGGTTTTAAAATATTGTTTTCTGTGTTTAATTCCTATTTTTTTAAATAATGAAATAATGTTTATGTGTCATTATGTTTGCAAACATTTTGTTGGTGCTTGTGATAGATACCCGAGATAGTCCTAGCCACTTACGACTTTTGTACTGTCTTTTTCTTTATTATTATTATTATTATTATTATTATTATTATTATTATTATTATTATTATTATTATTATTATTATTATTATGGTGTTGTTTTTTTATTGATTCAACAAGCCAAAACTTAGTTGTTTGAGGAAATTATATTTCTTTCAATTCATAACAATAAAAGACTGTCAATTTTGTCAGCATTATCATGCAAGTCACAATAACAATTATACGAAAAGACCGGTGTTTTGAATCAACCAATATGGCGGATAAGCTCCGCCAACTGGCTTCAATCGCCGTAGTGGCAGAAAGAGCGCGATGCGGCCTCCATCTAATCTTTCCTCCAAGATCCGTGCAGCCACCATATTACATTGGCTTTTTTTAATTGGAGCCATTGGACAACATGATAACCTGCTCACAGTGGTGAAGAAACGGAAACTCCGATGGTATGGCCACGTCACCAGGGCATCAGGCCTTGCAAAAACCATCCTGCAAGGCACGGTGCAAGGAGGAGGAAGAAGAGGGAGACAGAAAAAGAGGTGGGAGGACAACATTCGAGAATGGACTGGCTTGACACTGAGCGAAGCCATCAGGGTTGCTGAGGACAGAGAAAGATGGAGTACGCTGGTTAAACGACCTTTGAGTTACGGGATAGAATAGGATGGAGACAGGAAGAAAGACAAAGAGTGGGCGTATGTTAGAGAGAGAAAGTGAGAGAGAGAGAGAGAAATCAAAATCATGTCTCTTCTCTTTTCATTGAGATGAACTGTTTAAATGTACTCTGTTCTTAAATTTAAAAAATAAACCAAGCATTAGTTAACAATTCAACGGTCTATACTTGTATGCACTTGTAATTTCGAGTGTTCTTTTTTCTTCCTTCCATTTTTTATAATGTTAGCCTCCTCCTCCTCTTTCCTTGGCAAGAAAATTGGGTTTGCTTTTATACTATTTCACTTCAGCGTGCGTCTTTTCCTTGTCTTCTTTAAGTAGGTGGTGTTTGTGCGCGCCACAAGCTTCGACGACGCCTTCCCCATGGGAGGCGGCCCAGAATTTCCCGATAAAAAGGAAAACAAAAGTGTCAGAAAAAAAAATAAAATCCTTCTTCTTATAAAATCCTTCTTCTTCTTCTTTCTTCTTCTTCAAAAGCAGTAAACGAAAGTAAATCATTAACATCGTTTAAAACTAAGCTCCCGAAATGTTTATTTTCCTTTTGCTCCTGTTATTTAGGATGATTGTCTACCCCTGCGACAATTTAAGTTTTTGAGAATGTTTGAATTTGTGTGTGTGTGTGTGTGTGTGTGTGTGTGTGTGTGTGTGTGTGTATGGGAGGGGGGGGAGTGGAAGTGATATCGGAGGGATGGAGGAAGGGGGAGCATGTGTATTTAGGTGCATTAATATGCTTAGGTATTTCTCACCCTAGTTAAGGTATAGATCTACGTTAGTTTTTAATTAATGTTATGTTAATTATTTAGTTTGTTCTGAATTGTTTATTAAGGACTATCTGTAAGACAGGTCCATATGACCTAATGCTATTATCCTATTAAAGGTTGCGACTTCTACTTCTCCTCCTCCTCCTCCGCTACTCCTTCTACATTTTTCTTCTTTCTTTTTTTCTTCCTGTCTTGTTCTTTTTCGTCTTTCTTTTTTCTTTCTTTCTTTCTTCCCTACTCTTCTTCTTCTGTCTTGCTTCCTTCCTTGTGAGAGAGGCAATATTGCGCAAACCTAATCGAATCACAGAGAGAGAGAGAGAGAGAGAGAGAGAGAGAGAGAGAGAGAGAGAGAGAGAGAGAGAGAGAGAGGTGCGCGCGCGCCTGTGTTTGACGCACATGCACAATAAATCAAGGTCTTTTGAGAAGGAGGGGGTAGGGGGGCTTCAGAACTGTTTATATAAAGGGTTCATGAACGTGAAAACTGGCAGTTGGTTAGAAATTTTGTTCGAACTAAGTTTGTTGAAAGGGTTCATGCCCGCGGAAAATGAGTTTTCTCGCTCGAGAAAGTGTAGTAGATAAGATGTCTTGGCATAAACTAGCGCAGTCAATACATGGACGACAGTCCCACACGACACGGAAAATGAACACTGTGTGTCCCGGTGTTGTCGGTTTTTTTCCTGAGGGGTGGATAAGGGGGGAGGGGAGCAGTGTGTCCGTCTTTGAGACTCCTCTCCCCCCTCTCTCCTATAATCCGCCCCCGCATTCACATTTGGGTGAATGGGACAATGGGGTGTGTCGGGGTGGGAATTTTGAAATTCTTTATGTCTTTCCGGTCTTTGCGAGAAAGCCCTCCTTCGCAGAGCGCGTGGAGTCTTGGCCGACACTTCGCACCCTCTGAACAGTGAGTTTGAGATCTTGCCATCGCAGTGCAGGTACAGAGTACCCAAATGCAACAAAGTCAAACTCAGGAACAGCTTTGTTCCTAACGCAGTCAAATGCCTTAATGCGTTAGTCGGGCGGCGCATAGTACAGCGCTAGGACAGAATCACCCCAGATGGACTATTGTCAGTATGTGTTAAAACCCACCCCCTTCCCCGCACTGTTTTGCTACCACCGACCCATTTCCACCACTTACCCCTTCCGATAGTGCTCATTCGCGTAACCTATTTCACCTGCTATGAACGTATTTGTTGTAATGGATCCTTTCCTACATGTAATGTAACCTATGTAATATTGTGTGTGTGTGTGTGTGTGTGTGTGGGTGTGTGTGTATGTGTGTGTGATTACATGCATATGCACGCAAGGGTACAAATGTTCGTTTGAGCTTAATACTATACTGTAATAACGTAATTGAGAGTGTGTGTGTGTGGGGGGGGGGGTGAGTGTGTGTGTGTGGGGGGGGTGTGATTTGTGGTGTGGTTTTTTTCCCCTCAATGTTATGTTACTATTCCATTTCTGTCACTGTGTTTATTGCCATTATAAAATCTTGTCTTGTCTTGCAAAGCGACAACCCACATTTTTCTTTCTGAGAAATAAAGAATGCATTGACTTGACTTGACTTGACTTTCCGTGGTTGCTTGGTGAGCTATTTCAAAGAAGACAAATGTTATTTGAAAGCAAAATTAATAGAGCAAGCAGACACATATAAAGAAGCTTAATAAGTTATTTCTAACCCGTTCACTATTATAGTGCTGAAGGTCATAGCACAAACTGTTTATTGTGCAAGTATTGGTCTTTTTAACGGACACCGGTTAGTGCATGTATACTGACTTGTCAAACGCTGTCGTGAAACTATTCACCATTTCATTGTAGCGTCATTGCAATTCCACTGCACAGAGAGAGAGAGAGAGAGAGAGAGAGAGAGAGAGAGAGAGAGAGAGAGAGAGAGAGAGGGAGAGAGAGAGAGAGAGAGAGAGAGAGAGTTAGTTATTTATTGCTTACAGGGTCTAGCGGACTGCAATGAGCCGAATAAGGTCCACAAAATCAAGACCACAACTTCGCTGAAAGAGCCCCTGATCCGCATAAAAGATCTGTCGAAACAACCCTCGTGGCAACACTGAAGGCAATCCACCAGTCGGTCACTTTACAATAAATACACCCCACGCAGGGAACGCCGAGGCTATACTCTAATTTATCAAACCCCCGTTTACAAAAATAAAATAGAATATAAACATCATTATAAAATATCAACAAAACACATACATATAAAATGCCTACATTGCCAAATAATAACATCATAGGAAGCCCCAGTGACCACCTGGCAGAAAGCGTCCAATATTCCCAAGCTGGTCCAACAGACCTCACACACAAATGAGGAGTTTTGTTCCAGAAGAGTTTTCAAGAAAAAAGGTAGGTGACTGGTCTAGTATATTAGATTGATAGAACACAGTAGGAATGAGAAAGAACAAAGGAGAAAGACAGCAACAGTGGGAATTTAAAGCACTAAATTTCCAGAAAGTGGGGATATTAATTATACTGAAACTCCCCGGCATCCCCACGGGGGAGAGAGACAGAGACAGACAAACAGAGGCAGAGAGAGAGAGAGGGACAGCGAGCGAGCGAGAGAGAGAGAGAGAGAGAGAGAGAGAGAGAGAGAGAGAGAGAGAGAGAGAGAGAGAGAGAAGCAGCTGTTCATTCATTGTTTTAATAATAAATGCTTGCATAAAGCCTCCCCTGTATACCTCTCTGGCCACACTCCAATCCGCCGCCGAACGCCTCAGACTGAAAGTCCCTCGCGCAAAACTTGTCACTGCTGAGAGCGCGCCTTCTCCATTTCAAGCTCCAACCAACCGGAACTCACTGCCGCTTTCCTTCCGTGAAAACCCGTCTTTGTCCTCTTTGAAGTCTGCCCTTAAAACTCACTGACCTGTATTCTAGAATATAGGTCAGTGTTAAAACCCTATTTTCCTAAGTAACGAACCTTCCTTCTTTCCTTCCCCTCTGTTACGTCCTCTGTCAGTTTCTCCTTCCCCGTCATGTAAAATACATGTGTATGTCGTCCCCTGCACCTGCTTGCCGTACTTAATAATTTTTTTTTCCTCTCCAACTTGACTAATGTGGTATATGTTGTTGATTTTTAATCCTATGTAATATGTATATAATTGTCTATTTGCGTGTGTGTGTGTGTGTGTGTGGGGGGGGGGGGGGGTGCTTGTGTGTGTGTGTGTGCTTGTGTGGGTGTGTGTAGGTGTGTGGCGATGATTAAACTCATTCATCGGGGAGGGGTTTGGGGCGGGGCGTTGAGGTTGATTAATGAATGCATTGATGAGTTCCTTGAGCAGTTAACGGATTGATTGATTGATTGATTGATTGTTGCTTTAGGTCCAGCGGACTCTTCCGAGCCAAATCAGGACCGGACAACCCCCGATCCGCATAAAAGATCTGCTGAAACAACCCTAGTGGGAAAACTGAATGCCCTCCACCGGCCAGTCCCTTTACAATAAAGACATCCCACGCAGGGGACGGCTGAGGCTTTACCCCAACTAATCGAACCCCAGGTTACAAAAAGAAAATAGAATACAAACATCATTATAAATTATCAACAAAACACATACATATAAAATGCCTATATTGCTAAATAATAGCATCATAGGAAGCCCTAGTGACCACCCGGCAGAAAGCGTCCAATACTCCCAAGCTGATCCAACAGACCTCATACACAAACAAGGAGTCTTGTCCAGGAAGAGTTTTCAAGAAAAAGAGGTAGGTCATTGATCTAGCGAAGAAGAAGATAGTATAACAGAGTGATAGGACAGAGCAGGAATGGGAAAGAGCAAATGAGGAAGACCCAAAAACATCGAGCACTGACCCCGGCGTAACATGTTTAAAACGGCTTTATTGCATGCCCGATAACAATATGTAAACTCTTCCAAATTAACACTAATTATACTTGTATTGCGCATTGTGGTCTCAGATCACGGAGTACCTCAAGGCGTGAAACAGAACTACTCTGCACTAGCAGATAGATGCAAGCCTTTTTTTGTTTTGTTTGTTTGTTTAAGTCTTCCGTAGAGTATTGGTTTCTCTCTCGCTATTTATAAATAGAAGAGTAAAGGGATGTAACTGCTGCCGTAGAAATTTGCCTCAGGTTACAGGTAAGCTCCCCTGAGTTGTTTCTCTCTCTCTCTCTCTCTCTCTCTCTCTCTCTCTCTCTCTCTCTCTCTCTCTCTCTCTCTCTCTCTCTCTCTCTCTCTAATAACAATAATAATAATAATAATAATAATAATATTATTATTATTATTATTATTATTATTATTATTATTATTATTATTATTATTATTATTATTATTATTATTATTATTATTATTATTAATGTGATAATAAGGCAATTCTATGTTGCAGGAACGGGAGTTGGCGGCCAAGGAAGTCGCATCCAATGAACAGGTGTATACAGTAAACTTCAGAAACAGGCTAGTGGAGCAGTAGCAAAGATGAGACTGTGCGACCCGTATACAACACAGACTGCTAGGACCTAACACTAGAATTCAAGTCAGCGTGTGAAAATCTATTCAGGACCTCCCAAACATTCTACAAAAAGTCTGAAATATGCTAGCAGAGCAAAATAAACCTGCTGTAATTTGTGGAGAGGAATGTGTCTGTGAAAGAGAGTATGTGTGAAATTTACAAAGGTTGATGTCTTCTTTGATGGCAAACTATATAATACGATCAAATTGGGTTGCAGCAACAATTCACCATTTGTTTTCCTCTACAATTGATATTCTGAAGTAAGCCTACATATTGCTTTGAATAAAATGATGCGTGTGACCAGTTTGTACTAAGCCTTTTTTTTGCCATTCCACCGTGCGTAGGTCATAGATGTTAGGTTTTTGTTCTCTCTGATCTATATTATTACTATCTAAAAAAATCATTAGCGAACGAACGAAAAACGATGCTTAACGTCCTAGTGCATGAGCGTTAAGGACAATAAAATTGGGCTAAAAAGCCCTCATCATACATATTTACCAGACCATTTGGTCTGGCCTGTTCCCTTCTGGCAAAAATCATTAGCATAGTTAGTTAGTTGTAGATTTACGTCCCCGGACACATGTGCGTAAAGGGGACGAGTTCATTAGCATTCTTAATTACTTGAAACCTATTGCAACCGCTGTCAAAAAAAAAACGTGGTAAACATCCTAGGACTTGAATATAAGCCAATATTTGAATATAAGCTATATTTGAATATAAACGATATGGGGAGCGGCAGTATAATGGCCGCGTTAGTGTTCAGCACTTGTTTTCCATGTTGCGAGATAGACCCTTTAAGTTAGTTACTTAATTTTGTTGTGTCTATGGTTATTTGTATTTATTTATATTGAAAGATGTATTGCCAAAAAAGGAGCTTCCGGTTTGGAATAAATGTAGAGGTGGCAACGGTCAATTCTGGCCTGGGCTCTATTTGAATATGTGAATGAGTGCGAGACACAAATATATCAAATAGACATAACAGAATGGCGACGAGGATGCTGACCGATCTGTCTGGACGACCTAGACCCTTCGAAGAGACGGGGGATGCACACCAAGTGAGTTTGAAGTGGACAGCTTGGTTGGAGGAATTTGAGGCATACGCAGACAGCATCGGACTCTTTATTTCGGAAGACTCGGATGACAATAAGTTAACAACGACGTGCAATGCTACTATACGTAGCTGGAAAACAGGTCAGAGATAGTTTCAAAATTTTGCCGGATCGGGGAAGCGAAAAAGAATATGAAAAAGCAATTGCAGCGTTGAACAAACACTACGTCATTCGACCCAATACAACGTTTTTACGTCATAAGTTTCGAAAGATGACGCAAATTCCGGGAGAGACAATTGCACAGTTTGTAACGCGTCTGCAAAAAGAAGTCGATGGATGCGATTTTTCTGATGCAAACAACCAGATTAGAGATCAAGTAGTGGAAAAATGCATATCCGATCGCCTTCGACGGAAATACCTTGAGAAAGGAGATAGTCTGACTCTCGAAATGATGTTGAAAATCGCTGCAACATATGAAGCCGTTGATGAACAAGCTAAAGAAATGAGCAATAGTACCACTGTAAAAGAGCAGCAGGTGGCTCGGGTGATGAATAGACACAGACCCAAACAGGGAGGGAACCCAAAGGGAGAGTGTTACCGCTGCGGCTCCGCACATCATTATGGAAAAGATCCGTATTGCCCTGCCAGAGGAAAAGAGTGTAATGGATGTGGAGGAGCAAACCATTTCGAGAAAATGTGCAGATCAAAGAAGAAGAAAGAAGATAAAAAACAAGAAGCTGTTAGAAGACCCAATGAAGGTGGGAAAAGCCAAAAACAACCACACCAACACCGACGACGTCGAGTTCATCAGCTTGAAGAAGACTCGAATGAATGCGACAGTGACTTCGAATATGAAAGCGAACAAGTGTTTATGAACACATCATCATCAAGCAAGAAAAACAACGTCATTCCTGTATCAATCGGTGGAGTAAAAACTGACGTTATCATTGACTCGGGATGTGACACAAACGTCGTATGCGAGAAAACATGGAGACAACTGATGAAAGAAGGCGCAAAATGTACGACTAAACGCTGCATAAAGAAGTTATACCCATACACATACAATGTTCCACTAGAGACAGTGACATGCTTTGATGCTATAGTCCAAGCTGGCGATAAAGAAGTGAATGCCGAGTTTGTGGTCATCAAGGAGAAGGGAGACACTTTGCTAAGCAGCAAAACAGCTGTTAGTCTGGGAGTTTTGAAAATAGGGCTCAATATTCAGAACATATCCAGTACAGAAGCAGGTGACAACAGCGACATCATCAATGACTTCAAACCATTGTTCACAGGTTTTGGAAAACTTCGAGGTCGACAAGTAAGACTAACTGTGAATCCTGAAATACGACCCAAAGCTCAGCCTTTGAGGCGAACACCATTTGGTCTTAGAGAAAAGGTCAAGAAGAAAATTCAAGAGCTGATTGACAAAGACATCATCGAACCTGTGGAAAAACCAACTGAGTGGGTGAGTCCCATAGTCATTGTACCAAAACCCAACGGCGACATACGAATATGTGTCGATATGCGTGAGGTCAACGAAGCCGTTCTAAGAGAACGTCATCCTATTCCTACCATCGATGAAATACTGCAAGACATGGCAGGTAGTAAGGTATTCACCAAGCTGGATCTCAAACTGGGATACCATCAGCTCGAGCTGCATGAAGACTCAAGAGACATTACCTCCTTTGTAACTCATTGTGGCTTATATCGTTACAAGAGGCTCGTAATGGGAATAAACGCAGCATCTGAAATCTACCAACATGAAATACAGCGAGTTGTACAGGGTGTCCCTGGTGTAGCCAATCTTTCCGATGACATCATTGTCCACGCTCCAGATCGTGAAGAGCACGACAAACGACTGCGTCAAGCATTGCAGAGACTACAGGATGCAGGACTTACCTTAAACGCTGAGAAATGCTTGTTCCGAAAGAACCAAATCGAATTTCTTGGACACAAACTGACAGCCAAGGGAATTGACCCTGCCAAAAGCAAGGTGGAGGCAATCATCAACGCGCGAAAACCACAAAACGTGAGCGAGGTTCGTAGCTTTCTGGGCTTGGTTAACTATTGCGCCAGATTTATCCCGAACTATGCAACACTGACAGAACCCCTGCGCAGACTGACCAAAAAGAATCAACCATTCATATTCGGGCCAGAACAGCAAACAGCTTTCAAGTCTCTGCAGGAGGCGCTGGCAAGCGCAAAAACCCTGGGATACTATGACATAAAGGCAAAAACACAAATCATTACTGATGCTTCACCAGTAGGGATTGCTGGAATCCTGGTTCAGATTCAAGATGAGGGACCAAGAGTCATCAGCTACGCTAGCCGAAGTCTGAATGACGTGGAGAAACGTTACTCTCAAACAGAAAAAGAAGCTTTGGCCATAGTATGGGCCTGCGAGAAATTTCATCCTTACATCTACGGGCTGGAGTTTGAGCTATTAACCGACCATAAACCACTGCAAACAATTTATGGTCCACGTTCAAAACCAAGCGCACGTATCGAGCGATGGGTGCTGAGACTACAAGCATACAAGTTCAAGGTGATCTACATTCCAGGAAAAACAAACATCGCAGATTCGCTGTCTCGACTTCTGCAAACACCACAATCCTCAACGACATCACCAGAGCTGGCTGAAGAAGCAGAAGAACACGTTCGTTTCATTGCGACCAGTGCTATGCCAAACGCTGTGACAACCAAAGAGCTGGAAGACACATCCAGAGAGGACGAAGAACTACAAGAAGTACGCCGTGGCATTGACACTGTCAAGTGGTATACTTGCGACAAGCTATACGCTGCAATAAGCTCTGAACTTTGCAAAGTGGGTGAATTGGTGTTGAGAGGCAATCGTATCATCATCCCGAAGAAATTGCGACCACGAATCTTAACACTAGCACATGAAGGACACCTAGGAATAGTAGGCACAAAGCAGAATTTACGCACCAAAGTTTGGTGGCCAGGCATGGAAAAGGAGGCGGAAAAATTCTGCAAAACATGCTACGGTTGTCAACTTGTTAGTCGTCCTAATTCACCGGAGCCAATGAGAAGCACCAAATTGCCAAAAGGACCATGGGAGGACATAGCACTAGACTTTTTAGACCCACTCCCATCTGGTCACTCCATACTGGTAATCATTGACTACTACAGTCGATACTATGAAATCGCCATAATGAAATCAACAACCGCTGAAAAGACTGTAGAGATGTTAAAGATTGTCTTTGCTCGACATGGACTGCCGCTGACAGTTCATACTGACAATGGTCCACAATTCACATCACTAGTCTTCGCTGACTACATGAAAAACATTGGGGCTAAACATCTCAAAGTGACACCACGATGGCCGCAAGCAAACGGAGAAGTGGAACGACAAAACCAATCATTGCTGAAGAGAATGAAAATCGCCCAAGCTGAGGGGAAAGACTGGAAACAAGAAATCTTGTTATATATTGCCGCATACCGAGCAAACCCTCATCCTTCAACTGGACTTAGTCCAGCAGAGCTACTATTTGGCCGCAAAATCAGAACAAAACTACCACAGCTGAACGCTGACATTGTCGACCAAGAAACCCGCGACCAAGAAGTTCGCGACCGGGATGAAGAAAAGAAAGGTCTATCCAAACTCTATGCTGATGAGAAACGCTACGCGCGCATTTCTGATGTCATGCCTGGAGATGCGGTATTGTTGCGACGTGAACAAACTGGCAAACTAGACACTCCATTCATACCAGAACCTTTTCAGGTGATAGAAAAAACTGGCAGCAGAGTAACTGTAGAGTCCCCCAGTGGTGCGAGATACTTTCGCAACTCATCTCGCGTAAAGAAATTCATCCCGAGAGAAGGAGAGAAAGAGGATGGAGCTGACAACCTGGAGAAACCAGAAACAACATCAAACACAGAACAGTGCCAAGCTGAAGAAATCACTCATCAGGCCGAGAAACCATTGCCGACGCCCGAAATGGTGAACCTGTCAAAATAATTGCAAATTGCTCGAAATTTGACTTGCACAAACACACACACATGACAATCATTTTTATTATTTTTCTTTAGAACATTGACAAAGAATGTCATAAAGTGACTAACCAAAACATTGACAAAGAATGTCATAAAGTGACTAACAAACAGCGATTTAATTTTCAGAATTTAACTGGAAATTAATAGATAATATATAATCAATTTAGTTGTAACTCAAGATGATAAAGATTATTAATTTGTTAAGTTTAGTTTCGTTTGCTAGAGTTAAAAGTTTAAAAGTTAGAGTAAAAGAAAAAATTGTAAGAATGGACAACAACAGTGAAGATTATTAATTAAAAATGACATAATCTTACTTCAGTTTATTGGATGACAATAAATACAAATGTATAAGGAATACGTGTAATGATATGTTGGTTTTAAGTCCCAAGTTTATTTCCAAGGAAAGGAGGGATGTTGTGTCTATGGTTATTTGTATTTATTTATATTGAAAGATGTATTGCCAAAAAAGGAGCTTCCGGTTTGGAATAAATGTAGAGGTGGCAACGGTCAATTCTGGCCTGGGCTCTATTTGAATATGTGAATGAGTGCGAGACACAAATATATCAAATAGACATAACAAATTTAGTCGTTGTTTATAGGGCACAATGGACTGCAAATATTTTTATACATTATTTGTTCGTTTGGCTGATCTTTAAATATGTGCTATCAGGGATTCAGAAAAAAATAGTTATTTCCCTTGATCTGTGTTTCTGAATACCTATGTACGATCGGCGATCCGCTGTTTGAACCCTATTACTCATCACAATCATTGTGCTTGCCATGAATTCAGTTGCTGAGAATGTATTTCAACACTTTGCTACAGGTAATGCACAGTATCTATTGTGGGAAGTAATTTCCTTTTGCAGTGTGACAATGTACGGTTTCTTTCATGCATTGTATGCACAATTGTGAAGTCTGAAGAACTAGTTGGAAATACTGGAAAATGTTACCACAGATAGGCTGATTCATAGACTACTTTTTGATTTTGTCGGCCGATATTTGGGACTGTCACTAGCAGGCTGCCCAAAGGGTGCTATGGTTATTGTGTTCTTTTTGTTTACAAGTATGTAAATTTATTTATTTTATTTTTGTGTGTGTGTGTTATCAGTCTTCTTGGTTTTGAATAAACAGTTAACATTTCATCAATGATTTGAAGTTTTCATCTATATTTAGTGTTGTGCAGTTTCTCCTATAAACTCTTGCTTCTATTCTCTCATACTTCTAACACGGCCCACCCCTGTAACAAAGTAGTAACTTTCTACATCTGAGGTACTGGTTATAAATTTTGGGGCACCCCGTGGGGGTGCTGGGGGTTTCAGTATAAATAGTGTTACGATAGATCCGATCGTTTTGTTTTGCAAAGCAGGCAATAACAGAGTGTTAAATAAATGTATATGACGTAAGACAGTGCATAGTTCCAGTGAGGAGTTTTAGTTTGACTGGGCGTTATTGCGTCATGCTGGAATGGTCGAACTTTCTCTCGATTATAGAGACTATATAAGTGGCGAACTGTGAGAGTGAGTCTCCAGTGAAGTCTCCTCTCTGAAAATCCTTATCGGGAAGAGAGGGGACTATAAACTGATACACACAGTGAGTCTCCTCTCTGAAAATCCTTATCGGGAAGAGAGGGGACTATAAACTGATACATACATACAGTGAAAAAAAAGTGTTTTGATGATGATCTTTGGAAAGCGATCTTGTATGCAGTTGTTGATGTTTGCTGAATAAAGTTGGAAACTTTATACGACGACTCCTGCCTTGTTGCTGAGTGAATCTCAGAAGAGTCCGCTGGACCTAAAGCAATAATCATGTGATGTAATGTAATGCTGAGTGAACATGCGTGGATAAACGAATCTGCGTTACACTTATCAAGATTCAAGCATCGGGGCTGAATCTACCATTGATAAAAACAACCGTGTAATAAATAGCATCCCCACTTTCTGGAAATTTAGTGCTTTAAATTCCCACTGTTGCTGTCTTTCTGCTTTGTTCTTTCCCATTCCTACTCTGTTCTATCAATCTACTATACTATCTTCTTCTTCGCTCGACCAGTGATCTACCTTTTTTCTTAAAAACTCTTCCGGGACAAAATTCCTGATTTGTGTGTGAGGTTTGTTGGATCAGCTTGGGAATATTGGACGCTTTCTGCCAAATGGTCACTGGGGCTTCCTATGATGTTATTATTTGGCAACGTAGGCATTTTATATGTATGTGTTTTGTTGACATTTTATAATAATGTATGTGTTCTTTTTTGTTTTTGTAATCGGGGGTTCGATAAATTAGAGTATAGCCTCAGCGTCCCCTGCGTGGGATGTCTTTATTGTAAAGTGACCGGCTGGTGGAGTGCCTTCAGTGTTACCACTAGGGTTGTTTCCGCAGATCTTTTATGCGGATCGGGGGTGAGTCCTCTTTCAGCGAAGTTGTGGTCTTGATTTTGTGTTCCTCATTCGGCTCTTTGCAGTCCGCTGGACCCTGTAAGCAATGAATAATTAACTAACTAACCAACGTGGGGCAGTGTTATGGAAACATTAGGCATTGTGGTAGATAGAAACTAGGGAATAACTAACAAACTCTGACCGGACAAGACCAGCTGTCCGGTCAAGCCCAGCTGATCGGACAAGCCCAGCTAACCGAAAGGGTGTAGCTCATTACTCCACAGCACAACTATCAACCACGTCCTCATCCACGATGGCAGATGAACCTATTCCTCGGGACGGCGACGCAGCCCGCCTTGCAGAACTGGAGCAAAACCTCCGAGATCTTCAGATGCACCATGAATTTGAAATACTTCGCCTTGCTGCTCGACTTGAAACTGTCAAGGAAGTCCACGTACAGGTGCAACCTCCGTCAAAACTCCCTACGCTGAGGTTGTTTACTGGTTTGCCACCTTCTTCTCAAAAAGAAGTGACTTTTTATGAATGGAGAAAACAAGCGACAGAGGTCGGTGCAGATGCATTAGTGACAAACAAAATAGTTGTTCTCCGCCGCACCCTGGAGGGCGCAGTATTGGAACAGGTGAGGGGCAAGACTTTCTTCACCGTCTTCAAGCTGTTACATGAACTGGTTGTTCGGAACTCTACAGTCTGCTGAAGAAATGTACATTGAACTGTGCAAATTAAAGATTTGCAAACAGTCCGCACCAGATTATTTAATGGCTCTCTCGTTAAAGATAAAGGAGATTCAAAAGACTGCTGGTTTCACATATGAAGAATATCACCGTCGTCTGTTTTTCGCCATCTCCCAGAGTCTAAATAACTCTCTTTTTGCCCTAGAACTGAGAAACAAGTTTGGTATACCAGGTGATGTAAAACCTGCCCTTGCAGAACTGTATCGGTATGTGAGGCAAATCGAGGGGCTAAGTACAACTGAACCCAAAGCAGATGTTGCAGCACACACGTCAACACCAATGTCATCTACTTCATCTTCAGACAATACACTATTGTCTGAACCGACGCGTGGCCAAAGTCGATGCTGCTACAAGTATGGCGAAGATGGACATTTATACCGCGACTGTTCCAACCCAGCCAATCCTCAGCTTGTCAAGAAGGAACAAGAACGACGAAAAATGGAGAACGAATGGCGGGAAGGCCTACCAGAATTACCGTTCAACTAGAACGGGCGGGCCGGGTGGTAGTCCGAGATTCTGCCCCAACTCCAGCTTCTGACACTTTGAATACGTCCAGTCAACAGCTGTTAATCATTGCTGCAGATCTGTATGAGCAAGGACAATTACATCTTCACCCTGTACGGTTGGGTGGTCGTGACCTTGGTTTCAGCCCTTGAGGCACTAATTGGACCCAGCTGTGAGGCATCAAGACTAATGGTTTGGTTGACAGTGGATCTCAAGGTATACAATCTTGTGTGAATCATTCAGTAGTGCACATCTTTCGAGCACTCCACTGCAGCAGATAGACACAGTTCTGGACATTCACACACACACACAAACACACACCCACACACCCACACACACACACACACACTCACACACACACACACACACACCACATGGAGGTGCCGGGGGTTTCAGTATAAATAGTATTCCCGCTTATACGCATATGTGTCCGGGGACGTTAATCTATTTTAACTAACTAACTAACTGGAAATTTAGTGTTTTTATTCCCACTGTCGCTGTCTTTCTCCTTTGTTGTTTCTCATTTCTACTCTGTTCCATTTCGGTTCTGACTGGGATTGATTTCTCTTTGATTAACGGTACATCGAAAAACCATCGTTGTGTGACCTTTGACCTTATTTGTGAGTGAACAACGAATCTCAAGAGTTTGACTTCGATGTGTGGGGGAAAGGGTAGGGTGTATTTTATCAACCTAAAACGAACAAGCTTGCCGAGCAATTATTTTTATTGGTACTGTTTCTGACCGGCTTCAGTATCTAGTGCTTTTAGCTCCAAAATGTTGGCTAGCCGACGACTGACCCCCGTTGGGGTACCGGGGGTTTCAGTATAAATAGTATCCCCACTTTCTGGAAATTTTGTGCTTTAAATTCCCACTGTCGTTGTCTTTCTCATTTGCTCTTTCTCATTCCTGCTCTGTTCTATCAATCTGCTATACTATCGTCTTCTTCGCTAGACCAGTCTTCTACCTTTTTTCTTGAAAACTCTTTCGGGACAAGACTCCTTATTTGTGTATGAGGTCTGTTGGGTCAGCTTGGGAATATTGGACACTTTCTGCCAGGTGGTCACTAGGGCTTCCTATGATGTTATTATTTAGCAATGTAGGCATTTTATATGTATGTGTTTTGTTGATAATTTATAATGATGTTTGTATTCTATTTTGTTTTTGTAAACGTGGGTTCGATAAGTTGGGGTGAAGCCTCAGCCGTCCCCTGCGTGGGATGTCTTTATTGTAAAGTGACTGGCTGGTGGAGGGCATCCAGTTTTCCCACTAGGGTTGTTTCGGCAGATCTTTTATGCGGATTGGGGGTTGTCCGGTCCTGATTTGGCTCGGAAGAGTCCGCTGGACCTAAAGCAACAATTATGTAATGTAATGTAATGTAATGTAATGTAATGTTAAAATATAGGAAAAACAAATTCCTCCCATGCAACACACAGACACCTACATACACGCACAAGCACACAACCACATCGTATGACTTAATGGACTGACCGTGTGAGTTTTAAAAAGGCGCTTGCTTGAAAATATTTATACTTGTCAAATATGGAATAACTTCACGTAACCTTTTCACTCTTCAAATCATGGACCCGATCATTGAGTAGCGAACCGGTTGTCGGTCAGTGGATCAGTCGGTCGGTCCGTTATTCGGAATGTAACATTTTTGTTCAAAATACACTTTAACACAAGAACTTAACCGTAATTCTGTATTTTTACTTCGTGGATACTTTCACTTTAACTACTACTAACAATGTTAGTTCATTGGTATTTGTACTTTCTCAAAGGTCAAGGTCCTTGCGCTTCACTCATTTTTTAAACTGGTTTTGCGCTGTATCTCAAAAACCCTCGTTGGGGTGCCGGGGGTTTCAGTATAAATAGTATCCTCACTTTCTGGAAATTTAGTGCTTTAAATTCCCACTGTCGCTGTCTTTCTCATTTGCTCTTTCTCATTCCTGCTGTGTTCTATCAATCTGCTCTACTATCGTCTTCTTCGCTAGACTAGTCTTCTACCTTTTTTCTTGAAAACTCTTCCGGGACAAGACTCCTTATTTGTGTATGAGGTCTGTTGGATCAGCTAGGGAATATTGGACGCTTTCTGCCAGGTGGCCACTAGGGCTTCCTATGATGTTATTATTTAGCAATGCAGGCATTTTATATGTATGTGTTTTGTTGATAATTTATAATGATGTTTGTATTCTATTTTGTTTTTGTAAACGGGGGTTCGATAAGTTGGGGTGAAGCCTCAGCCGTCCCCTGCGTGGGATGTCTTTATTGTAAAGTGACTGGCTGGTGGAGAGCTTTCGGTTTTACCACTAGGGTTGTTTCAGCAGATCTTTTATGCGGATCGGGGGTTGTCCGGTCCTGATTTGGCTCGGAAGAGTCCGCTGGACCTAAAGCAATAATCATGTAATGTAATGTATCTCAAAACTGGCTGATCGATTGTTATTGTTTTTGGGCTTGCAGAGAGTTGACCTAATGGCCTATCATTCCATGTTGTTGTTATATACTTCCTTTGAATAAAGCCCAGTCACAACACGGCCAACACAATTAACACTTTGGAAAATATTTAGGCTAGGTGTGTCATTGTATCGTGTGTCGTTGTATAAATGCAATTTATTATTATTATTATTATTATTATTATTATTATTATTATTATTATTATTATTATTATTATTATTATTATTATTATTATTATTATTATTGTCTGGAAATACATTTGAATGTCTTGCCAACTTGTGTGTACCAAAGAGCGTATTATAGAAAGAGAGGGAACTTGGAACAGAACCGCGAGACGGAAGATACGAGTTACGCTCCCTTGTCGACATGCTAAAAATGGCTCGTGGCAGAAAGACAAAAGGCGACTGTCACCGCCACGACTCTCCCCGGGCAGACGCCACAAACAGACAACTTCCACACGCAGACAACCCAGAAAGAATGACGATTACCCGCAGACGGAAGTGATGAAAACACAACGAATATATATACAACTTTCAAGCTATTTATTCATTCATACCACACACTCATACACATACAACATTTACACATGAAACGAGAAAATGGTGATGGAACAATCAATGGGTCGATGAACAATGAAATGGAATGTCAGATGAACGAGGGTTGCTAATCAACCACGTCTAACGACTGTGCACTGCAAATGTCCGAACACAGGGGGGGTCGAGTATCAAGAGGGGGACAACAAAGAATAAGCCGACCTGATAGTAGGGCGTCCCCGTTGATGTCTCCGAAAAGTAGCTGCCCCTCCTCGTGACTGTCACCGGACTGTCGCTATGGAATCCAGGCGTAGTGGTGTCGCCACTCCCTCCCACCGCTGACGATGATGATGATGATGATGATGACGCTGTAGTTGCGGCAGCCCTGCCACCGTCGACGCCTCCCAGCCTAACTCCTCCAGTCGGCTAACACTGTGACGTCGAGGCCAGGTTCCATACACAGACGTCACAACCACCGCGGGAAAGGTGGGGTTGTGGAACAATGAAGATGTTCACACCAACACGGACGTAGACGAACGGGTGGTGATGATGATGCTGGGTCCACACGACCAAATGTCGTCGTTGTTGTTGCGCGACGCTGGTCAACGTTACTCAGTGTCGAGCTGATGAATATGCCGACTTCGAAGACCCCCGAACAACGAACTTTCGAACCTGCAACATGCTTGTCGTATTGTTAATGTCATGTCCACCCGATTCTGTCCCCCTCCCTCCTCACACTCTTCCCCCCTACTACACTAATTCCTGTATCTTGAGGAAGCGCCACTGCTGTCCACTTCACTTCCCTTGACTACTATTACTGTCACTTGTAATCAAACACATAATTCAAAAACTAAATGACATTATGAATGCATGAAATGAACGATGCTGCAAATGAATACATGTAATCATCAACACATTATCCATCTTGAGCAACCGCAACCTCAACAACAGCAACCACTTCCATCCTACCTTCATCACACTTCACCCCCTTCTCCTCCCTCATTCTCCCTCCTTCAGTCGCACTCTGCCTTTCGTCTGCCTCTCCCCAGTGCAACCATCCTTCCCCCAGCCTCACGCACAGCTATCGTTCAACACCCCAACAGCCGGCCATCGGTCATTAGCACAGTAAAGGAAGATCACCATCACACTTACCCACACGGCTCGAATGTAAAGTACCTGTAGCTAGCCCTTTCCACTGCTCGCCTACACAGTACTCCAAGTAAGGTATCCAGTGCGTAGTAATTCCTGTTAGTGGACCACCTCTACACTAACTTACCACAACACACAAACTTAGTTATTTGCTCTACACTTCCTTGAGCTTGTTACCACAACCGTAACATTTCCCACTAGGTTTTCTTTTAGAACCAGTTATCATTTACGTTAACAACTGTCCCACCTTACTTCCAGAACAAAATACCCAGAGACACAAGACCACAGGTCTTCCCCGTTACTCTGCAAAACGTGTTCTGACTACAGTGAACACATTCCAAAACTGGCTGGCCGAACCCTGCTGTTCAAAATCACGCTTTCCACGCATAACCAAACATACGACAGCGCGCAGTTACTACCCCAACTCATTAACTCTCCACCCACACTTTCTACCCGGTTTCATCACAGGCTGCCCTGTGACAGCGACCGAGTAAAACAGGGCGGTGACTTTTGCACAGCCATTAATTGCCGTAATGCCAGATACAAGAAAATTGTGATGGCAAGTTCTTTTTCAAGTTTCCAAGAGACAAAGAAAGGTAAATTGCAATCGAAAAACTTTTTTTGTGTGTGTTTATATAGGCCTAAACCAAGACCGTTGCAGTGTTGTTAAAACAATCGGGGAGAGGCTTCAGTGATTCATGTTATATCTATTCTATGTGCTAAAACAAAAACTGTTTGCTTGCTGACAGTTTACGTTCAAAAGGTCGCTCACTGTTTTCGTTGTTTCTAGGTTGTTTGACTATTATATTTGTGCTTACATTTCAAACGTAGATGTTGTCAGATTGGCAGTTTGTCTTCGTCAAACTGCTTATGTTAACAAGTTAAATTAGACTAAGTCTGTTTTCTCCTCGTGATCAAATACTGTGCAAGATAACCCCTTACCTAGGCACAAAAATGGTCCTTGATCTGTTGTAATCCCTTTTCGTTTGAGTGTAAACGGGAAAAAAATGTAATGTAGAAACTCAGTCCTTGTTCTGATCTGTGAATTTCTGCGCATTAGATCTATACTATATTGCGTGGAATGTTGTAGTCTAGGTTCTGATTGTTCTGTCTGAGTAATTAATTATTTTCCATGAAGTGACTGATGTTATTAAGCCAGTGATGTGGGAGGTGAGAGGGTTGGGGGGTAGGGGGACACCTGATATAAATTAAATTCACACGATTAGTGAAACATTTTGTTATTGTGCTTTATTGTGATTAATTGATTGAATGACAGAGTTCTCTCTTCCCCCAACCCCCCCTCCCTCTCTCTCTCTCTCTCTCTCTCTCTCTCTCTCTCTCTCTCTCTCTCTCTCACGATTACGGATTTACACAGTTTCGGATAAATGAAACAGTCTGTCATGCATATTTTAATTTTAAAATATCTGTCGTTGATTAAAAAATAATAAATTCCAGGGCAGAAAACGAACTTATGACATACACATATAAGCAGCATAAAAGCACCTAATAAATGTCAATAAGTAAACATAAACAAAAAAAAGGGAAAAAAAGACAGCAGTAGCGGAATGTTAATAATAATGATGGTTAAAAGTTTGGTTTTTGCAAACGTTGCCATAAAAATGTTCTTTTGCAATGGCATAGGCTCAATACGTTACCACGCACAGAGCATTCATATAGCAGATGATGAAATATAGCCAGCCCGAGCAAAGGGAAATAATCCGTGAGAGCGTCTCGCATTTTTGTATAGGACATAATGGAAGTTCTCCCTCTTTCCGTAATAAGCTCTTTGTGTGTACTCAAAACGACCCCTTCGGCTAAGAAACCTTAACAAATATACATATAGTTATAAAACTAGAGAGAGATAGAGGGAAATATATATCTATATATACTTCAGCAAGATCAGACATTTCCGCAAATAATTCTTTCTAATCTCCTTTTCACGCAATGCGTCGCCACTCCTCTTCCCCCCCCGCCCCCCCCTCCTTTCCATTCTCTCCCCCTCTTCACTCTTCCTTACCATCACCTATTACATAACATCACCAGTCTACCGGGTAATCCTATCCTATCCTATCCCATAACTCGGAGGTCGTATGGGCACCACAGATGATCGTTTAACCAGCGTACTCCATCTTTCCCTGTCCTCTGCAACCCTGGTTGTTTCGCTCAGTGTCAAACCAAAGTAAGTATAATACAATTATTTTCATTCTTCCACCCCCTCGTTTCATCAACGGCAAATTGTTTTTACATTAATTAATTAATTTTATTTAATTGTTCTTATATAAAAAGAAAGAAAGAAAGAGATTACTCTTATATAGCGCACTTACAAGCTCAGAGAGATTCTCCAAGCGCTGGCCACTACTATCCAGCAATCACAAAATAGTTTGCTGAAGTCAGGATTCGAACCCATGTCGCCCGAGACGCACGTACACAAGTCGTGCGCTCTGACGACTGAGCTATCCCTGCGCTTTTCCAGCTCAGCTCAAGCGCAGCTCAACTTCAAAGTGGAAAATGTAAAGAAAATCGAAATAAGTCACTTGAAGCATGTCCAGTCACGCCGCTGATTCTAGTATTGATCGTTTCACCCAATCGCACCAAAAATTTTTTGGGTGGGAATAGAGTATAAAAACTGCAGCATATGTCTCCTCTCTGAAAATCCTTATCGGGAAGAGAGGGGACTCTAAACTGATTTAAAAAAAAAAAAAAAAAAAAAAGCGACCTGATACAGTAGTACCTCACCTCTGATCTACAAGCTCTGGTGGAAATACATAATTCTTGGTAAGTACGGACTCTATGTCTTGTAAGGATAGCTTATAGACGGGATCTCTGTCTTGTAAGAACCACATAGTCTTGTCCGGGCATCTAGATTCTCAAGCTGTCTTAAAAGACTCTTCCATTTCTGTCTTGTGAGGATAGCTACCGAGATCTCTGTTTTGTCAGAATTGCTAGACTCTCAATTTCTGTCTTCTATTTATATTATAGCTAGACTCTCTACTTAAAGCTAGACTCTACATAAAGCTAGACTACTTAAAGCTAGATTCTCAATTTATGACTTTTACGTTTAGCTAGACAATATATTTATAGCTACACTCTCTACTTATAGGTAGACTCTCAATCGTTGTGTATAGTAAGGATAGTTATAATCTCAATCTCTTTCTTTATAAGGATAGCAATAATCTCAATCTCTCTTTATAAGGATAGCTATAATCTCAATCTCTTTCTTTATAAGGATAGCTATAATCTCAGTCTCTTTATAAGGATAGCTATAATCCCAGTCTCTTTATAAGGATAGCTATAATCTCAATCTCCTTCTTTATAAGGATAGCTATAATCTCAATCTCTTTGTAAGGATAGCTATAATATCAATCTCTTTCTTTGTAAGGCTAGCAATAATCTCAGTCTCTTTATAAGGATATCTGTAATCTCAAACTCTTCATAAGGATAGCTATAATCTCAATCTCTTTCTAAGGATAGCTATTATCTCAATTTCTTTACAAAGGATAGCTATAATCTCTATCTCATTATAAGGATAGCTATATTCTCAATCTCTTTCTTTATAAGGATAGCAATAATCTCAGTCTCTTTATAAGGATAGCTATAATCTCAATCTCTTTCTTTATAAGGATAGATATAATCTTAATCTCTTTGTAAGGATAGCTATAATCTCAATCTCTTTATAAGGATAGCTATAATCTCAATCTCTTTATAAGGACTGCTATAATCTCAATCCCTTTCTTTACAAAGGATAGCTATCATTTCAATCTCTTTGTAAGGATAGCTATAATCTCAATCTCTTTGTAAGGATAGCAATAATCTCAGTCTCTTTATAAGATAGCTACAATCTCAATCTCTTTATAAGGATAGCTATAATATCAATCTTTTTATAAGGATAGCTATAATCTCACTTTATATGGATAGCTATACTTTCAATCTCTTTATAAGGATAGCTATAATCTCAATATCTTAATAAGGATAGCTATAATCTCAATCTCTTTATAAGGATAGCTATAATCTCAATCCCTTTATAAGGATAGCTATAATCTCTTTATAAGGATAGCTATAATCTCAATCTCTTTCTTTTTAATGATAGCTATAATATCAATATCTTTCTTTATAAGGATAGTTATAACCTCAATCTCTTTCTTTATGAGGATGCGTATAATCGCAATCTCTTTATGATAGCTGTAATCTCAATCTCTTTATAAGGATAGCTATATCGAATCTCAAATTTTCTTTGTAAGGATAATTATACTCTCAATCTCTGTCTTGTAAAAATAGCAAAATTGAAGCCCTGTCTTCTAAGAGCAGTAGATAATGACCTCTGTCTGTTAGGAAAACTAGACTGATAAGTCCTGTATTGTAAGGTCTGAAGATTTTCGAACTCTGTTGTCTTGGGATAGCTATAGGCTTTTGGCTTGGTAGGATAGCTAAACTTAATTCTATCTTATCTACATCAACTGCTACAATCTCGGTCGGCACGTTTTTAAGTAAGTCATCACAGACAAAGGCACTAAAGAGTCTCAATCTCTTTCTCGATGGGTTGGGACTGAGAGACACTGCATCTCTAACTTGTCAACAGCTAGATCCCTTTTGTTAAGTCAGCTGCACACTGAATCTCTGGTTTTCAGGATAGTCAGACTCTCGATCTCGATCTTGTCAGATCCTCATACTAATTGGAGTCTAGATCTCTAAACTAGATCTTAATCCCTTGATTATCACCAAGTCCAGCCGATGCACTGGCGAGCTGAGAGCACAGTGACATGGCCATCTGTATCTGTGGCACACATCTATGGCAGGCGGAAAGGGCCAATTGATCGATACAAAGCATCGATGCAAAGTATCGATACTCTTCTAAAAAGTCTCTGAAAATCCTTACGGGAAGAGAGGTGACTATAAACTGATAAACATAACATAACATAACATAACATATCGATACTTTCTAAAAAGTATCGATACTTTGTATCGATTCCTATCCTTATGAGGGAAAGGATCCATACTTTGTATCGATACTTTTCCTTAGAAGGAAAAGGATCCATACGTTGTATCGATACATTTCCTTATTAGGAAAAGATCCATACTTTGTATCGATACTTTTCCTTATTAGGAAAAGTATCTGTACTTTTTCAGAAAGTATCCATACTTTCGAAACTGCTCAACGTGCAGTTTGAACGAGCACTTTCAACGCTCAGTTCCGAAGCCGGCCGAAA
This sequence comes from Oncomelania hupensis, assembly GCA_036898135.1. Lineage (NCBI taxonomy): Eukaryota > Metazoa > Mollusca > Gastropoda > Littorinimorpha > Pomatiopsidae > Oncomelania > Oncomelania hupensis. The sequence continues at coordinate 55,412,050 of CM072519.1, forward strand.
ATTAATGCACGGTCTTGAAAAAACATTGATCGGAATAGTGCAAAACGGGAAAGGAAATCTGACAGATAAAATTCTTGTACTAAGCAAATATTGCTTATGTGATAGGGCTATTCCGATCCTACTTTTGTATGACTTTAGTGCCACTGGCTTCGACAATTGTCGGAAGTGCTCGTTCAAAGTATGGATCCTTTTCCTAATAAGGAAAAGCATCGATACAAAGTATGGATCATTTTCCTAATAAGGAAAGGAATCGATACAAAGTATGGATCGTTTTCCTAATAAGGAAAAGCATCGATACAAAGTATGGATCGTTTTCCTAATAAGGAAAGGAATCGATACAAAGTATCGATACTTTTTAGAAAAGTATCGATACTTTGCATCGATGCTTTGTTTCGATCAATTGGCCCAATCCGCCCGCCATACTATGGCAGGCATCCACTAATGCACACCATTGGCAGCAGAGAAGGGGAGAGAAATCTTTCCTATCATTCCCTCATTCTAGGGAGCACAGCCTCTAAAACGGGTGATATCCAAGATGATATCAATACACTTCAGTCCCTTCTCATTAGACGAGGCACCTTGATCATTTGTGTCATACACAAACGTGTTGTCTCCATTGTTCCACTGGCCAGCAGTCTCTTTCTAAACATAAACGTTTTTGGTTTTTTTCAAAACTAGCAAGACTGCAACCCTAGGTTTTATAACTATTTTTTATCGATAAATTCTCTTTCAAAAAGTTAGATTACTTCCCATTTCCGTGGCCAACCAGCCAAACTGCGGATACTTTTGATTTCGCGTGAAGATGTTTTTTTCTCGAGGATTCCATTCAGACATCTTCCCATGTACCCCCGTTGGGGTGCCGGGGGTTTCGGTATAAATAGTATCCCACTTTCTGGAAATTTAGTGCTTTAAATTCCCACTGTCGCTGTCTTTCTCATTTGCTCTTTCTCATTTCTGCTCTGTTCTATCAATCTGCTATACTATCTTCTTCTTCGCTAGACCAGTCACCTACCTTTTTTTCTTGAAAACTCTTCCGGTACAAGACTCCCTATTTGTGTGTGAGGTTATTATTTAGCAATGTAGGCATTTTATATGTATGTGTTTTGTTGATAATTTATAATGATGTTTGTATTCTATTTTGTTTTTGTAAACGGGGGTTCGATAAATTAGAGTATAGCCTCAGCGTCCCCTGCGTGGGATATCTTTATTGTAAAGTGACTGGCTGGTGGAGAGCATTAAGTTTTTACCACTAGGGTTGTTTCGGCAGATCTTTTATGCGGATCGGGGGTTGTACGGTCCTGATTTGGCTCGGAAGAGTCCGCTGGACCTAAAGCAATAATCATGTAATGTAATGTAATCTTCCCATGCTTTGGGGTGCCGGGGGTTTCGGGGGTTTCGGTATAAATAGTATCCCCACTTTCTGGAAATTTAGTGCTTTTAATTCCCACTGTCGCTGTCTTTCTCATTTGTTCTTTCTCATTCCTGCTCTGTTCTATCAATCTGCTATACTATCTTCTTCTTCGCTAGACCAGTCACCTACCTTTTTTTTCTTGAAAACTCTTCCGGAACAAGACTTCCTATTTGTGTGTGAAGTCTGTTGGATCAGCTTGGGAATATTGGACGCTTTCTGCCAGGTGGTCACTAGGGCTTCCTATGATGTTATTATTTAGCAATGTAGGCATTTTATATGTACGTGTTTTGTTGATAATTTATAATGATGTTTGTATTCTATTTTGTTTTTGTAAACGGGGGTTCGATAAATTAAGAGTATAGGCTCAGCGTCCCCTGCGTGGGATGTCTTTATTGTAAAGTCACTGGCTGGTGGAGGGCATTCAGTTTTTACCACTAGGGTTGTTTCGGCAGATCTTTTATGCAGATCGGGGGTTGTCCGGTCCTGATTTGGCTCGGAAGAGTCCGCTGGACCTAAAGCAATAATCATGTCATGTAATGTAATCTTCCCATGCTTTAGAAAATCCGTCCCTTGATTTGATGGAAGTCCAGCCGATACACTGATGAGCTGAGAACATTGAGAAATGGCCATCTCTATCTATGGCACACATCCATACATGTAAACCATCCGCAGTAGAGAGGCGGAGGTAGACCTTTTCTATTATTTCCTTATTTCAAAGGGGATCATTTAAGCCCACGCAAAAAAAAAAATTAATAATAATAATAATAATAATAATAATAATAATAATAATAATAATAATAATAATAATAATAATAATAATAATAATATGTCTGTCTGCTGTGCTTGGTCCTTCAACTTGGAACTCTCTCTCTCTCTCTCTCTCTCTCTCTCTCTCTCTCTCTCTCTCTCTCTCTCTCTCTCTTTCTCTCTCTCTGTCTCTCTCTCTCTCTCTCTCTCTCTCTCTTCGCAACTCTCCGAACATAGCCACTTTCAGGTCCAACTTGAAAACTCGTGTCTTCCTTAAAAATGTTTGATCTCGCCTCCCATCACGTTGATCATTCCTTCTTTTCCAGTTCAGATCACCGCCGTCACACCGCACGCCCCAAGCCCCTTCACCCCTTAGCTGCTCTCCTCCTCCCCCTCCCTTCATCGTCTTTTTATCATTTACTTGTAAATTTTCTTTTTTTCGTGTTTGTATTATGTCTAGTTTAGTAGTGTCTTGTTTTTGTTTCACTTCTTTTCATATAAATGCGTGAGAACTGCGCTTTGAACTGATGTCTTTAGAAAAAGCTCAATATAAATCCCTTTATTATTATTATTATTATTATTATTATTATTATTATTATTATTATTATTATTATTATTATTATTATTGTTATTATTGTTATTATTATTATTATTATTATTATTATTATTATTATTATTATTATTATTATTATGAAAATCTGACCTGCAAGCAAACAAAATATTAAAAAAAAACTACTGAACCAATTTTGAGATAACGGCGCAAAGTGCTTATGAAATTGGTGGAAAAACAGCGATCTTGGCCTTTGAGAAAGTGCTAATATGAATGATCTGATATGCTTAGCTGTAGTTAAAGTATCTGTATAGTCTAAACAAAATCTAATTCCGTTCAGTTATTATAGAGATAAGGCCAAAATATGGTGAAATTTGTAGCGACAATTTCACCGACAAGCCTTGGGGGGGGGGAGGGGGGGTAGGGGGAATTTTTTTAAAAAAGAAAATTGAATAAATACGTTCATAAATAAATAAATACATAAATAATATTGTGACCGATTTCGCTGAGGATTCTTTTAACACGTGATATAACTGACAGTGATACTCAGAAAATAAGCCTATAATTAAACCATGCACCTTTTAGTGGTAAAGTTGTTATCCCTTTCTGCGTTGTGACCCGGCAGGCTAATAGACCTTCTTCGGTAACTTATATTGTCTCAGAACACTAATGAAAGCTACCCCGAGCTGCGGGATAGGGTGGTGGAGGTTGCAGGTCAGTGGAAGGAAGAACTAGCGGAGCTAGCCAGGCTTGCAACTGAAATCAACCTTTCGGTTGATCCGGAAGATTTGATGCAGGACAGAGCAAAAATTATAGGCGAGAAACTGTCCGTTTGCAAGGAATGTCCGCCTAACGTCAGACAACTCTGGGCGCAACATGCGGGCATGTCGTCCAAAGTTGTTTCCCTTCGTATTTTCGAGCATGGTCTATTCAAACGAAACAGGCAAGTCTACCCAACGCCAGCCTTTCCTTTATACAGGGAGTCGTCGACTTACGACGTTGATCCGTTCGTTGGACGCGTCGTAACCCGATTTCATCATAAGTCGGAACGTAAGTCGGATCCTATCCTATAATATCCCATAACTCGGAGGTCGTATGGGCACCACAGATGATCGTTTAACCAGGGTACTCCATCTTTCCCTGTCCTCAGCAACCCTGATTGTTTCGCTCAGTGTCAAACCAGTCCATTCTCGAATGTTGTCCTCCCACCTCTTTTTCGGTCTCCCTCTTCTTCTACCTCCTTGCACTGTGCCTTGCATGATGATGATCTGGTGACGTGGCCATACCATCGGAGTTTACGTTTTTTCACCACTGTGAGCAGGTCATCGTGTTGACTAATGGCTTTTGTGATGGTCTGTCGGACTTCGTCGTTGGTGATGTGCTGGGTATAGGAAATGCCCAGAACTCTTCTATAGCACCTCATCTCCATGCTTTGTATTTTTCGTTGGAGATCTGCTGTGAGGGTCCATGCTTCGCAAGCATATAGGAAGATGAAAGATGACAAGGGAGCGCAGCAGCCTTACCTTGGAATGTAGACTGATGGTCCTGTCTTTCCAATTTGGCTTCAACCTCGCCAGGGCAGCAGTTGTTTGTGCGATCCTGGAGAGGACTTCCTGTGGGGACCCAGTGTCTGATACAATGGCTCCTAAATATTTGAAGCTATGCACTGTGTTGAAGGATTGGCCTTGGACTTTGATGTCCGTGTTGATGCCGTTGGTGTTGTTGGTCATCATTTTGGTCTTCTCTGCACTTATTTCCATTCCATAGGCCTCTGTACCAGCCTCTGTACCAACTGTTCAAGTTCTTGTTCCTCTCCAGCCAATCCATCAATGTCATCCGCAAAACGGAGGTTGGAGATTGCTCTTCCCCCTAAGCTGACTGTGCATTCGTGGTCTACAAGGGCATCTGACATGATGCGCTCTATGAAGATGTTGAAGAGTGTTGGAGAGAGTAGGCATCCCTGACGCACACCGATTGTTGTTCTGAACCAGTTTCCGATGGTGCTGTTATAGAGGACTGGACTCGTAGCCTTGTCATACAGGCTTTTGATGACTTCAATAATTTTAGGGCTGATGTTGTACACTCTCATGGTAGCCCAAAGAGCTGCATGCCAGACTCGATCAAACGCCTTTTTGAAGTCTACAAACACATGATATAGATGGTGTTGGTGCTGAAGGTATTTCTCGCAGATTATTCTGAGGTTGAAAATCTGTTCAGTGGTACTTCGCCCTGCTCTGAATCCTGCTTGCTCTTCAGCTATGATTTGTTCAGCTTGGGGTTTCAACCTGTTGAGTATTATTTTCAGGAGGACCTTGCTGGGATGGCTGATGAGGCTGATGGCGCGGTAATTTTCACATTCCTGAAGGTTACCTTTTTTGGGAAGAGTGGATGACAAGCGACTGGGTCCATGGTGTAGGCCTCTCTCCCCTCTGCCAGATCATGTTACAGATAATGGTGAGGGCGTCGATCATCGCTTCTCCTCCTGCTTGAAGCAGTTCCGCGGGTATGTTCTCCACTCCCGCTGACTTCCCCTTCTTCAGCGATTGCACTGCTGCCTCAACTTCTTCTCGGAGAATTGGGAGGATTTCTTCTTCTTCTCTGTTCTCTGGACATGCTAGAACTGATGGGTCTCCGTTTGGTTTGTGGTTGTAAAGGTCAGAGCAGTACTCTGTCCATCTGCCCAAGACTTCTTGTTCTTCTGTAAGGCATATATATGCCAGACTTGCTTTGGATCGTGGAGACCTTGGGCTGTTTAACACTTGTCAGCCGCTTCACAGTGTGGTAAGGCCTTGTTGCTGTTGTTCTTGTTCAGACTGTTCTCTATTTTCTGGCATTGCTCATCTATCTAGTTCTCCTTTGCTGTGCGCGTGCCTTTTCGCATTTCATTGTTGATTTTTCGGTAGACATCATCAGCTTCATGTGAGGTGTTCTTTTTCTTTTTCATCTCTCTTCGTTAATATCACACAGGTCCAAAAGTTCAGGTGTGATCCACAGCTTCTTCTTTGGCAGTTGCTTTCCAAGGATCTCCGTGGCGGCATCTGTGACAGCTAAGTTGAAGGTGGTGTTCATGGTGTTGACATCTACTTCACCAGCTCTCAAAATGAGCAGTGGTGCAAATTTTCCTCCAATTGTGGCCTGAAATATTTTTGCCACCTCCGGGTCTTGCAGTTTGTCTAGGTCGAACTTCAGTCTAGTGCACTTTGCTGTGTTTACTCTTTTCAAGTGAAGCCGGAAAGACATCATCACGAGATCGTGATTACTTCCGATGTCTACTCCTGGAAAAGTTCGTGTCTTGCCAATGTTGATGCTTGATCTGAAGCGTTTCCTTACAATGATGTAGTCAATCTGGTTGTGATGCTCCCCGCCGCGACTGTGCCATGTCCATCATCTGGATTTTTTGTGGAGACCAAGCGTGTTTGCCAGTATCAGATTGTTGTATTTGGCAAACTCCAACAGTCTCAGACCTCTGTCATTTGTTTCGTTTGTTGCAATGGGGTCCACATGTGTCTCCCCAGTTGTGGTGCACATCTTGGCCAACCTTGGCATTCCAGTCGCCTTCCACTATGACTATGTCCTTCTTCGGCACTTGGTCAAGGACAACCTGTAGATTTTTTATAGAAATCCTCCACTTCGCTGTCGTCATAGTCTGATGTTGGGGCATAGGCCTGGATGATGGTGATGTTGAAAGGGGCTGCTCTCAGACGGATGGTAATGAGTCTACTGGAGACTGGGTGACAACCCATGACAGTGGCTAGAATGCTCTTGTGGACCAAGAATCCAACTTTGTAAGTCGGAACATAAAGAAAAATACTTGTACTGTACGTACAGTGCTATATACTGCACTGTAACTGTTAATAACATTAAAAAAGTATTTTTAAAAAAGAAGAGAAAACATCATTTTATCTTCCATGGTGATGGCCTTTCTTTTCTTTGATGCACTACCATCAGAAGAGTCTGACTTACGTTTGGGAGTCATAACCATGGGCAAAAAACTATAAAACACGTGAGAGAGATAGACGGCGTAAACAACCAAAACCGCGTATGTACAGTGACTGAGCGTATGAAGCGACGCCAGCGTAGGAAGCGACGCCGTCTTCCCCGCCATATTACCACAACAAAGCGTATTCTTCCGCTGCTCGCTAGAAACTAGCTCCCGTTTGTTACGTCGCTTATATTTTTATGGGGAGGAGCGTCGTAACCACGAAACAACGTAGGCTAAGTCGAGACCGGCGGTACAAGAGGACTTACTGTAGGCCTACTATGTCAGCTGATTAGTGATTCATTTATTATTATTAATACTAAGAATTTACTATGAATACGAATATTGAATAGTACCAAATTTTCTTCTACACTCCTTATATTCCTTGGAATGAGAGTATAAACCGAGGTCTAGTACGGCACGCACGCAAATCCGTTGTCTGGGCGTCAAACAATGCGCCGAAAGGTGGCAAGTGTGCGCCTCGTGCGGCTTGAGTTAGATCCTGTATCGGCCAGCGCCGTGAGCAGTTCTTGAGCTGGAACAATTAAATAATCTATACATAAATAATCGTAACTTGTTTGTTCATGATAATTGTTGTCCTCATAATGAGCATGCTTTGCAGGTCTAAGCTTGTACCGTGAGCGCCTCGGATCGGGCGGCTTGAGTTAGAGCTTGTATCGGGCCAGCGCTTTGAGCAGCTCTTGAGCTTGAAAAGCGCTATATAAATATATAAATAAGTTTAAAAAAAAACTAAACAAAATAAATTAAATAATTAAAAATGTTTCCCGTTAAAGAAAGCTGTTTCTATTTTGAGTTTCGTTTTGTTTTGTTTTCTTTGCGACCCTAGGGCCGACGTCTTTCAGCATCTTGTGAAGATTTGATGTCATCTAGTAGCATATTAACAGCAGACACCATGAGGCTACAGCTACCGCGACTGGCAAAAGTGTTCAAGGTAACGGTATCGATAGTGCTGTGTGGGACCTTGCTGTTGCTGATTGCCGATCAGCTTCAGGAAGATGCGTTGCTGTTTGGCACCCCACAACCTCACATTGTAAGAGACAGACAAAGCAACACTAATACAGTCCTGACATCGATTGACACCGTCGCCACGCCTTCCGCTGTGCTAAGTCGAGGGGATGGCGATGACGCAGACGTGGATAGGCGGCGACACCATTCCCAAGGTCTTCGTCATCACACCGACGTACGCGAGACTGACGCAAAAGCCGGACCTGCTGCGGATGTGTTACACGTTGGCTCAAGTGCGCAACCTGCACTGGATCGTGGTGGAGGACAGTCACAACACGACCCAGCTGGTGACCGATTTGCTAACTTTCGACTGCAACTTTAACAACATTCGCTTCACGCAGTTAGCCATCAAGAACACCACCAACAACGAGCACAGGGGATTGGCCCAAAGGAACCTGGCTTTACAGTGGATCCGCCAACACGTCACTCCTGGTCCTCACGCCGGCAGGCATCTACTTCGGCGATGACGACAATGCCTACGATATCAGATTGTTCGAGGCAGTGCGCCACAGTGTGGGCGTCAGTGTTTGGCTGGTGGGATTTTCCGGAGGAGCCGCGGTAGAGGCCCCGTTTGCGCTAACGGCACGGTGAGGACGTTGTTTTCTTCCCCTGATTATTTTGTGTTCTTTTCCTTTTTATTTATTTATTTATTTATTTATCTCCTATCCTATCCTATCCCGTAACTCGAAGGTAGTAGGGGCACCACAGATGATCGTTTAACCAGCGTACACCATCGTTCTCGGTCCTCAGCAACCCTCATGGCATCGCTCAGTGTCAAGCCAGTCCATTCTCGAATGTTGTCCTCCCACCTCTTTTTATGTATCCCTCTTCTTCTGCCTCCTTGCACCATGCCTTGCAGGATGGTCTTTGCAAGGCCTGATGCTCTGGTGATGTGGCCATACCATCGGAGTTTCCGTATCTTCACCACTGTGAGCATGTCATCGTGTGGTCCGATGGCTTTTGTGATGGTCTGTCGAATTTCGTTATTGGTGATGTGCTGGGAAATTCCCAGATGTCTTCTGTAGCACCTCATCTCCATGCTTTGTATTCTTCGTTGGAGATCTGCTGTGAGGGTCCATGTTTTGCAAGCGTATAGGAAGATGGAGATGACAAGGGAGCGCAGCAGTCTTACTTTGGAATGTAGACTGATGGTCCTGTCTTTCCAAATGAGCTTCAACCTTGCCAGGGCAGCAGTTGTTTGTGCGATCCTGGAGAGGACTTCCTGTCGGGACCCACTGTCTGATACAATGGCTCCTAAATATTGGAAGCTATGCAGTGTACTGAGGGATTGGTCTTGGGCTTTGATGTCCGTGTTGATGCCATTGGTGTTGTTGGTCATCATTTGGATCTTCTCTGCACTTATTCCCATTCCATAGGCTCTGGAGGTGGTGTCAAGCCTCTGTACTAGATGTTCAAGTTCTTGTTCCTCTCCAGCCAATCCATCAATGTCATCCGCAAAACGAAGGTTGGAGATTCCTCTACCTCCTATGCTTACTGTAACTTCGTGATCTGAAAGGGCATCTGACATGATGCGCTCTAGGAAGATGTTGAAGAGTGTTGGAGAGGGTAGGCATCCTTGACGCACACCGATTGTTGTTCTGAACCAGTTCCCGATGGTGCTGTTGTGGAGGACTGCACTCGTAGCCTTGTTATGCAGGCTTTTGACGACTTCAAAAATTTTAGGACTGATGTTGTACACTCTCATGGTTGCCCGCAGGGTTGCATGCCAGACTCGGTCAAACGCCTCCTTGAAGTCTACGAACACATGATATAGATTTTGCTGGTGCTGTAGGTATTTCTCGCAGATTAGTCTGAGGTTAAAAATCTGTTCAGTTGCACTTCGCCCTGCCCTGAATGCTGCTTGTTCTTCATCTATCATTTGTTCAGCTTGGGGTTTCAACCTGTTGAGTATTAATTTCAGGAGGACCTTGCTGGGATATGGCTGATGAGGCTAAGGGCGCGGTAATTTTCACATTCCTAAAGGTTACCTTTTTTGGGAAGAGTGATGACAAGCGACTGGGTCCATGGTGTAGGCCACTCTCCACTCTGCCAGATCTTGTTACAGATAATGGTGAGGGCGTCAATCATCGCTTCTCCTCCTGCTTGAAGCAGTTCCGCGGGTATGTTCTCCACTCTCGCTGACTTCCCCTTCTTCAGCGATTGCACTGCTGCCTCAACTTCTTCTCGGAGATTGGGATGATTTATTCTTCTTTTCTGTTCTCGGGACGTGCTAGAACTGATGGGTCCCTGTTTGGTGTGTGGTTGTAAAGGTCAGAGCAGTACTCTGTCAATCTGTCCAAGATTTCTTGTTCTTCTGTAAGGCCAGACTTGCTTTGGATCGTGGAGTCCTTTGGCTGTTTAACACTTGTCAGCTGCTTCACAGTCTGGTAGGCCTTCTTGCTGTTGTTCTTGTTCAGACAGTTCTTTATTTTCTGGCATTGATCTACTATCCAGTTCTCCTTTGCTGCTTTCGGTAGGCATCAGCTCCATGTGAGATGTTTCTTTTTCATCTCTCTTCGTTTATCACACTGATCCAAACGTTCAGGTGTGATCCACAGCTTCTTATTTGGCCGGTGCTTGCCAAGGATCTTAGTGGCTGCATCTGTCACAGTGTGACGGTGGGTCTATTGTTACTGTGCTCTGCACAGTGGAATGCTATTACCCACTCGTCTGTGTCTGCGGGGATCGGCTAGTGTAATCACCCTTTGACTAATCTTAATACATTCATAAGTTTAGCTCGGTCTGTGTTAGGATGGGGTTACAGAGATAGGGAGAAAAGTGTAAAGATTCACTGACACACTAGCTCTCACTCGGCTATGAAACTTAGGTAGTCCAGCCACCTGCAAACAGTAAATATCACACATTTATTTCCTCTACTCTATACATAATTCTCTAAACACTCTATTAACTTAAATGTCCAACTACACTTTGAATAGTTCGTTCCTTGATGGGTCTATGCTGCTAATGTTCTTGATATTTGCTAATGTCTCATCATTGGGCTATTTATTCTGTCTGGCCTAATGTTGGTTTCAGGAGAGTGGACAACCGCACAGTCCTTCTATTTCAGTGTGGGTGCACGCTTTCGGTGTCACTTAACTGCAGTTGAGGTGTGGTACCCCTTGGGGTCATGAGCAATCTTGCCACTGTAGATTGTTCTAACCTATAAAGGGAAAAGTGAAAGCCCCAGTTGAAAACCTGTCTTTCCTTTATAGGCATGACAGATTCACTGCGGCAACAGTACCCCCGTTGGAGTGCCGGGGGTTTCAGTATAAATAGTATCCCCACTTTCTGGAAATTTAGTGCTTTAAATTCCCACTGTCGCTGTCTTCCTCATTTACTCTTTCCCATTCCTGCTCTGTCCTATCACTCTGCTATACTATCTTCTTCTTCGCTAGATCAATGACCTACCTTTTTTCTTGAAAACTCTTCCTGGACAAGACTCCTTGTTTGTGTATGAGGTCTGTTGGATCAGCTTGGGAGTGTTGGACGCTTTCTGCCGGGTGGTCACTAGGGCTTCCTATGATGTTATTACTTAGCAATGTAGGCATTTTATATGTATGTGTTTTGTTGATACTTTATAATGATGTTTGTATTCTATTTTGTTTTTGTAACCGGGGGTTCGAGTAGTTGGGGTAAAGCCTCAGCCGTCCCCTACGTGGGATGTCTTTATTGTAAAGTGACTGGCCGGTGGAGGGCATTCAGTTTTCCCACTAGGGTTGTTTCAGCAGATCTTTTATGCGGATCGGGGGTTGTCCGGTCCTGATTTGGCTCGGAGGAGTCCGCTGGACCTAAAGCAACAATCAATCAATCAATCAATCAAAGTTGAGGTGTGGTGATGGCGTCTCCTCCTTGGTTGTAGACTATATGACTATCGTAGCTCAGTGCTAGATGCTCCACTGCAGGTCGAATGTCAGGGTGGACTCTTAATGGTCTTCCTCCTGCCTCGGGCCAACGATGCCTGCTCGTCTTTTTGACAATGTCAGGCTGTGGCTATACAAGGTTCAATTGAATTTCACCCGTCCCTGCTTTAGTCTTCTGCTAGCGATCTTTCATAGCGTGGCTCCGTCTCGTGTGAGAGTTCGGCACAGAATGACTACCTAGTGTAGGGGTCAGCGAAAGCCCGCGAAAACTAGACTACAAGTGGCGGCTCTACCTGTGTCTCTGGCCCTATGTCAGCTGAATGAGGTCACTGCCTAACTGAGCCAGCGTTAGAGTACACATGCTTAGCCCACAGTTGACTTGCGTCGTCTGCTTGCCATCGACTTTAATTTACAAAGGCTACAGCAGGCTGAACTATTTAAGGCGAGAAGTCTTAGTGCAGGATCTAAATAGCCTTCTGTGACACAAAGCTGAGTTGAGGGTGGTGGTCATGGTGTTGACATCTACTTCCCCAGCTCCCAAAATGAGGAGTGGTGCAAATTTCCCTCCAATTGTGGCTTGAAATATTAATGCCACCTCCGGGTCTTGCAGTTTGTCCAGGTCGAACTTCAGTCTAGTGCACTTTGCTGTGTTAACTCTCTTCAAGTGGAGCCGAAAGACATCACCACGAGATAGTGGTCACTTCTGATGTCTGCTCCTGGAAAAGTGTGTGTCCTGTCAATGTTGATGCTTGATCTGAAGCGTTTCTTGACCATGATGTAGTCGATCTGGTTGTGATGCTCCCCGCGGGGACTGTGCCATGCCCATCGTCTGGATTTTTTGTGGAGACCAAGTATGTTTGCCAGTATCAGATTGTTGTATTTGGCAAACTCCAAGAGTCTCAGACCCCTGTCATTTGTCTCGTTGTTGCAGTGGGGTCCACATTTGTCTACCCAGTTATGGTGCGCATCTTGGCCAACCTTGGCATTCCAGTCACCTTCCACTATGACTATGTTCTTCTTCGGCACTTGGTCAAGGATAGCCTGTAGATTTTCATAGAAACCCTATTTCTCATATTTAAATGTTAACAGTTTAATCTGATTTTACTTAATTTTGTGTGGTCCTGATTCGGCTCTTGGCAGTCCGCTGGACCCTATAAACACTGAATATCTATCTGTCTATCTCTCACACATACCACACTCTCACAACCACGTACACACACAGGACTCCACTTTGATTTGAAGAAACATTGGCATTACATGCGGCCATACATAGACACTTCCATCACAATCACACACTCTCTCAATCCAATCTAGTGTCCACTTGTATGGCGTGCCACTCCATATCGCAGAGACATGCTCAGACAAATGCGCCAGTTAGCCGTCATGAAAAAAAGATGTAGGCTTGAGCTTCCGCCCCCTACCCCCCCCCTCCCCCCCTATGTCCCCTCCTTCCCCTTCCTTTACCATTCCCAATGCAAAAGTCCAAAGTTCACATGAGCCGTGGGTTTGAACGAAGAATGCCACGCCCACTGTATCTTAATTTTGTGTCACAACAATGCGAATTTCAGGGTAAACTCGTCTGAACCATTATTATACCCATAAACATATACATCACAGCGGACAACTTTTCCCTGTAAGCTTATACGTTCATTCCCTTATTGTGAATATTATCCAAAGGAATATAAAGGGGAGTGACCCCGCCCCCCACCCGGTGTGGCATCGCCAAATGTATTTAATCGCCGATGGTTCTGCGCATGCGTGAAATTCCGGAGGTCATTTCCATCAAGTTATGCGCATGACTGAAAAAGAATGGACGACGAATTACGACGCGTTGGTTGGTTGGTTGTTTTATTAACGTCTTTTTTCACCAAGATGATAAAGACTATACGCACACATTGAAACTCGCGCATTTAAACAGGAACACATGTACACACACAAGCACACGCACTATCTTCATCTCTTTCACGTACACTCAAACATAATTTATAACAGCATTAAAACATAAGTAACAATGTCAGTTAAATAAAACGGGTGACTGGATAATTAACTAAACCTTTGTAAGACAATAAAAAATAATAAATAAAAACAATTTAAAAAAAGAAATGAATGAATAATTTTTTTTTTCAAAATCATTCATTATATCAAATAAAAATAAAGAAATTTTAAAAAATACATTAAATTTAAAAATAATAATAAGAAGAAGAGTAAGAATAAATTAATTAAAAATAAATAAATAAATAATAATTATAAAATAACAATTAATAATAATAATAATAATAATAATAATAATAATAATAATAATAATAATAATAATAATAAACTAGATATTAAATCACAAATCAGTACTATAAATAATTGTACCGACACATCATTAAGTAACTTATACACAGAGAAAAGAACCAACAGAAGAACCCATAAACGTTTTTGCTAAAATAATGCAACTATCAAAACTAATTCTGCCTAGTGGTAGTACATTGTTAGGCAAGAGGCCTCTTAAATCATTGCATTCAAACAGCAAATGTTTCAAAGAAAACGTCTCGTTGCCAACGCATTTAACATTTTTGCAATAATTAGTCTTTATAGCATTTAAATATATTCTATACGCCATTGACACTACATATCTAGAAATTCCACAGTGTTTTTCATACTGCTGATTACATTTATAATATAATGTTTCTTCATTTCTTTTTCAATTAGATTATTAACCTTCTTTAACAGATAGTGAAATATGTAAAGATATTGCATTAATATTCGCCGCCCCGTTTTTGGCAGCTCGATCAATCCACTCATTGGAAAGAAAACCACAATGTGAAGGAATCCAACAAAAATTTCCTTGTGTACCATTAATTATAAGATTATGAACCAAGGTTTGATTTCTAATATAATCTCTTTTCTCTCTTTATTATTAAATTATTTGAGTTCAATGGCTCTAAAACAGATTTCGAATCAACACATATTACAATAATAAATAAAGTTAAGGGCATACTAGAAATTTTATTCATAGCCATTAGTACTGCAATCAGTTCTGCAGTGAAAACCGAAAATCCTTTTCCTAATTAGTATGATTGTGTAAACTTAAAATCGGTAATAACAAAAGCTGCATGCACCACTATCACCATTTTATAGGACAGAGCCATCAGTATATATTTTTAATTGACGCTGAGTATTTTTTTTAATTGATAGCGAATATCGGATATCACTAAACCTTGTATTATGATTCTTCTTGTCTGCAGTGATATAAACATAATTCGCTTTCTCAAGTTCCCATAGAAAGAACAGTAGAAACTATTTTCTTAGTATTCATAAAATCCGTATTTTCAATGTATCTCTGTACTTATTCTTTGGTATATGTAGCTATAGTGTGAAAATATTTAATTTTTTGCGACTGCTTTGGAAATTGGATGACCGATCTTAATTGCAACTCCTCATTGGTACTATTATCTACTGCACAGTACTGCTGTTGCTCTAATAACGTACTTAGCACAAAGCAGTTTCCTCCAGTCATCTAAAGGGATAACTCATGATGCTTCATATGCATATATTGTTTTTGTATGTATTGGAATACCAAGCGCCAGTTTTATAGCTTTACTATCTAAACTCTGTAATTGTTTAATGTAGCATACAGGTGCAGAAAAATAAGCTTTCTGTCCAAATGATAATTTGGAAGGAACAAGAGAACAAGCCAAATGCAGTACGGTTTGGGAATCCGGACCCAAAGGCTGTTTACTAATGATTCTATCAAATTATAACTTTTCACAGCTTTTTGCAGTAAGTACTCGATATGTTTTTTTCCAGTGTAATTTAAAGGTTAGGTAAACACTTACAAATTTTACTTCTTTGATATATTTGAGTTTCACATTTTCAACATAATGTTTTGATAATTGTCTAGGTTCATGCCCATTATTAAATAAAATCATATTGGTCTTTTCTTTTATTTCCATTAGATATAATTTAGTGATATGTTTTATTGAATAGATAGACATCTTTTTCTTCAAAGATGCGTTCATCCATATAGCAATATTATCTGCATATTGAACAAGAGACTCTTTTACTTACAACCTTAGGTAAATCATAAATTAAAATATTAAAAAGAATTGGAGACACTATATAACCTAGTGGAATTCGCATATCTGTTGTGTGATGAACAGAATATGAATTACTAACTTTCAAGCTTATTTTTTCGCCCTGTAAGAAACGTTCTAATATAAATGTATACACGGCCAGACAATCCCATTTGTTTCAACTTATATAACAATCTCACATGCCATACTCTATCACAAGCTTTGCATACATAAAAAAACGTGGCTATTGTACATTTTCTCCTTGCAAATTGTCTTTTAACATGGGTAGTTCATTTTACTAGATGATCTATTGTAGATCGGCCTTTTTGAAAACCTGCCTGATTAACAGGAATTATATGCTGTTTAGTGCAATAGTATGTTAGTCTCTCTAGTATGATCTTTTCCATTAACTTACAAACATGTGATGTTAAGTAAATGGGTCTATAACTAGATGCTTCTGCTCTAGGTTTACCTGCTTTTAAAATTGGTACAGTATTACTAAAGAAGACTTCCATATATCTGGCAAAACGCCTCTTATCCAACATTTTTGTATAATATCATGTAGAATATGCGTCCACTTATCAGGAAGATTATTCAATAAAATATAAGACATGCCATCAAGACCTACAGCAGACTTTTTGTATGCTAAAACATATAATGCATCTTTAAGTTCTTTATCAGGAATATTTGCATTAATAAACAACTCGTTGTCTGGAGCCGGAACTCCATATTCATTTAACTCCTCCATTTTCCTTTCATTTAGCGTATGTTGTGGTAAAGTATTAGAGTTACTAACGCTAGCAAAAACGTTTACAAATGCTTTAGCCTTTTTTTTTGGTGAGGGGAAATTATTATTATTTTATTTTATAGGACATTGTGGTAATTGATATCCATTTTTCATTTCCGCTACTTTCCTCCAAGTCTTTAAACAATCTTGAGAACTTTATATTTCATTAAGACACAAATCTGACCAATATTTCTTCTTTTCAGCAGCACTAGTTTTGTTGCATTCTACCTTTGCTCTTTTCATTTCATCGAAAGACTGGTCTGATTTTGATTTTATCCAATGTTTATATGCACTCTTTTTTTCTTTTACCGCGGTTTCACATGCTTCATTCCACCATATGTTTCCATTTCGTGATTTTTTTAATGTTCTTTTTTAGGAATAGATTTCTTTGCTGCAAGAAGAATGCTGTTAATAAATTGAGTGTATACATTATTAATATCATTATCATCCTCAATCAAATGTGTATCATAAGTCAACAATGTATTTTTTAAATAATTTCCAATCTGCTCGACCGTAGATGCACTTTGGAATGACATCATCTTCTGATTGCATATCAACAATGTTATTTAAGGTTGTTACAATAGGCAGATGATCAGGCCCTGGAGAGTCAGACTGAACGTCCCACTCACAATTAATAGCGAAATTAGCAGAAACAAGAGTCAAATCAATTGCCGACGGTCTATGAGCTGACACATCTAGTATACGAGTAAATCGTCCATCATTTAATAAAATTAAATGTGAGTCTATAATGGCCTCAGTAAATTGCATGTTAGAAGTATGAACACACTGTTTATCCCAAATCGGCGAATGAGCATTAAAGTCACCGTTGATTATCCACAGTTCTGAGTGTAAAAGACTTAATCCAATCGTTATTATTATCACTAGGCCCTCTCGGATAGTAGGCTGAGCAAATATTCACACACAAGTCTTTGTTAACTTTAAGTTTAATACAAGATGCTATTACGTTTGAAACACGCACGATAGATCCGATCGTTTTGTTTTGCAAAGCATGCAATAACAGAGTGTATTTACCTTTGATTTGATTTTGCGTTGTAGTTTGAAAAAGCTTTGTATAATGTTGATAATTTTCATTGGTCAATATTATTGGAGAATTTTCTAGAATTACTTGTTTACTTGAGCGAAGCATGTAGATAAATCTAGTAATAGCTAAGAGATTCTTCTAACCTAAATAAAGTTAAATGACGTAAGACAGTGCATAGTTCCGGTGACGAGTTTATTTCTGATTGGCTGTTATTGCGTCACGCTTGAATGTTCGAACATTCTCTTGATTATAGAAAGTCTATATAGGTGATGCACTGTGTCTGGAAAGTGAGTGATAGTGAAAAAAGTGAGAAAAAAAGTAAAAAGGGATTGAGCTATATTGTATGCAGTTGTTGACGTATGCTGAATAAAGTTGGAAAACTTCATACGACGACTCCTGCCTTGTTGCTGAGTGAACAGGTTGCGTGGATAAACGAATCTGAGTTACACTTATCAAGATTCAAGCATCGGGGCTGAATCATTATATTATATTACATGATTATTGCTTTAGGTCCAGCGGACTCTTCCGAGCCAAATCAGGACCAGGGGCTGAATCAACCATTAATTAAAAAAAATAACAACCGTGTAACAGCTGCATAAACTCCATCTGCATCTTTAGGAACCGGAGATGTGTTCATTACATACTCCATATCATTCCTGATGTAAATTGCGGACTGTATTTTATTCCTATTAAAGTTAGTCACAGGAGGGTAGTAGAAACCTTGAATCTTTGGCAATTTTTGGCTGCTGACATTTAAGGACTGTAATGTTAATATATGATGATCATTGTTGGACAAATATTTCACATAAGTATTGTATATTTTTGGAAATAGATCAACTATTCCACTGAAGTATAGATAGTCTTTCTCCTTTCATTTATAGAAAGTTATTCAATTAATCAAAAAAACAAAAGAAAACAAGTAATTAATTTGAACATTTGATAATAAACAGCTTTATCAATTAATGTAAAAATTCCTTCAGTAAAAGTAAAATAATGTCACAATAGCAACACTTCTGGTAGCAGTAAATCAGCTAGTACCAATGAACTGGAAACACTGGCTTGGGAGATGGGTGCCACCTGCCTCTTTGGTCATAGTACCCGAGGCAGTCACTTGCCTGGTAGGGCCGAGTAAGTCTCCTACGGACTGGTTTCTTCCACATAAGACTATGGAGGTATCTGCCAATGTTTCCAGCTAAAATACTAGGTCCTTTTCGGGTTGGGTGCACCTTGTCTCGGAGGGTGTAGATGGGCATGTTGTCATGATTAGCAAACGAAACACTTGGTTCATACAGAAGGTCTGAGCCTGTTAGAGCATTAAACACGTCTCTCTTGGAGCGAGGACTCGTATCATTTATTGCCGCAATCTTACTGACCACATTTTTGGCCCGAGGATGTTGAGTTGCCAAGGTCTTGATGGTCTTTACGAACTCCTTGCTGGCAGACTTTGGATCCTTGTTCTTGAGATCATTCACACCCACATGGATCACGATGGTCTGCAGTGAGGTGTGGACATCTTCCTGAATCCGCTGCAGTGCCCCAATTACTTCTCTAGTGGTCGACGCTTTAGTTTTAATGACTTCAAAACAGTAGGACTGACCAAGTCGGGTTTCCTCAACGCCATTCAAAACAGAATCATGTACGATCGCGATCACATCATCATACTCTTGTTTATTTCCTGTCTTTGGTCTTGCATAACAGGACGAAGACATCATTTTTGTTTTGTTTTATCCTCCTTTCTCTGCTTTGCCTTTTCACCAACCACGTTTGTTTTAGGGGGAGGAGGGAGATGATGTCTGCGAGGGCTTTTGTTGACTGCCGCTCGAAGTCGATGGTGCCGATCTTACTGCGGCCGCGTATGAACCAGGGGGCTGGGGCGATTGCAAATGCGTCGTCTGCTTTTTAGCACCCGTTCGTTTCGATGTTCGGGTTCTCTGCTCATGCAGTTGCTTGATCATTTTTGCTTGATCAAGAACAATCTCATGTAAATTGGCGACCGTTCCGTGCAAATTTTCTATCAAGATTTTCAGCTCACTTAGTGTTTGGTTTTGGCCCAGTTATCGTAAAATATTCCGAGTAGAATAAACAAGAATGCACTTATACCCAGTGCAAAGTAGACCTCTAAGACGTTCCCCAAGCATTTTGACAAGCATAAGAAACGAAACTTAGTCAATAATTTCGGATTTTTGGTGCACAGCGCCAGTACCTACCTCTTGTTCATATTCGGTGCGCCGTTATTTTGAAATGTTCCCAAAGGAATTACGTACGTAGGCCACGAAGACGTTCGCATTTTTACAAGCATAAGAAACGAAACCTACCCAATAATTTCCGATTTTTGGTGCATTTGAGTGCTCCGTTATTTTGAAATGTTCCCAAATGAATTACATTCGTATGCAATCGGGTGCAAAGAAATGTGTGAATACAGTTGGACAATGTTAAGAGGCTTGAACAAATCTTTTTAAACTGCAATGACCCTTTTCCAATAATAATAATAATAATAATAATAATAATAATAATAATAATAATAATAATAATAATAATAATAATAATAATTGTTACGTTTGAGACGCGCACGATAGATCCGATCGTTTTGTTTTGCAAAGCATGGAATAACAGAATTATTTACCTTTGATTTGATTTTGCGTTGTAGTTGGAAGAAGCTTTATATAATGTTGATAATTTTCGTTGGTCCATATTATTGGAGAATTTTCTAGGGTTGCTTGTTTAATATTGATCGAAGCATGTGGATAAATCTGGTGGTTGCTACGAGATGCTTCTAACCTAAATAAGGTGATATGACGTAAGACAGTGCATAGTTCTGATGACGAATTCTATTCTGATTGGATATAATTGCGTCACGCTGGAATGTTCGAACGTTCTCTAGAGTATAGAGAGACTATATAAGGCCGCACTGTTTCAAAACGTTAGTAGTGGGGCCGGGTAGCTCAGTTGGTAAGAGCGTCTTGCTAGTAACCGAAAGGTCGCTGGTTCGAATCCCGGATTGGTCAACGTGTGATCATATTATTTTCCCCTTTACCAACAACTGGCCCGCTGGTGTCAGTATAAATCGGTCCAGTAGTCACCTATATGCGAAAAGTGTCGTGTGACTATAATCTACAAACAACAACAACAACAACAACAAACGTTAGTTGAGTTAGTTGAGAGTTGAAAAAGAGAAAGTGAAAGAAAGCGATTGAGCGAATGTATGCAGTTGTTGATGTACGCTGAATAAATTTGGAAAACTTCATACGACGACTCCTGCCTTTTTGCTGAGTGAACAGGTTGCGTGGATAAACGAATCTGAGTTACACTTATCAGAATTCAAGCATCGGGGCTGAATCAACTACTGATTTAAAAAAAAACAACAAAAAAAACCAGTGTAACACTAATAATTTTTATAATAATAATAATCATAACAATAGAAAGTTTCCCACGTTTTTTAGTCCATCTCTTTTCTAGCGAGATTTCCAATGTTGGTGTTTTCAATGCATTCACGCTTAGCTTGAGCCTTTACACTATGAGGGCGAATTACCAAAAACGATGACTATTCTGACTTTCGTTGCCGACCCATGACCTCCGGAAGTTTACGCATGCGCAGAACCATCGGCGATGGTTGTACATTTGGCGATGCCACACCTGGGCCCGTCCAACCCCGCTCCGCCCCACCTCTCTCACTCGCTCTCACATACACACACGCGCACACACACACACACGCACACACGCGCGCACACACATTCACACACACATTCACGCGCGCTCTTTTATAAACTGCTGTTGAATTGTGTGTTGCAGGTGACGGGGTTCAAAGGCGTGTGGGAAAATTACCGGACATTTCCACTCGACATGGGGGCGTTTGCGGTGGGCGTCAACTACTTCCTCAGTCATCCCAACGCAGGCTTCAGTGACCGCTCCCTATCTGGATTCCTGGAAACGGATTTTCTGACCTCCATCCAGGTGAAGATTGAAGACATGACCCCGCCCAGTTTCGATCCTAACTGCCAGCTCGTCTTGGTATGGCACACCAAAACCACGAATCCTGAGGTCCGAGACCCTGTGCTGTACACGCGTAGTGTTGCTGCCATGGACGGGCTGCATACGAAAAATACCTCTGAGATCAAATTAACGGTCAAGAACATTCCCACAAACGTCACACGAATCGAGATCTGAACCATTGTTACCAACAAAACTGCTTACAGTGTCCCGTAGAAGTTGTCCCCGAAAAACTGACACTCAAATTCTGATGGCCTAGACCGGCCCTGCTCTCTCTCTCTCTCTCTCTCTCTCTCTCTCTCTCTCTCTCTCTCTCTCTCTCTCTCTCTCTCTCTCTCTCTCTCTTCGCTCTATTGCAGGATACTGCTGATGTAGAGATATTGCACCATTAGTCCCCGTAGGTTCAAGTTGTCCACAGAACATGTGCATAGTTCCGGTGACGAGTTTTATTTTGATTGGGTGTTATTGCGTCATGCTGGAATGTTCGAACTTTTTCTCGATTATAGAGAGACTACATCAGTAACGCCCTGTCTAATTGTAAAAGAGTGATTGATAAAGATTTGTGATGCTTTTTGATGATGATCTTTGAACTGATTTTCGGACAGCGATCTTGTATGCAGTTGTTGATGTTTGCTGAATAAAGTTGGAAAACTTTATACGACGACTCCTGCCTTGTTGCTGAGTGAACAGACTGCGTGGATAAACGAATCTGAGTTACACTTATCAAGATTCAAGCATCCGGACTCAATCGGTCATTGATAAATAAACAACGTGTAACACAGGGTTACCACGTAGCTCCGCTTACACCCAATGTATTTTCTTATCCCAGACACCAAATTTCGACCGATATAACAAAACCCAAGTACCAAAACATAACAAATGACGTAATTTTGCAGAAAGGACGTATAACCAACAGTTCTTGTTTGCAAAACAAATAAAATAAAAATAATAATAGGATAGGATAGGAATAATAATAAATAAATAAATAAATAAATAAATAAAATGTTGACGTCACCTAGGTGTCTGTAGAAAGAAACATAATTATACTTTATGGACACGTTTCTTCTTAACCCTTTGGAAACGACATCATTTAGCAAAGTGCTAGTTTAAAAGGCATGTCATTTTTAGATCTGGCTGAAAGTGACAGGCCTAACCTTTTCAGTTTGTTCTTAGCCCCAGACACTTTTCACAGTTATAGGAAATTATTCATTTTCTGAAAGTATATAGACTGAATTGTCAAAATGTATCATAACAGGTACAGGAATTTTTATTTCCCGAAAATAATACAAGGTTGTATGTTAATGTCTTACTATATATATCATAAACATATTATTAATACATGGCAATCAATATAATATAAACATTGTCACCGCCACGACTCCGTCCAAGCAGACGCCACAAACAACTTCCGCACGCAGACAGACACAAAAATTATATATACAACTTTCAAGCTATTTATTCATTCAAGCCACACACTCATACACATACAACATTTACACATGAAACGAAGAAAATGATGATGAAACAATCAATGGTTCAATAAAACAATGGAATGGTATGTCAGGATGATCGAGGGTTGCTATTCAACCACGTCCATGTATCGAACTGTGCACAGCAAATGTCCGTTGCACGTAACAAACAAGAGGGGGGTTCAAGTGTTAGGAGAGGGACAACAAGGAAAGAGCCAACCTGGCGGAATGAAGTCCCTGTCGAAGTCCCCGTAAAGGTATCCACCCCCTTCTCGTAGCTGTTATCGGACCGGTGCTGATGATGTCCAAACGTGGTGGCGTCGCCGCCCCCACTCGCCGCTGACGATGGTGATGAAATGATGATGGTGACGCCGTAGTCGCGGCAGCCCTGCCACCGTCGACGTCACACAGCTGGACTCCTCCAGTCAGCCACACCGCAACGTCGAGGCCGGGTCCCGTCCACCCACGTCACAACCACCACAGGAAGGGTGGGGTTGAGGAATGATGATGATGAAGTCAATGGTGAGGACACGTAGACAACGATGAACACGGAACGTTACTGATTGGTGATGATGATGTTCAGTCCACCCGACCAAGTGCCGTCGTCATCAATGCACGACGTTGGTTAATGTTGATCCACGTTAACCAGTTGACGAACTGATGAACGAACTGTCGAACCTGCAACATGCTTGTCGCATCGTTAATATCTTGTCTACCTGCTTCTGTCCCCCTCCATCCATACACTTTCCCCCCTCCTTCTCAACTCAACCAAACTTCTGATGCTTGAGGGGACACAACTGCTGTCCACTTCCCCCTTCCTTGTCTCTCTCTCGCTTATCCCCCTTTCAACTGTTATTGTCACTTGTAACCAATCGCATATCATAAGATTCAATGAAATTATGAATGCATGAAATGAGCAATGCTGCAATGAATACATGTATACATCAACACATTATTCATATCAAGCGACCTCAATAACGACAACAGCAACCACTCCCATCCTTACCTTCATCCTCCCCTCATTCTTCCACTTCCTTCCCTCTGCCTTCCACCGTGCAACCCTTCTCACCCTTACTTAGTCTTACACACAACTCGCGTACCAACACCCCCAAACAGCCAGCACCGGGCTCCTGGGCACAATAAGGAAAAGATACCATTGCACTAACCCACACGGTTCGAATGTAAACGCACTCGTTGACCTTACTCCACTGCTCCCCCAACGAATACTCCCAAGAGGGTAATCCAGCGTGTATAGTCCCGTTAGCAGACGCTTCCTCGATGCTAACCTATCACACACTAACAAACTTTGCTCTTCTTTAGCTATACTCCAAACTGAGTGTAACGCTGTAGAAATAGCACTTTTACAACTAGTATTATTCTGGACCAGTTAATATAATCCGTCATTAACCGTCCTACCCTATTCTCACAGAACACACAAAAAATCCCTAGAGCACTAGACAAATAGGTCTACGCTGTAGCTCTATCAAACTTGTTCTGCCAAAAGGTGAGTATTTCTCCCTACTAGCTACCTGGCCCGCTGCTTAATCACGCTTTGCACGCTTCGACTCTAATAACCACGCATACGACAACACACGCAGTTACTACCCCCGCCCTTATACTCTTCACCCACACAGACTACCCGGTTTTCATCACAGACTGCCCTGTGACAAACATACACATATCAAACTACTAGTGTTAACTTACTTCTAGACTCTGGGATTCGTGAAACCGTCTCTAGTCTATCTTGATGATAAGGCTGAGGATAAGCGTTCACTGCAGTTTGTTCCTTTGATTTGACCCTCGCAGCTTCGTAGTTAGTATTCGACTGAAGAGCTATACTTGGGAGACACCCTGGGTTATGCCTGACGTCATGTCAGAGCTGCAACAGGCTAGATCAAATAGAGATATGAATCGCGGAAGCTACTTAGTGCTTTAGTAGACCTTGGTCATCTCGGCGAAGAAAGCTAGTTAAAATTCTTGGTTTAGCCAGGTCTGTCTGAAGGAAGTTAATTTAACATGTGTGGACTTCTCTTCAGATAACTCGTGAGTTAACGTCAAGTTTTATTCGATGCTATCTATTTCGCTCTAACCTAATTTACTACATTTTGTCGTCAATATTTCTGCTGTTACAGTTCACATTTTTGTAACTCGAGAAGAGAATTATTAAAATGATATTATCATAGATATCCAAATGCCATCATATTTCAAGAATTATAGTCATCTAATAAAAAGTCAGTATTATTAAGGCTTGTAAGGCTAATGGAATTAATTATTAAACAATAACGTTGTTATCCCATGTCAAAAATTAATAATTAAACAATTGTAACGTTGTTATCCCATGTCAAAAATTAATCTAGTTCTGATATTTACAGGTTGTGTGTAACAAAACCAATTTCAGTAGTTTGTCCTTGATGTGTTTATGTTGAATTGCATTGTTTCCCAGTTGCTATCCCCAATCAATTTTTTTATCTTCTTTTCCCCTCTCAATCGCTCCCACTCCCCACCCTTCTGCAATCCCTTTGTGTACATAAATAGTTTTAATTGAAAAAATTTAAAATGTTATGTAATTAATTATTTTGCATGTGTGTGTGTATATCATTTTAACGATGTCCATGTGCCCTTAATGGGTTTTTTTTTCGGGAATAAATTTGCCTTGCCTATATAACAAAATGATGCGAGTGTAGTTTGAACCATGGGGGCTAACTTGCACGGCTGGTTCAATATACCAAAACAAAAGAGAAGGGGACTCAATTTAACCCTACACTAATACTTATAAATGTGCAGCAAATGCAAGATACTCAAAGAGCACCAACACTTTATTTATTAACAGAATTACTGCAGAATGACGGGTGTTGTTCACAACATCGTCTATAAATTCCATTGTTTAAAAATAAAATGCTCAGCAAAGACTGTCAAAAATGTTTTAGAAAACAATGGAAGAAAACAAGTTGAGCTCACAGTCTGCCTTTTGTAAACGTCATGATACGTGTACACGTGACGTAATTCATATATAGCCTGTAAGAAAATAAAATCACCCTCTCTCTTTAGTTTCAGAGATAATGCAGTGGTCCAATTTACCGCGAGGTCCAAGTTACCCACTTTTCCCCTTATACATACATCTTTTGAAGTTTTCTTGTCATCTTCTTCGGAGAGAAGTCTGATGGGGTTGTGGTGGCGCACCTCGTTTGATTGGCAGGAAACTCAGTTTCAGTTTGCGTTTCATCAGCTGCCAAAAGGAACGATAGCGCTGCATAAATATGATACAGGAGGCAAACAAAATAGGACCCTGGGGTGTGGAAAGGGTAGAGGGAAGGGCAATTCACAGAAATTTATCTGCCGAGAAGTTTATGGGATTGCAGAACAGCTCAGATAACAAATCAACAACAAACAGCATCAACACAGATTGCCAGCATTATCCACGTGCACATCTACAGTAGCTATTAGTGAACACGAAAGTAAACAGTGCTGATAGTCTTCTCTGAAGTCCCTGTGGATATTTTATTCCAATGTAATATATGCTAAGAATCCTTAACATGTACAGATAAAATGTGTTGCCTGTTAAACCTGGTAGAAAAGATGTATCCTAATTAATTTCGCATGTTTTTGACCATACCATTCAAACTACGTCGCTTCCCGGTTGTGAACTTCCGGTCTTAAAAGATTGCTAAGGCAAAATAAAAAAAATGTTTACGGGATCCTGACTGACCCTAATTTTTGGGCCCGACCCTAAACTTTTTTTTGGGGGGGGGGGGGTGGGGGGGGTGGGGTAAAGGGATCATCTGGGAAATTTTTTTTAAAAAGACACAATAAAAATCGCACGCGAGTTAGAAAAGGTTAAGGTTAAGGAAAAAAAGTAAAAAGAAGTCTACCTACCGACCCTATTTTTCCCCCCAATGTTACCGTAAACAGACTTTTTTTTTTTTGCTTAAGAAAGTGTCCTATCATTTGAAAAAAAACTTATTTATCAACAAATAAAATAATGTTCGTCATTTGTAAGGCGCCTTAGCCTAAGGATCAAGGCGCTGGCCGATACAGGATCTAATTCAAACCACCCGAGACGCCCACCCGCAGCCTTTGGGCGCATGGTCTGACGCCCGGACAACTGAGCACAATCCTGGGCAGCCAGGGATGGGGGAGAAGGACCAAGTGCATGCTGGGTGTGTTCTTGTTACCGGCACTCACCCGTCTAGGACATGAGCGTCAGGATCTTTAAAGTCCGTTATGATGGAATGTATGCGACACACAGACTAGACCTCGGTTTATACTCTCATCCGAAGGAGTAGGAAAACAGGAGTAAAGTGTCTTTCCCAGGGACACAACACAATGGCCCGGCCAGGGCTCGAACCCGGGACCTTCAGATCCGCAAGCTGAAGCACTACCATTAGACCACAGTGCCTCCCTTGTTATTATTAAGTATCTAAAGTTATTATTAAGTATCTAAAGGCCAAAACTTACCAACAAGTCCCCTCAGATTGAACTGTGACAACGTGCCTGTAGCCAGATCCAAGACTGGCTGTGCATGCTGGCGTGGCTAAAAATAGCTTACAGCTAGTGGCTGAAAAATTACTTTCAGTGAAGAAAGTTTCAGCCGTGTCGATCGACTGCGGTGGTCCAGTCACTCCGACGGAACCCAAACGGACAAACTAACGTT